>VDFB02047230.1:182599576-182755159 GCA_007258455.2 Sequoia sempervirens | reverse complement strand
ATCCAAATATTTATATTGCATTAAACTACACCATCTCATATTTGGCTTTTGGTACATTTTCCATACTAACTTTGCTCCAAGGGCCATGTTTCTTGTTGATAGATTAAGCATACCTACACCTCCACTATTTTTATTCATATACATATTTTACAAAGATACCAAGGGAACCTTCTTTCTTTCATCCATATTTCCTCTCCACAAGAATTTCTTAATAAGCTTTTAAATTTGTTGCACAATGCCTTTTGGTGCCTTCAAAATAGCCATGAAATAATTTGGAATAGTTGTCAATACTAACCTAATCATCAAGATGTGACTAGAAAAGGATAACCATCTTTCCTTCCAAGAAAGAATTATAGATTTTATTCTATCTAGTATTTTATGCCAATACTAAATTTTATTTGTCCCTACAAGAAAAGGAATACCCAGATATGCACATGGAAGTTCTACTTTTTGAAAACCCCACAAGCTTACTAGCCTCTTTGAGATAGATGTCTTTGTATTAAAAATGTAAATTTTGGACTTAGAAGCATTATTTTTTGGTCCAAAGTAGAGGAGTATTTATTAAGTACTTGCTTGGTGTGTGCTACCTCTAGCAAAGAGGATTTTCCAAATAAAAGGGTATCATCTGTAAATAGAGAATGTGTTGCTACAATACTTGTATTTGAAATGGATATTCCCTACCATAACCCTTGACTGTGAACATTTTTTATTGTTCTGATTAGTGCCTTTTCCATTATGATAAAAAGAACTAGAGACAAAGGATCTCCTTGTCTCACCCCTTGAGTAGAGCTAAAAAATCCAACTAGAGACCCATTAACAATTATTGAAAATTTAGCCCCTGACAACCACAAACGAATCCATTTGCACCACTTAAAAGAAAAACCAAATTTTTGAAGAACCTAAATCAAGAAATCTCAATCTACTCTATCATATGTCTTCATCATATCCAGCTTAATTATGAATGAAGACATATTATTAGTTTTAATGGAATGTATCACTTCATGGGATATGAGTGCCCCTTTAGGAATCTCTCTTTTAGGCACAAAACCTCCATGCTCATAGGATATTACTTTTGAAATGAGAGGTTGGATTCTAAGATAGATAGCCTTAGTGAAAATCTTATATATGGTCTTACATAAGGAAATTGGCCTAAACTTTGCAAAAGTCTTTGGCCTTTTTACTTTTGAGATGACTGTTATGTGAGTTGTGTTAAATTTCTTGAGCATAGAGCTTATTTTCCTAGATTCCTCAAGTGCTAGTAGAATATCAAAACCAACAAAATCCCAACATTTTTGAAAAAATAAAGCAATAAACCCATCTAGCCCTAGAGCCTTATCAAGCGATTATGAGAAAACTACCTTCTTGATTTCATCAAGGGTAAAAGGATTCAATAGCTAATCATTCTCTTATTTTTGAATTAACTTAGGAATATTCTCAAGTAGATCCTCTCCATACTTAATTGCACTATCTGACTTGTTTGCAGGAGCCGTTAATAATTGCAAAAAAAACCTTACACCTTCTTCCTGAATTTCTTTCTCCTTTGAGAGCACCTCACCTGTCACTGAAGATTGAATGGAGAAAAAAGCATTTAACGACTTCTTTATCTAAGATGAAGCATGAAAAAAAATAAAAATTATCCCCTTCTATTAACCACAACTCTCTAGATTTTTCCCTCCAATAAGCTTCTTCTCTTGATATCAACTCAACCCATTCTACTTGTAGGACCTTTTGTTGATCATAAGTATGTGCATCTAGTCCATTCTATATTATAAGCTCATTAATATTTGAGAGCTGCTTGAACACCCTTTCCTTTTGATGGAAAATGTTCTTAAAAACATGCTTGTTCCAGTGCATAATTTGTGACTTGATATGACTTAATTTTCTGCTTAATTGAAACATACGTGAACCTCTTATAAAAGGTGCACTTATCCACCATTGATGCAATAACTCCAAAAATGAGGATGCCTAAACCAAATTTTTTGAAACTTGAACGAGGATTTACCTTTAGCCTTTAGTGTTAGTTTTATGATCAGATTTAATGCACAAAAATTTAATTTAAAAATAAACACACAACACAACAAATAACCTGGGAAAACCCTCCTCCTGAGGGAGAAAAACCCAACAACAATATATCACTTATATATTGAGTCTCGAAACAAAGTCTCCTTTAAAATGAAGGCCAATAAGAGGGCCAAGAGATAACACCACAATCTAATGAAAATAAAGAAATACAATGATGTAATTTGTGAACAAAATACTCAACCTCCTATAGATCTCGATCTACTCTTGAAACAATTTGCACTTGAGAGAAGGATGGAATGAACTTGCTTGATGATAGAATGGAATGGAATGAGGTTGTATATATACATGAAGGTGGAGAGGTCATACCTTTTCAAGAGCAAGGTTAGCCTTCATAAAATGTAAATACAAATAATATAAATCACTAACAAGAGAGGTAGGCCTCTATTGAAATTCGTGCCTTCTCAACAAATATTAATTACAATAAAATTTATTAAATGCAACCATAAAGATCACACCATTTCAAGAGATCGGGCCTTCATTGAAAGTCGAGTCTTCTTCAAAAGATAATCTCACAATTTAAATAGTCATTAAGGCTATCATTTAAATTGCCTTCAACTGCACATGGATTTGGAAGGAGCAGCTCAACGCTACTAAGTAACATCAACATTTAGAGTATCTCCTTCTATGTTGGGGCTAATGGCAAAGTGGTCGGACCCTATAAAGGGTAAGATTTGTGAAGATAAAGCTTGCTTATGAATGTACCAATTTGGCGAAGCTAAAAATCTATCCAACCTTTCTGCAATTTGCAAAAACAAAAATTCTCCTATTTTTCCATGTAAAACTTCCATTATGTGGCATGATTTCCATTAAAGCATTATCTTTAATAAATGAGGAAAGTCTCCCATTACCCTCGGAGGTGGAAAAATACCACATTTTTTCTCCTGCAAACTAGTGATAGCATTAAAGTTGCCTGCTAATATTACTTTCTTATCTTTTAACCCATCTAACAAGCTTGTAATGGCCTCCCAAAGTTGTTTTTTTTCACCTATAGCAGTTGGAGAATAGACATTTAGCAACCAGAATTGCAAATGAAAATGAAATATCTTCATAAGTTGCCAATTCTTTTCATTTTGAATTGGTTCTACTACCACTAATTTTGGATCCCATAACATAATTAGTCCCCCTGAAGCACCTTGTGCAGGAGAGTGTGCAAATTTCCAAAGTTTCCATTTTTGAACTAATAACTCATATGCTAACTCTAAAGTCTTGGTTTCTTGAAACACTAACACATCTGCTCCACAAGCATCTATTTGTTGCTTGACTTGAGCCTTTTTGTCAAGGGAATTTATATCCCTAACATTCCCTGATACAATCTTCATTGAGGCTAAGGAGAGCAACATGCTCTCCTTGGACGTTTGTTTGCAAAAAAAAATAGATTGGTGTCTAAAGTGGTTTGCACTCCAACAACTATTTCTTCCTTCATTTTAGTCACATGTGATTTCCTTCCATGTTTTCCTGGAGTTTTGACCAACCCAGGTTTAGTGCTTGGTGTCTAGGATATATTAATAGTAAGTACCCTTATCAAGCAACTATAATTATGAGAATGAGTAGATCTAAAACCAAGAAAATCAAAGATAAATAAAATCTAAACTTACAACAAATAATGTTATGGTAGATAAAGGATGTAAGAACTATATGAGGTTGGAAAAAGTGAGTAAAACCTTGATGTATTTATAGGCATGCCATCCACTAAGCTCATTTTTATTGATATGTATGGTTACATTTGATTAGATGATACTAAATTTTGTTGCATCATTTCAATGATCAATATAATGACATTATGATTAAAGCATTTAAGATTGAAGATTCAATGAATAGATTTGAATATTTTACAATAAATACATGATTAAAGGTGAAGGGTGCTTGGTGAAACGGCATAACCATTGTAATAGTAACCTAAATGATGATGAGTTCGAATCATCTCTCTATATATATATATATAATTGTTTTTAAGATTGCTTAATTAGTTGTACGCCATATTACTTTTAAGAAGACTATAACTTTGTGGGAACTGAGGAGAGCTATTGTCTATGATGAAGAGAATTGAGTCATGCAATCGAGTCAGTCAAAAGCTGAAATAACAATCAACTCCAAAACTACATACAAGTCCGAGTGGTATTGGTGTGACTTTGGCATTGTTGGCTTAGAAAGTGGAAGAAAAGAAAAGCATTGTCTAGTTGCCAAGTTGAGTATTGTCACAGGTAAAGTATCGATTGTAAACATCATCTTTTTGATTGTAAACATCAACCTTTTTTTCTCAAGTACGTCGAATTGTTGTAACCCTTTTTGAAGACGAGTGAGGACCACAAAAAATTCAAAGTTAAATCCCACTAGCCAGTCTCACAGGTCACACCCTCAGCTGCCATTTTCATTGCCCAATTCAGAAAAGGACGTTCATCACACATCTGTTCGTCAAATGGCACAAAAGTACGCCGGAGTGCATGTTTTCTCATTACTTTCTTCCTCCTGAGGTACGAAGCAGCAAAGTGCCATGCAACTTGTATGCCACAATGAGATATTCACCATTAAAAGTTACAGATTTTCTTGTATATTTGTTCAAGTATTTCTTATGAAAAGAATGTCCTTTTATTGAATGAGTTTGAAATGAAGGGTTTGATTTTCTTTGATTTTGATATTGTTTATTGTAATTTTCTTTTATATTAAATATTCAATCTGTTTGGTAAATAATTTATGTCATTCTTATTATATATATCGTGTTTTCAACATATATATTAAAGAAATATTTCATGAGATACAAGTCACATATTACATAAATTATTTGTTAAAAAAATATAATATGATGTAGTTGATGTTGATTACGTAGATAATTTTGTTTACTTGATATTCTATTGATTATAATAATACGATAATAAATAAAATTATAGATATTTAATTATACAAATAAATGAATGATTGATTGATAACAAAAGATTTTTAATCATATATTTTGGTTTACTAGCTCAATAATAACCTTATCCTTTATGGTACATTTGTCCTTATAATAAATAGTATATAAAAGTAACAAGTTTTATCACATCAACATCAACTCCACCATATGAAATGCAATTAACAATTTGATTAGATTGTATGTGAGTTTGTATCTTTGATTTTACAAGATTAATATTGACATTTTCATTGTCAATTATTTTCATCTTTGTTGCTCCAATTAACATGTGAAGCTAATAAAATTCTTTATATCAAAATCAGCCCTAACATATGAAATCTATCTAGCAATCAATTGAATAACTTTCTAGGTAGACTCCATATAATGAAATTGATGTTAATAATGCAAGTTCTTCTAGTTTTGCACACTACAGATTATAATAAGAAAGATTATATTGGAAATGAATTTTTTATATTATTAAGTTTAATAAATTGGATTTATATGTTTGTACACTCTAGATTGTTTTGATGGTCAAGGGATATGTGTTATAAAATCATGGTCACATTCAAATCCATAAAATTGTAGGGTTATAGACCTCAATAAAATATAAAGTATAAAATGCTTCTACAAGAAGAATTTTTCTATATATACATATAATGTAAATTTGTATATCTTTACATACACATGTTTATGCTTGTTTTCTATAATACTTAGTGTAAATATTTTTTAAAAATATGTAACATACATTTATATTTGAGAAATTAATTTTCAACAAATGTAAATTATTTTAAAAGCTATATTAATCACATCTTTCCTAAAATTACCAATTTTACTAGAAATAAAATGGGAAAATATAATTTTACTAGATTGTAAGGTGAATATCAATTCTTGTCATAACAAACCTACAAAAATTAGTGAAATTATCAAAGTTAATTTATGAATTGAAGAATAACTAAAATATATCAAATTATAAATATAGAAAATTTGAGGTAATTATGTTTACCTTTCTTTCCCTTTAAATTTTATTTATTAGGATAGAGAAAATACTAGGTTATTAGAGAGTATGTTATAGTGAAGCTAGATAGAATGTAACAAAAGTACAAAAATGGTTAGAAGGTGTAGACATTTAAAGTATGACCTTACCCAGCCACACCTAATTTTAGTATATTTTTATCAATTAATTAAAAAAATGTCTAATCTTTATTTAATTATTCTCATTCTTTCATAAGACATTAATAAAATAAATATTTAATATTTATTTAATTATTTCCATCTATTCATAATCTTTTAATTATTATTTATTTATTTCCCACCATGATCCCATTAATTAAATAAATATTTTATCCATTATCCTCATCCATCTAATCCTAGCCCTCCATCTTGTTCATATGTATCATAATCTAAATTTGTCCTCATGTGACAAATGTCCTATTCACAATTCTAACTAACTCCTTTCCTAGATTCATTGAACCTAGACACCTACCCAAATTTGAAACTAACTTTTCATCTTATCTACTCATCCCATTTAAACTATTAATCCTAGTCATTTTCATAAAGATTTTTGTCTTCATCCATATCCTAAACCTATATCGTATCTATCATTTGACACTTGTCATATGATTGCATCCTTGATTCAAAACCTATTTCCCTTTCAATCTTATACATCCATCATAAATCATTTCTAGACATTTATTTTTCCTCTTCAAGACTCTATATCTAGAGGCTATCATCCCTCATTTTCATCCAAGCTTGAGCTATCAAAACTGCATGCTATCACTTTCATCATTAATCTATCAAGCTTATCAAATAATATCAAGGTTATGCTAGAACATTAAGCAATCCACATATCAATATCAATAGAAAATCAAATGGAATAAGGGTACACTCCATTTCCAATCATCAAGGAGAGAAGCAAAGATTCTCTAGGTGAAGGTATTGTACTTTTGTATTGATTTTATCTTCCTTTGTTTTCCTCCAATATTTTCTAACCTATTTAGAATGTATTAAGAAAATAATTATAACATCTTGATTACATGTGTACACTAATGTATCCAATGTGTATTATTATTGTGTAAGCTGATCAAAAGAATACACTAACTCAAAATACTCAATAGTTTATGGAGGTAAATTTTATAAGTAGTGGTATATTACAATGTGATGAATCGTTTACATGTCTTCCAAAGGAAACAATTAGAAACTCTATAGTCCCAAAAAAACCTTTTGAATGAACAAGGAATGGATGCCATTGCACAAATAAATAGTTAATTAGTTGGTGCATGCCCTCATAGTGACTTTTACCTTATCTACTATTAAAAGAGACTATGTTGATATCATGGTATATTTAGGGAATCTAGTAAGTAGTTTCCAATTGGGATACATGATATACACAATTTTTAAATAAATACATGAATATTCTACCTTTGTTAGTAACAATATGTTTGTGACATTTAGAGAGTAGATATCATATGGCAATTGGACCAAGGATTCATTCTAGAGATCCTTTATTGAAATAGAACTAGTATGTCTCAAGGATGATCCATAGCATAAGCTAAGGGATTATATTAAAAGGTTATAGAGCTGATATATAACTCAATATATTTAATTGAAAATATTCAAGAGTAGCTATATATATCTACATTAAACTATGTAAGAGGAAAAATTAAAAATATATATATAAAGGAGAATTAAAAAACAAAATCTAACTTCATATAAAATCAACTCTCACCTTTTGATTAAGCGTAACAAGATGTTTGTGACATTTTGAGAGTGGATATCATATGGTGATTGGACCAAGGATTCATTCTAGAGACCCATTGTTGAAATAGAACTAGTATGTCTCAAGGATGGTCCATAGTATAAGCTAGGGGATTATATTCATATGTTATAGAGTTGATATATAACTCAATATATTCAATTGAAAATATTCAAGAGTAACAATATATATCTACATTAGGCTATGTAAGAGGAAAAATAAAAAAAAATATATAAATGAGAATAAAACAATAAAATCAAACTTCATATAAAATCATTTGCACACACTTAATCCACGATTAAGTGGATCATCCTTCCCCATCACATCAATCACATGGGCTTTGTACCCTTAAGAGTACAATATCCCTCTCAAGCCCTCTCATTGTGCCACTTAGTACAATCTTGTGACTTGAGAGATCTCAATCATTCTCAATAATTGATCCAAAGATCAAATCTCAACCCTTCATCCATTTTCCTCCTATCCTATATATCCATCACTTGTTGTTTTCTCAAAATTTCACTCATATTCATTAGAGTGTTGTTATGCTGCTAAAATTTCTAGTGAGCACACAACCAATTGACTATTGTGCAAAAATATACACAACAAGAGGATCGACATCCAATTCTATGTTGTTTTGAGTTTTCTAGCCTAATCTTGATTATTTCTTGATTTGTGTATTTTGTGTTTTATATATTATATTCAATTTGTTTAGTAAATAATTCATGCCATTCTTATTTTACATCTCATGTTTTCAACATATATATTAAAGGAATAACTTGTTAGATACAAGTCACATATTACATAAATTATTTGTTAAAGAAATATAATATGATGTAGTTGATGTTGATTATGTAGAGAATTTTGTTTATTTGATACTCTATTGATTATAAGGATACGATAATAAAGAGAATTATAGTTATTTAATTATACAAATAAATGAATGATTGATTGATAAAAAAAGATTTTTAATCATATATTTGGTTTTACTAGCTCAATAATAACCTTATCCTTTATGGTACATTTTTCCTTCTAATAAATAGTATATAAAAACAAGTTTTATCACATCAACATTGACCCCACCATATGAGATGCATCTAACAATTTGATTAGATTGTATGTGAGTTTATATGTTTGATTTTACAAGATTAATATTGGCATTTTCATTGTCAATTATTTTCATCTTTATCACTCCAATTAACATGCGAATCTAATAAAATTCTTCAGGTCAAATCAGCCCTAACATATGAAATCTATCTAGCAATCCATTTATGTGGTAGATACTTGAATAAATTTTTAGTTTAAATATTCTTTTAAAATAATATGTAACATACATTTATATTTGAGAAATTATTTTTCAAGAAATGTAAATTATTTTAAAAACTATATTAATCATATCTTTCCCAAAATTACTAATTTTACTAGAAAAAAAATGAAAAAGATAAGTTTACTAAATTGTAAGGTGTATATCAATTCTTTTCATAACAAACCTACAAAAATTAGTGAAACAATGAAAGTTTATTTATGAATTGAACAATAACTAAAATATATCAAATTATAAATATAAAACATTTGAGGTAATTATGTTTACCTTTCTTTCCCTTTAAATTTTATTTATTAGGATAGACAAAAGACTAGGTTATTAAATAATATGCTATAGTGAAGCTAGATAGAATGTAACTATTGGTAACCAGGATTGCACCCTCAGTCAAGCTAGACTTGGCTATCCTATTGCAACATGGAAATGATCTCTAATGTGTGGTTCAATCAATTGGTGAGAGGGAATCTCCAAAGTGGTTTGGTTCCCTCTAGCTAATCACCTAACCTATGCACTTCTAGGGGAAAATGGAAGGAAGAAAGCTACAAAATGAAACCTAAAAATTAAGATGATCAACTAGACATTTAGATATTTTGAAAAAACTTAACCCACAACAACCTCCTTTAAAACATCAGCTCTCACAATCCACCTTAGGACATTTAGCTCAATAGTGTTTTGCATAAAGATTCAAAAATTATTGAATACAATATGCAACCTGAACTAACTACAATTCTCATCCACAACTCACAACAATAAGACAAAAGAAGGACTCACTACTCTAAATCACAAACAATCATGAGATTATCACTGCAAGTGTATGACAAGGAAAGCAGAAGGAAAACTCTACTACTTATATTGAAATTGAAGGAGTAAGACATCAAAATATGATTCAAAAGTTTACAAAACTCTCTACAATGCATATGAGAGCAAGAAACATAATTTTGAACCTTGATAAATTCAAATTTCTCAAACTATATAGCCTCCAAGTGACATCCATGATGAAAATAGAAAAATTTTGCCCACTACTTCTCCAAAAAGCAAGTCATTTTGCATTTTCAAGCTCAAGCAAAATCCTAGAAAATAGTGTCAAAAATCTACTCCAAACTACCTCAAAAAGATGGAAAATTTCCAGGGTCCATCCAAAAAGTCCTCCAAAATAGGTGCAAACAGCTGGAACTAAATATAGAAACTTCAGTTTTTCATCCTCTTTCCTAATCCGCCCAAGAACTCAACTCAAAATGGAAAGTTTTGTTGTCAACTCAATGTGCATCATCTAACTACATTTAAACACTAACAATCACGAAAGTAATTTATAGAAACATTACCATTAGTGTTGTTTTACAATCATATGCAGTTTCTAAACTATAATATAGAAAGCTTGATTGCATAAATTGGGTGCTACCACAATAGTGGTTTACAATTTCTGGGAGATCCTGATTTTTGCTGAAATCACATATTTTTAGAAAATATAATGATTTAAGCCATGAAAAGTTCCATTTAAAGGATCCCAATTGAAGAGGGTTTGATCAAACCACCTTAGACCAAGCCCCCTTGGATAGAACCCCGCTAGTTTTAAACCATACCTATAACAGAGTCTCCTTTACACCTATCAAAATGTTGATAAAAAACCACTTTTTAATTACCTTTTGGGGGATCAAATGAATTCATTTAAAATTTATTTTTCTATAAGTGTGTAGTCCTTATTATAAGCTTCCAAAAAAGTATAATTTTAATTAAATTTAATTTGATTATTATATTCATTTTTTATTTCTTATGAATGTAGGGTTTTCATTGAAAATTAAGCTCTTTGTTCCGCACATGTGGAAAAATAGCAGATTATCAAATATATATATATATGAGTGCACCAGATATTGAATTCCTTGATCCAACAAAAAAAGAAAAAATGAATTTTGATACATACAAAAAAAGTTACGCGTTATACGGTCGCGCTATGTCTGAATTGTAATTGGTTTGACTTTGAAACTTGATTAAAGAAAAAATATTCAATAAAAAACTATCTAACCAAGTGGAAGCACTAGATATCAGAGTTACAAATCTAAATTTGAAAGAATTGTAATTTATCCTTCATGGAAAAAAAGTTATGTGTTATACGGTGAGCATCACTTTTTTTAAATGTTGTTTTTTTAAAAAAAACTAGTTTTCGAGGGAGATGGAGAAAAAGTGCAATCTGATTCCAAAAATTTTGAAAAAAATAAATTTAGAATCTACAGACAAAATTTCATGAAACTCTAGTTTGCATCATCTTCAAATTCCTCACGGTTTAGCTGCTATAGGTGCCTGAAAGTGAAGATTTAGTAAAAGAAATTTATTTCAATGTCCAGTTTGGCCAAAAATTGTAAACCACTATTGTGGGATCACCCATTTGATTTTTCACAATTCACCTCTAGAGTTACTCTAATTTTTTCCTTTTCTATCTCCAAATATTTTGATTTTTTGCATTAAAGTTTGCAAAAATCAAAACACTATACAAGGCTCTTTATACACTTGATTTTTCTACAAAAAATCATAAAAGAAATAAGCCTCCATCACATATAGTAATTCAAACTTGAAGGGGACCCTACTGCATAGGACTTAGGAAACAATCAAAAGGCCTAGAGTCATTATTTTTATTTTTACAAAGAAGGGTGCACAAAATGTTTCTAAGGCATTGCAAGAGGCTTACCCTAATGTGCATGGTTTTAAATTTGATTTTCTTAAAAGTCACAAAAAAAAAGCCTAAGGCATTCAACCTAGGCAACAAGGCATTTGATGAAGAGGTATTACCAAGCATTTTTGAAAAAAAAAAGATGTGACAAAAAGTCACATTCAGTCTAAGGAATAGGGAAAAACCTAGCCTCAAACTGACCTTCAAACAAATTTTCACCATTATTTTGCATCGGCCTCTTTGGGGAAAAATAAAGGTCTACTGGGCGCTGCCATGGGAGTTAGGGTTTGGAGGTTGGACACCACCATTCGAGCTCTTTTATTCTCCATTTTGTCATTCCCTCCTCTATAATCACTAGTAAGTTATTTTTTTTATTTTAATGCACCTTCAACTTCATTTGAAAGAGAAAACAAGCCTCTAGGTTGCAACTATGACTGTGGTTTTTGATGTATTTTATATTTTATTGTGTTGACATTGTTTCTCCACTCTTCATGGCCGCCATATGAGGGTTTGTTCAATCTTTTGAAAGTTCTTTGGCCATGGGATTTGATGAGCTTCTTCACAAGAACATTCGAGGTGGGCTCTCCTTCTCCATTTTGAAAGCATTTCCCTCTTAAATAAAAGCTTATTCAAGCTTTCCTCACAAAAAATAATGAAGATTTTGTAGATTTCTAAGTTGGGCCATTGTACAAGTTGTGACCATGCTATGAGTATTCTTCTATTTCTTGCAAAAAAAATGGCTATGGGCTTGACCCATGATGTGTAAATGAAGTCATTGTTGAATGAAAACATTTTTTAAATGTAAGTTTTCCATTTTATGGGTTTTCAAAACCCCTTGTGGTCATGGCCTATAGCTTTGATTTCTTCATTTTCTGGGAGCTCCATTGTTTGTATGAGCTCAAGCCCTTGTTGTTTCCTCTTGCGATTACATTTGGTGACAAAATACTAAGGGGTTATTCACTTTTGAAGAAAGAAACTCTCTCAAGCCGCGACCATGAGAGCACTAGCTAGGGTTTCTATGCATTTCTATTTCTCATGCTTTCCATTGAACATGTATAAGTACTTGTCACCTCATTTTCTGGGTTTACTCATCAATCATGGCCACAACCACTGGCTCTATTATTTTCACTTAACACTGGCATGGTCCATTGGTAACAAGCTCAAAACACCTTATTTTATTTGTATTTGTGTTTGGAACATAGTTTTCCTGAATGAGTATCATCATTTGTGATAGAGAGACTCTCAGGTCGTGGCCATGAGAGTTCAGTTGAGCTTGTTTGCATTTATTTATGAGCTCAACATACTTTACTTTCTGCATTTTGAAACATTTTAATGGAAACAATGTGAAATCTTTCTTGAAGGCTCAAAATTGGTATTATGCATTTGCTTCATTTTGAAACGCTAGTTTCTTGTAGCATAAGCACACTATTCATAAGAAGCAAAAGAATTCATTATATGTGCTCATTATTATGACTCCATTTGCTCACTTTCAAAATGCAAACTTTACTTCACTCGGAATTTTACTTAAAGATGTAAGTTGATATGTATTACTCCAGTGACATCTTGTATTCTCTCTATTCAATGAAAATCAACTTTATTTGATGTCATTTTAGTTGCTTATAAGACAAAATGTTTTCTCGTGCCTTTATGCACTTTCTCATTTCACCTTTAGATATGGCTTCCATACACTTGCTTTCATCTAAATATGTTGCATATTGATATGTTTGTTTCATTCAATATCATACTTGCACTCAATCATTATGATACTCTTGTAGGTTACTTTGATGCTTTTTATCTCTTATTTCATGCACTTGAATACTCAGAAAAATGCATATCCAACTTCATATCTGAATGCAACAATGCAAATGATATTTTCCCCTTATGTTTGTAGCATCAAAAGTACTAAAAAAAGCTTAAATTTTGCAAAAATACCTTCATTAATGGTGTTGTTTCACATTGTATTCACTCAAAAAATTTATGCATTGTACCTAGAGTCAACCATGCCTCTTTTTCATTCATTCTCTACTTGTAGAAGTTCACTTGCAGCCACTTGTAGACTCACTTCTTGATGAAACCAAAACTTGCTTTCGAACTCTTCATGCATTTTTTTTTTCCTTGGGTAGAAACATTTGATGTAAGATTATTCTTTACATGGAAGATTTTGAAATATAAGCACCTGATGATGATGATTGGAAGCTTCTTCATTTGCTTCAATTATCACTTGATTTGCAATTAGGGCATTATGTATGCTTGTTCACTATCATATTTTGTGATGATGCACTTGATGGTAATTCACTTGAGCAATTGATACTCTATGATTTTCAATTTATTGCACTATCAGACTTAACTATCCTAGATGATCACTTGCTTGATCTTTCATTCAACTTGGATGTACTCCTTCAGATGCATATCTCTTTGAGCAATATTGGGTTGTTCCCTTTCTGAAACCCCTATTTGGAATGTTGAGGGGCAACATGCCAGGTCTCAACCCTTGTGGGAGCCCGTTTTACACCACATGCTTATGATATTAAAAAAAAAATCAGTAACATGGCTTTTCCTATACCTGTACAAGAAACAAACAATGTTAGATTAAAACAATAAATTTAGAAGTTTCTCATGATGTTTTCTCCTTGGTATTCTCTTGTACTCCTCTTGCTCTTGCTCAGTTGATTCAATGCATCATAGACAATATTCTACATTATTGTTGATGGATCATGTAGAATGTTCATAGTCTAAGCTCTAACAAAACTTTCATCCACTTTCAGGTTCAATTAGAGCACAAAAGTAGAAAGGAGAGCTTAGCACTGAAGTCAACTCGAAGACACCATTAGGCAATTATGATTATGTTCTTTCTCCTTTTCAATCTTTAGTAGCATAGAATATTATTTGTGATTCATTGTTCCAACTACTCCCATGGCTTGTGTGGGACACTTGATTCTCCTTTTTACTCTAATGAATAAAAAACAACATTTTTGAAATACTTATTTGATTTTGTACTTTTCCTTTTTTGTAAACAATGTATGAAACATTGTGAATGAATGACAGAATGAAAGCACTTTTTTAAATTTTTATGCAATAATTAATGCTGCAAAATAATGAATACCGATTGAAACACATTGCACTTCTAAAGAACTCAACAATTCAAATATTTGCAATGGTCAAGACATTTATAGAAACAAACTGAAATTCTTCACCTTAAAATGAACTTGCATAACCAACTCTGTAAATTTGAGCTATGTGAAAAATTGATAACAGTAACAAAAGTACAAAAATGGTTAGAAGGCGTAGACACTTGAAGTATGACCTTACCCAGTCACACCTAATTTTAGCCTACTTTTAACCATTAATTAAATAAATGTCTAATATCTATTTAATTATTCTCATTCTATCGCAATCCATTAATTAAATAAATATTTAATATTTATTTAATTATTTTCATCTTTTCATTAACTTTTAATTATTATTTTTGTAATTCCCACCATGATCCCATTAATTAAATATATATTCTATCCATTATTCTCATCCATCTAATCCTAGCCCTTCATCTTGTTCACATGGATCATAATCTAAATTTTTCCTCATGTGATAAATGTCCCATTAAAAATTCTAACTAACTCCTTGCCTAGATTCATTGAACCTTTACACCTACCCAAAATTCAAATTAACTTTTCATCTTATCCACTCATCTCATTTAAACTCTTAATCCTAGCCATTTCCATAAAGATTTTTGTCATTATCCATATCCTGAACCTAGATCCTATCTATCATTTGACACTTGTCATATGATTGCATCCTTGATTCAAAACCTTATTCTCTTTCAATCTTTAGCCATCCATCATAAATCATTTCTAGACTTTTTTTTCCTCTTCAAGACTCTATATCTAGAGTCTTTCATCCCTCATTTTCATCCAACCTTGAGCTATCATAACTATGTGTTGTCACTTTGATCATTAATCTATCAATCTTATTATTAAATAATATCAATGTTATGCTAGAACATTAAGCAATCCACATATCAATATCAAGATAAAATCAAATGGAATAAGGGTGAACTCCATTTCCACTCATCAAGAAGAGAAGAAAAGATTCTTGGTGAAGGTACTGTGCTTTTGTATTGCTTTTATCTTCCTTTGTTTTCCTTCAATATTTTCTAACCTCTTTAGGATTTATTAAGAAAATAATTATAACATCTTGAAAAAAAGTGTAATAATGTATCAAATATGTATTATTATTGTGTAAGTTGATGAAAAGAATACACTAGCTAAAAGTACTCAATAGTTTATGGAGCCAAATTTTATAAGTAGTGGTATATTACAATGTGATGAATCATTTAGATGTCTTCAAAAGGAAACAATTAGAAATTCTATTGTCCCAACAAAACCTTTTGAATGAACATAGAATTAAGGCCATTGCACAAAAAAATAGTTAATTAGTTGGTACATGCCCTCATAGGGACTTTTATCTTAACTACTATTAAAAGAGACTAAATACACAAATATTCTACCTTCATTAGTAACAAGATGTTTGTGACATTTTGAGAGTAGATATCATATGGCAATTAGAGCAAGGATTCACTCTAAAGATCCTTTGTTGAAATAGAACTAGTATGTCTCAAGGATGATCTATAGTATAATCTAGGGGATTATATTAAAAGGTTATAGAGTTGATATATACCTCAATATATTTAATTGAAAATATTCAAGAGTGACTATATATCTACATTAGGCTATGAAAGAGGAAAAATAAAATAAATATATAAAGGAGAATAAAACAATAAAATCAAACTTCATATAAAATCAACTCTCACCTTTTGATTAAGCATAAAAATATGTTTGTGACATTTTGAGAGTAGAAATCATATGGAGATTGGACCAAGGATTCATTCTAGAGACCCTTTATTGAAATAGAACTAGAATGCCTCAAGGATGGTCCATAGTATAAGCTAGGGGATTATATTAATAGGTTGTAAAGTTGATATATAACTCAATATATTCAATTGAAAATATTCAAGAGTAACTATATATATCTACTTTAGGCCGTGTAAGAAGAAAAAACAAAAAAATATATAAAGGAGAATAAAACAATAAAATCAAACTTCATATCAAATCATTTAGACACACTTAATCCTTGATTAAGTGGACCAACCTTCCCCATCACATCAATCATATGGGCCTTGTACCCTCAAGAGTAAAATCTCCCTCTCAATCCCTCTCATTGTGCCACTTAGTACAATCTTGTGGCTTGAGAGATCCCAATAATTCTCAACCATTGATCCAAAGATCAATTCTCAACCCTTCATCCATTTTCCTCCTATCCTATATATCCATCACCTAGCCATTTTCTCAAAATCTCACCCATTTTCATTAGAGTATCATTATGTTGCTGAAATTTGTAGTGAGCACACAACCAATCTACTATTGTCGGAAAATATACACAATAGGATGCTCGACGTCCAATTCTATGTTGGTTTGACCTTTCTATCCTAATCTTGAGTGTTTCCTGATTTTTGCATTTTTTTGGGTTTTCTTTATATTTCCTAGCATTTTGAATACACATTTTCACTGCACACATTTTGGCACGCTAGGTGGGACCCACACCATAGGCTTGCTAATCTATTTTCCAAGTTTTTTGTAGGTTTTAGTTGTAGTTTTCTTACTTAGAGGCAATTATGCTCCAAAAGGTTGGATTCATTCTATAAATGGGTGGCTCTATTTTCCACAAAGGTAACTCTACTTTAGCCTCCAGCCCTTTGTACATCCTTGCAAAGAATAGGTGGATCCACATAACTACAAAGGAAATTTTTTAGGACAAATAGATCTGTGAAGTTATAGAAGTAGATCTACAACTACAAGGGCAGATACACCCTCACATAGGCAGATACGCACATGACTGTATTTGCACCTAAACAGGAAGATATGCAACCTACATAAGTAGCTCCACTTGTATAAGGGAAGATACATTGAGAGGTAGCCCTAATATCTATAGACAGGGGGATTCTTGCCTATAGAGGTAGCTTTAAATAAATAGAGGTGGATCTTCTCTACATAGGAAAATACGCTTGCACATAGATGACTTTTCTCATAGGTGAATCTACACCTATAGAGGCAGACCTGCTACATAGGTGGATACGCCACTACTTGGGAAATGTAATGCCCCATCATAATAACCTAAGGAATGTTGTAATTGTGAATAAAGGTGTAATAAATTTTTTTTTAAGTAATAATATTAAGTTAATTAGTTGCATACATTCATTAAGTTACGCGACATTACATTACTTGAGTTTCCATAGACGACTTTAGTATTTTGCATTGCTCTTAATTAATTAACATATACATTAAAAAAGTAATCATTGCATAACATTTGAGATACCATTCAAGATAACATAAAGTATAAATACGTTTTCTTACATTGCATTTGATAAAATAATACAATACTCATCCATCCAATGAGGTAGTTCAATAATAATTACATTTTACAATGTTCACCTCATAACAATTGAGGTAAGTTTTACAATACAAGTTTTACAATAATGCAATAAAGAAAGTACATCTATTTCCAAGTACGAGCTCTCCATCCATGAAGCTCTCGTTGCCATGATCATAAACTGGGGACCCAACGGAGTAAGGTGCATGTTCCACCCAACCATGTGGTACCCGTAGGTCCATCCCCTGTGCTAGGAGATAGTAATATGGTTACCTAGACATAATCTACTAACCCTATATATTAGTACACAACTAACTGATGGTTACATTGCTTCCAGATTTTAAGACAATCGAATGTACTACATACACAAGGTTAACTGTTATTTTAGGTGGAGTGTCATCACAATATTGCAAAGGTTACCCTGGTGTTTCTTCTTAGGTTTCGGCCCCCAACTTGGGTTACCCTGGTAACCTCTTACGAAACCCAGCCCCATTGCATACTATTGCGAAATCGAATGTCTTTTGAAGAAACAAGACATTGATTTGCCATTCCAGGCCTTCTCAACTTATACTCAAGACTGAACTAGCTCAAGAGTCAATAAGTGAGGCATAAACATCTTATTAAGGATTTTTAAATCTATCTACTGTGTTATTTAGTTATCACTGACTTACTAACCCTTTGTAAGTTACCCTGACACCACTTTGTGTGTCAGTCCTTACAAACAACCACTCCCCTAAACATAACCAAAGGTATACTAAGTTTTCTTGACTAAGGTTTACAAAGTGCACAAAATTCAATCACATAATAACAAATGACACACAACGGTCATTAAAACTTTGATTCATATACCAGGTATCAATACACCATATTCTAACACGTGCACAACCTAAGTCAACTCAAGAAATGCATTTAAACAATAGCATTGCCTTTCCTATATAGATCACTCTGGAAGACTTATACATTTAAGACTTTCCCCAATATGCCCAATAAGAAACACAATTAAAAGGAAAATTGAAAATAAATGTCTACCATTCGGATTTACTAAATCCTTTCAAATCAGTCATAAATAACAGGATATAAATCAACTACATTAAAGAAAATTGCATCAATTTATTCTAATTTGACTTTCTCAATTTCACATATAAAAATAAAAACTATATTTTTCTCAATCAATGATATTTCACATGCAATATAATTTAAAAATACCAAGATCATTTTTCCTAACTTAATAAATATAATTAAAAATATATATCTATATTTATTTATTCTTACAAATATATATATATATATATAATATATATATATATACTCATATTCATATATATATATATATACATATAAATATAAAATATATATATAAATATCCATTATATTAAAAATCAGATTTTATGCCTATCAAATTAACAAAAAATGAATTTTATATTTTTTAAATGTAATATAAACTCATGTTACCCGCAACCCAGCTGCGGCTCCCTGTGGGGAGGGCGCGGCCCTTACTAGGGCTGAGCCCAGTAGCCATGGTGGCTGTTGTGCGTAGCCATGGTGGCTGCGCCCACCATAGTAAGGAATGGGGAGGGTTTCGGACCTCCCCAAACACTGTTTAAAGTTTTTTAAAAACCTTTCAACATTCGTCGTACGGTGACCTCATTAAAATGCGATTTTTTTTTATTTTTTTAAATTAAGATATCAAAAAATTATTTCACCTGTATGGCGATTTAACACAAAATAAAAATTCATATATTCTAAAATAAGTTCCTTTCACAATTCAATTTATAATCAAGATAAAATATATATGTAGAAATATATATTTTATTCATACAAATTAACAGAGTTACATATAGAGAATTTTTAGAAAACTCTACAGAAGTTCAACGAGGCTTCAAAAGGGAAATAGGGGAAACTATCAAATTTCTTCAGGGTTTTAAAAGAAAACACGCACTGAATTGTTTTCAAAATTCATTTTCCATTTATCAATAATTTCCCTTCACACAACTTATTTTTTTCAGAAAGAAAATCTATAGAAGATTTAAGAATTCAATAAATTCTTTCTGAAAATAAACAGTGAATGATTTTATTTTATTTTTCAATACAAAGATTTAAATTAACGAAATTCTTTCGCAGATATTCTTTTCAAAACAACAAATTAAAAACCATAAGAAGAATACCTAATTTCCCAAAGCTTTAGAAATTGGTTTGGTGATGAGAACCTCTGTAGCCTCTGTTGCCTGTAGCCTTCCAAAACTTTTCCCGAGAACCAATTTCCAAAACATGAACTAGAAATCTTCCACAAGTATACAATAACACCAAAAGCATATACAAAAATTTAACCAAGCACTGATATTTTTCCCGTGAAGAGAAAATAGAATAGGAACTTCTTTTGTATATTTTCCCAGATCCAAAATAACCTCGGCAAATTCTTCAACAAAATCAATAAATGCAACTTGCACACATGTCGAGAAGTGCAAAATATCTTTTAACCACTTCTCGGCAATCTTGCCTTCCAAAATTGCATGCATTTAATTAATTTATTTAAATTTAAAATCAATATTCAAATTGCATGCATTTATTTTATTTAATTTTCCCATTTCCAAATACAAAATTTATTTACAATTTAAAATGCCATTTCCACAAAAATATTTAATTTAAATAAAATCTATTCACACACAATTTAAAACAATTTAATTTAATTAATTAATTAAATAAATTTAACCTTCTAAGATCAAACTATTTAACCAAACAAACTAATTAATTAATTAAATAACATGCAAAACTAATTTCTTCAACATTTAAAAATTAATTTAAATAACAGTAAATTAAAACATAATAAACTATTATAAAAATTAACAAAATTTTCCTTTTCAAGCAAATTATCCAAACAGGAAAAGACAAGACAATCTATGACTCTGAACAAAAATAGACAATGTACTATGACCGGGTTATAGAGTAGACTATGATGAACCAAACTACTACCTCCCAATCAACATTTCTGTTGAGTCTTGACACGCTTAGACCTGAGTAACCAGGTGGAGTCGGTGTCATGTACCTACAATCCTGCAACCAAGAAAATAACATGCATATATATATATATATAAACCATTGAATAGGCACACCATGTGGAGAAAATCATGGATACCACAGGGCACTCACAAGCGAGTGATGCGATTTTGTTCTCCACACCAATACACGTCACATCAGACTAACGAATTAAAATAACAATTAGTCCATCATAAACATATACATAGCAATAATCATCTAAAGGAAACATCTACGTTATATCAAAGCATGTCAGAAATCAAATATCGCAATGCAATGTCTCATCATGTCACAGAGTGAATCCACTGTCGCTCAAAACTAGCGATCAAAATATCCAAAGTACCATAGTCTAATAGTATGAAAACATGTAACATAAAACATAAGCATAAATGGAGGGGTACTACATCCTCCCCCCCTAGGATCAGGCTTGCTCCTGAAAGCCTGTGAATAGATAGGGATAAAGTTCCCTCATGCGTGTCGCATCCTCCCAGGTTGCAGAAGCCTAATGGCTAGGATCCCATTGGACCCTCACCTGATCAATGTCTCGACCCCTGAGACTGAGCGTCTGGTGCTGTAGAATGGCCACAGGCTCCAAATCCAGCTGCTCGTCCTCTACCTGTAACGCATTCCAATCAAGTACATGAGATATGTCGGGATGATATGGTCTAAGAACTGATACATGAAAAACATCATGAATACAAGACAAACTGGGTGGTAAGGTGAGTCGATACGCCACAGGACCAATTCTCTCTAAGATCTCAAATGGCCCAACGAAACGAGGCACAAGCTTAGAGCCTTTTCCATAACGGATTGGACTCTTTCGCGGTCACACTCGAAGAAAAATTCTATCACCAATAGCAAACTATCGGTCAATCCTATGTGCATCGGCATATTTCTTTTTCCTATCCTGTGCTGCTATCAAATGTTCTCTAATACGGTTAACCTGTTGCTCCATATCTCAAAGCATCTTAGGTCCAAGTAATACTCTATCCTCAAGTCAATCCCAACTTAGTGGAGTTTGACAAGGACGACTATATAATGCCTGAAATGGTGGCATACCTATGGAACTCTGATAACTGTTATTGTAAGTGAATTCTACTAAGTACAGATAATCCTCCCAACGTGATTGTTGGTCCATAAAGTACATCCTAAGAATATCTTCTAATATTTGGTTAACTCTCTCCATTTGTCCATCGGTTTGAGGATGATACGCTGAACTAAAGTTCAACGATGTACCTAGAGCATGTTGTAATGAAGTCCATAGGGTTGAAGTGAATACGGGATCTCTATCAAAAATAATTCTATGAGGAATCCCATGCAATCTAACAATGTCCTCCATGAATATCCTAGCTACGGATGAAGCATTGTAAGATGATCGTACTGGTGAAAAATGAGCTACTTTAGTCAATCGGTCAACAGTTACCATAATGGCATCATGTCGACGTGATGACGTAGGTAACCCTACAATAAAGTCAATGGATATAATATCCCATTTCCATTCAGGAATGAGATGTGGCTGCAATAATCTAGCAGGATGTTGATGCTCAGCTTTGACTCGCTGGCATTCAAGACATCTCAATACATAGTCAGCAATATCACGTTTCATACAAGGCCAGAAATACAATTGCCGAAGATCAACATGCATTTTCTTAACACCTGGATGAGCTGAATATGGAGCTCAATGGGCTTCAGTCATAATTAATGTTCAAAGACCCTCTAAAATGGTACATAGATACGACCTAAATGCCATAATATACCATCCGATTCTAAGACATATCCTACAAATCGACCTTCTAAAGGTCTACCAGATTCAATCTCCGACCTTACTTCCTGATATAATCTATCAGTAGGAAGTGCTGCTAATATTTGACCTCTCAAATCTACTTCGAGAGTAGTAGCAGAGATCTCATGTCGACGACGACTAAGAGCGTCAGCCACTACATTCTCTTTTCCTTGAACATATCTCACTTCAAAATCGTACTCACACAAGAACTCCATCCACCGTCTATGTCTAGCATTCAAGTTAGGTTGCGTGAAAATGTATTGTAAACTATGGTGATCAGTATGAAGTTCGAAAAGATGTCCTAACAAGAAATGCCTCCACCGAACTAATGCATGCACTACCATAGCTAGTTCTAAATCATGAGTGGGATAGTTTTATTCGTGATCTTTGAGTTTGCAAGACTCATAAGCAATCACACACCCATCTTCCATCAGAACTACTCCCAAACCCTCTAAGGATGCATCTGTGCATACTAAAAAATCCTTAGTAGGATCAGGAACAATCAGTATAGGCGCATTAGTCAGCTTTTCTTTAAGTTTCTGAAAAGCCAACTGACACTGCTCTGTCCAAACAAACTTCTTCCCTTTTCTCTGAAGAGAAGTAATAGGATGACTGATTCTAGAAAATCCCTCTTAAAACCACCTATAATAACCAGCTAGATCCATAAAACTACACACTTCACCTACATTAGTAGGCGCGGGCCACTCTACAATAGCTTGAATCTTTGAAGGATGCACAACAATACCTTTTCTAGATATCACATGTCCAAGATATTTGATCTCAGTTTGAAAGAAGTCACACTTCTTCAGGTTCGCATATGATTGATTTTCCCTTAAACATTGCAATACCTGTCTCAAGTGTTCTTCATGTTCCTTCATGTCTCTCGAATAGATCAAAATATCATCGAGAAATACCAGGACAAAGCGATCAAGGTATGTTCAAAAAACACCATTCATTAAACTCATAAATACTGATGGTGCATTTGTCAACCCAAACGGTACTATTGTGAATTCATAGTGCCCATAACGAGTTTGAAATGTAGTTTTATGAATGTCTGCTTCAGCAATACGCAATTGATGATAACCAGATTTCAAATTGATTTTAGAGAACACATTAGTTCCCTTGATTTGATCGAAAAGATCATCGATTCTAGGCAAAGGATAACGATTCTTAATCGTAACCTTGTTCAATTGACGATAGTCAATACACAATCTAAGTGATCCGTCCTTCTTCTTTACGAAGATGACAGGTGCTCCCCAAGGGGACACACTTGGATGAATGAAACCCTTTTCTAATAGTTCCTCTAACTAAATATGAAGTTCCTCTAACTCCTGAGTCGTCATTCTATATGGAGCTCTAGATATAGGCTCAGCTCTAGGAACTAGGCCAACTCTAAAATCAATATCCCTCTTCGGTGGCATTCCAGGTATATCATCTGGAAACACATCAGCGAATTCCCTAAGAATAGGATGATCATCAAGAGATACCTCTCGACTCTCACCTTCTTCCAAATCAGTAACTGTTGTTGCAAACAGTTGACAACCCTGACGTAGACATCTCTTTAATTGCATAGCAGATATCATCTACAAAGAGATAGGTCATTGCACACCTATAATTTCCACTTTTGCACCTAAATCATTGATGCAACTAACTATCTTAAGTCAACAGTCAATCACAGCATGATAAGATGCTAACCAATCGATACCTAATACTATGTCATATGATCCTAATGGTGTAACATATAGATCTGCTAAGGTAGTTAACGTACTAATTTTAAGTTCACAATTATGTACTAAGTTCTCTACTGCTACCTTCACCCTAGAGGTGAATTCAACCTGCCACTTACCACCTTGTTTTACCACCACAAGACCACATCGGTCAACAATGGTCAGTGAAATAAAGGAGTCGGTAGCTCTAGAATCAAAAAGAATGGAAACACTAACACCATGTAACTTACCTGAAGTCTCGACCACTGTGTTCTGGTGATCGGCTTGGCGGTCATTAACCACTGCATATATTGTATGTGATCATCCTACATCACCCACTGTAGGCTCTAAAACTGTAGGTCAAGGCCCAAAACTAGTAGAACCTCTCATCAGACACTGCCTAGCTATGTGTCCCTGCTGTCCACATGAGTAACAACCTATGCCTCTACTAAATCCTCTGCCACCTGAAGGTGCATTGGATTGCTGGAAACTACCTCTACTGACAGTAGACTGAGCACTTTGCGCAGGCTGATCCTACCTATTACTCTTGTTGTGCCACTAGTTGTGACCCTTTCCTGTTTGAGGACTATTACCTTGTTGTGGTTGTGGATTGCTATTCTTTTGAGATGTACGTTGTTGTTGTTGCTGCCCACCCTTTGTGGGTGTCTATTGGTTCCTAGAGGAACCTCCTGTCTATGCCTGTGCACCCCATGGACTAAAACCTACTACAAGAGCACTACCAATGTGTACTCCTGTGTGACCACCTCACGCCATAACAAGGTTCTCCTCCACTATGCGAGCCTTCTCCACCGCAACTTCCATAGTCTTTGGCTCAAAGACTCAAACACCACCACTGATGCGGGCATTTAAACCCCTGATGAAATGTTGTACTAGCATAGGCTCATTGTCACCAATACTTGCATACTGCTTGAGTTCATAGAATCTACGTTCATATTACTCAACAAAAAGAGCCAACTGACGTAGATCATGGAACTCGTCAGCCCGACACTGCCTCCAGTGTTTCGATAGGAACCGTGCTCTAAACCTCTCCAGAAACATCTCCCAAGAAACTGACCCAATATCTAAGTGGAGCTTTTGCTCCTCCAGGCGCCACCAAGTAGAGGTGAATCCTCTCAGATGCATAATAGCGCATCTCGCATAGGTATTGCTACCGTAAGGGTGCATGGCAAAGCATCTACCCAAATCCAGTAGCTAGGCCCCAGCCTCTAATCCACCTCCTGTACCATCAAAATTAGGAGGGTGTGCCCTCAGTAAATCCCTCATGTGTCCTACAGTAATAGCATCCTGATGCACTGTATCATCTACTCTCCTAGGAGATCTATCTCTCTCTCTGACAACCTCCTGCTCAACATCCTGCCTAGGTCCAAGTCGAGCTAGGACCTCCTCTAATAAAGGACGTAACTGTGAACCCTCTACTCCTGATTATGTGAGATTTTGTCCCTCATTCCTCTGATCCAACTGCTCTACTTGATCACTGTGATGAGGGCTCAGAGGGGGAGTAACCTGAGGGATTGGCCCTCGGCCTCCACCTCGACCTCTACCACGACCTCTTCCACCTCACCTAGGAATGTTCCTATACATAACAATAATGAGTCTTAGATACTGTTCAACCAAGGCTAACAGATAGCGACACTGTGTACTAGGTCAACCTAATGGGCTCGCGATTACCTAGAGCGTCCAGTGTTTGTAACCTTGGCTCTGATACCAATCTGTAATGCCCTGTCATAATAACCTAAGGAATGTTGCAATTGTGAATAAAGGTGTAATAATTATTTTTTTTAAGTAATAATATTAAGTTAATTAGTTGCATACATTCGTTAAGTTACGCGATGTTACACTACTTGAGTTTCCATAGATGACTTTAGTATTTCGCATTGCTTTTAATTAATTAACATATACATTAAAAAAAGTAATCATTGCATAACATTTGAGATACCATTCAAGATAACATAAAGTACAAATACATTTTCTTACATTGCATTTGATAAAATAATACAATACTCATCCATCTAATGAGGTAGTTCAATAATAATTACATTTTACAATGTTCACCTCATAACAATTGAGGGAAGTTTTACAATACAAGTTTTACAATAATGCAATAAAGAAAGTACATTTGTTTCCAAGTACGGGCTCTCCATCCATGAAGCTCTCGTTGCCATGATCATAAACTAGGGACCCAATGGATTACAGTGCATGTTCCACCCAACCATGTGGTACCCATAGGTCCAACCCCCATGCTAGGAGATAGTAATATGGTTACCTAGACATAATCTACTAACCCTAGACACTGGTACACAACTAACTGATGGTTACATTGCATCCAGATTTTAAGACAATCGAATGTACTACATACACAAGGTTAACTGTTATTTTAGGTGGAGTGTCATCACAATATTGCAAAGGTTACCTTGGTGTTTCTTCCTAGGTTCTAGCCCCCAACTTGGGTTACCCTGGTAACCTCTTACGAAACCTGGCCCTATTGCATACTATTGCATAATCGAATGTATTTTGAAGAAACAAGACATCAATTTTCCATTCCAGGCCTTCTCAACCTATACTCAACACTAAACTAGCTCAAGATTCGATAAGTGAGGCATAAACATCTTATTAAGGATTTTTAAATCTATCGACTATGTTATTTAGTTATCACTGACTTACTAACCTTTTGTAAGTTACCCTGACACCACTTTGTGTGTCGGCCCTTACAAACAGCCACTCCCCTAAAGATAACCAAATGTATACTAAGTTTTCTTGACTAAGGTTTACAAAGTGCACAAAATTCAATCACATAATAACAAATGACACGCAACGGTCATTAAAACTTCTATTCATATACCAGGTATCAATACACCATATTTTAACACGTGCACAACCTAAGTCAACTCAAGAAATGCATTTAAACAATAACATTGCCCTTCCTATACGGATCACTCTGGAAGACTTATACATTTAAGACTTTCCCCAATATGCCCAATAAGAAACACAATTAAAAGGCAAATTGAAAATAAATGTCTACCATTCGGATTTACTAAATCCTTTCAAATCAGTCATAAATAACAGGATATAAATCAACTACATTAAAGAAAATTGCATCAATTTATTCTAATTTGACTTTCTCAATTTCACATATAAAAATAAAAACTATATTTTTCTCAATCAATGATATTTCACATGCAATATAATTTAAAAATACCAAGATCATTTTTCCTAACTTAATAAATATAATTAAAAATATATAACTATATTTATTTATTCTTACAAATATATATATATACTCATATTCATATATATATATATATACACATAAATATAAAATATATATATAAATATCCATTATATTAAAAATCGGATTTTATACCTATCAAATTAAAAAAAAAATGAATTTAATATTTTTTAAATGTAATATAAACTCATGTTACCCGCAGCCCAGCCGCGGCTCCCTGTGGGGAGGGCGCAACCCTTACCAGGGTTGCGCCCAACAGCCATGGTGGTTGCGCCCACCATAATAAGGAATGGGGAGGGTTTCGGCCCTCCCCAAACACTATTTAATTTTTTTTTAAAACCTTTCAACATTCACCGTACGACGACCTCATTAAAAAACGCGATTTTTTTTTTTTTAAATTAAGATATCAAAAACGAATTTTTCCTGTACGACGATTTAACACAAAATAAAAATTCATATATTCTAAAATAAGTTCCTTTCACAATTCAATTTATAATCAAGATAAAATATATATGTAGAAATATAAATTTTATTCATACAAATTAACAGAGTTTACATACAGAGAATTTTTAGAAAACTCTATAGAAGTTCAACGAGGCTTCAAAAGGGAAATAGGGGAAATTATCAAATTTATTCAGGGTTTTAAAAGAAAACACACACAAAATTGTTTTCAAAATCCATTTTCCATTTATCAATAATTTCCCTTCACACAACTTTTTTTTTTCAGAAAGAAAATCTATAGAAGATTTAAGAATTCAATAAATTCTTTCTGAAAATAAACAGTGAATGATTTTTATTTTTTTTTCAATACAAAGATTTAAATTAACAAAATTCTTTTGCAGATATTCTTTTCAAAACAACAAATTAAAAACCACAAGAAGAATACATGATTTCCCGAAGCTTTAGAAATTGGTTTGGTGATGAGAACCTCTGTAGCCTCTGTTGCCTATAGCCTTCCAAAACTTTTCCCGAGAACCAATTTCCAAAACATGAACTAGAAATCTTCCACAAGTATACAATAACACCAAAAGCATATACATAAATTTAACCAAGCACTGATATTTTTCCTGTGAAGAGAAAATAGAATAGGAACTTCTTCTGTATATTTTCCTAGATCCAAAATAACCTCCGGAAAATTCTTCAACAAAATCAATAAATGCAACTTGCACACATGTCGAGAAGTGCAAAATATCTTTTAACCACTTCTCGGCAATCTTTCCTTCCAAAATTGCATGCATTTAATTAATTTATTTAAATTTAAAATCAATATTCAAATTTCATGCATTTATTTTATTTAATTTTCCCATTTCCAAATACAAAATTTATTTACAATTTAAAATGCCATTTCCACAAAAGTATTTAATTTAAATAAAATCTATTCACACACAATTTAAAACAATTTAATTTAATTAATTAATTAATTTAATTAAATAAATTTAATCTTTTAAGATCAAACCATTTAACCAAACAAACTAATTATTTAATTAAATAACATGCAAAACTAATTTCTTCAACAATTAAAAATTAATTTAAATAACAGTAAATTAAAACATATTAAACTATTATAAAAATTAACAAAATTTTCCTTTTCATGCAAATTATCCAAACAGGAAAAGACAAGACAATCTATGACTCTGGACAAAAACAAACAATGTACTATGACCGGGTTATAGAGTAGACTAGGATGAACCAAACTACTACCTCCCAATCAACATTTTCGTTGAGTCTTGACACGCTTAGACCTGAGTAACCAGGTGGAGTCAATGTCATGTACCTACAATCCTGCAACCAAGCAAATAACATGCATATATATATATATATAAACCATTGAACAAGCACACCATGCGGAGAAAATTCCAGATACCATAGGGCACTCACAAGCGAGTGATGTGATTCTGTTCTCCACACCAATACACGTCACATCAAACTGATGAATTAAAATAATAGTTAGTCCATCATAAACATATACATAGCAATAATCATCTGAAGGAAACATCTACGCTATATCAAAGCATGTCAGAAATCAAATATTGCTATACAATGTCTCATCATGTCACAGAGTGAATCCACTATCGCTCAAAACTAGCGATCAAAATATCCAAACAAAGTACCATAGTCTAATAGTATGAAAACATGCAACATAAAACATAAGCATAAATGGAGGTGTACTATAGGAAAATCTAGTATCACTTGGGAAAATAGACTATGTTCTTGAGTGACTACATGCTTTGGTAGATTCGCATTTTTCTTAGGTGAATCCACTTTTCTCTTGGGTGATTCTACTTCCTACATCATAAAAAACATAAGGTATAAAAAAATAGCTTTAGGTGATTTTTTTTACGTCTCTTTATCGTGTCCATTGCCTCACACCCCCTATCATTGGGGTGGGTGTCCCAATCCCCTTTTGGTTGAAATTCACTTTCTTTTGATCACTTTTCTATCTAATCATCTTCTTATGTAGCTTGATATCATTTATACAAGATCACAAATCAAACTACTAACATATCTTCTATAGGTTCGTGGTCAAAGATCTCTTTTTTATCACTAATCTAGGCACACTTCAATTTCTAATGGATCAATTTATTCTATGATTAATTTGGGATCATTGATTGATGTATGATCTCCCCTTGCATTGTTCAATGAACTTGGGGATTAGAAATCACAAATCGGTCCAAGTCTTGTGGTGTATCCTAGAAGTGCTAGCCTATGCATATGCTCTCTCCTTGTACTTCATGCGAGCCTAGAGATCAGAAAATCCTAGCATATCCTTCCCTTTAGGAGGTCTACTTGGGGATTTCGTCATTCCAAGGGATGACCTCAATCACGTGAATTGATGGGGTATATAAAGTGGGAGAACAAAATTTGTACTCCAATCATGTTTAGTGAAGCTTTTATACTTGGGTGATACCAAGATAAGAGTGCAAGGTTGGTCTAAATGGCTTGATTGACGTTCCCAACCCACGCTTGTGATGGACTAGTGTTCATGGATGTACCTCATGTACCCTCTTGGTATTTAGAGGATGCACTAGATCACCTATTTTAGCCTGACTTAAGACCTTTCAATCATTGCTTAGTGTGGTGTAGGGTACAATATCATACCTAAAGTTACCCCCCATGTATCTCTCTTAGTAGAGATGGGAGATCTTTGGGAATGGTCTCATGACCTCCAAAGAAATGTAAAAGGTGAGCCCTTATACCATTGGATCCCTATCTATCAACTCTTCACCGAGAGGTGCCTTGCAACTAGCTTTAGATATTAGCCTCTAGGCTAGTGGGCCTATTGGGACCTCCAAAATTTGGCTAAATTTTGAGGGCCCATGTAAAATTTTTCCTAATGCACTCATAAACACCCTGCAGAATAAACCTATGTAACTCACTTTGGGAGCTTATAACTTTGTACCCCATTAATTGTCATGAAAAATCACTTTGGGGAAGTGTTGAGCACCTATCAGAGATGATGTGTGACCATTTACAACCTCCTTGGATTAGTTTTGGTGAGTTTTTGAAGTCTTGGTTTCAAGGTCCAGAAGTTGGTTTGTTGTTTACACATGTTAAACCTTTCTGAGTAGGCCATATTTGTGATGTTGTATCTTTGTGCCTATCGAGTATTAAGCCCAAATGATATTTTTCCATGATTCTCTACATCTTTATGAAGCCCCATGTCAGCTTATATAGCCTTGTGAATCCATTTGTTGAGTTTTCCAACTTGAATCCATTTGCAAAAAGTTCAGATTTGCAAACTAAACTGTGTCTATCTGCAAAAAGTGCCCCTACATTTGAATTTATGTTTGGTGACGTAATGACCTGCACATCAAAGTGAATGTTCCTTATGATTGTATATATAATTATCTACCACTTTGCCAGTTTGCAGCACCCCAGCACCTTATTTGGTATTTTTTCAAAGCCCATTCCAAATGAACTTTTTTAGGGTTTCAAAATCAACAATTTCATAAAATTCTGAGAAGGTAACTTTGTCAATTAATATCTTTCACCTCAAGATGCCTTTTTTCAATCTATTTGTTGCACTGCATTCTTGGGTCAAGTGTCTACATGCCTTCTCAATTTCAAACTCCCAGGATAAATTTTTATGGGTTATTTAATCATTTTCTGATCGTGACATGGCCAAAAATGGTGTCCTGAAAAGTTTCAAATTTTAAAATTCCAAGGACAACCCTTTTTTTGGTCTAAAACCTCTACAGCTCCGTTTTTGTCAAAAAATAGAGGCCATATGATGCATTATTTTAATGCATTTCTAGTGTAGCAAACATGTCCTGAGGGCCAATTTAAAAAGGAAGTACCTAATTTTTTATGGCTGGGAAAATTTTGAGGAAATTGGTTTTCTCTAAATAATCGATTAGGGCTGCATGCAAAAAAATCGGCTCCAGGGGTCACCATTTGTGTGCAGTGAAATTTCTCTGTTTGGGCTGCAAGCATAATTAAAATTTTCCTATTTTCTAATGTTTTCAAATGCTAATATTTAAAATATTTTGAGTATTTTAAATATTGGACACTTGCAAATAGACATTTAGGGAAAGAATAAAGTGCATTTCAAATTTTTTTAAGGAAAAGAAAGTTTAATTCTTTCTTTCTATTGGTTGAAATCATGGCAGCATGACTTTCACTATGCATGGAAAAACTCATCGCCCATCACCAGTTATGAATGAGATTGAAGGAGGCAATAAAAAATGCCTTGATTTGAGTGATGAGTCTTCATTGGGGTTCTATCTCTCTCCTTTTAGGTGAAAGATCCTAAGAGTGCAAGAGAAGTCCATAGAACACATCAAAATTGATGGTTCATTTTGGTGAACTTGAGGTGAAAGATAAAAAGAGAGCAAGAGAAGCACATAGCCACCCTCAAAATTGACAGTTCATTTTGGTGAACCTACATATTGAACATTATATATTTCTAATTTGCATTTGAATTTGCATCCTAGGATTCCATTGCATTGTCTTTTGCATTTTTTTTGCATCATAGGGCTTCTTAAAGTTGCATTAGTGAAAGTATCATTTAGAGTTCATAATTGCATCTTATTTCATTACATCATTCCAACATTCTGCATTTTTAGTCTTTATCTACACTGTACAAATCTGAACACATCCAAAAATGTAAAAAAAAAGGTTAAAAAATACCTCTCCTAGGACTCATTCACTACCTAGGGTGAATCAGTCCCACTACAATTTTTGAATCAATGTTTCTAGAATTCAATTTATTTCTTTGCACTTTTTTGTTTCTAGCAGTTCCCTTTTCTATTTTAGTTGAGTTACTTTATGTTATATTTCAATCATAAGCATCACTTCCTTTCATGGAATTTATGGATAGTCTTAGATTTTTGCATGTTTCCTTTTCGGCATTAGTTCCTAGTTCTTTTAGATCAGACTCATTAATTCATAAAAACACAAAATCATAAACATCAAACCAACCTTTCAAACAAATGATTCAATTTAGAAATACCATCTCATCGAAGCCTCTTATTAGCGATGATGTAGACAAGTTAGATGAAGTACTTTAGGACTTTATCTCACTCACTTCATCCTCCAAAGCTTGCCTTGAGATGCCTAAACTAGTTAATGATAACCTATCCCACAAACCTTTTAGCAGTGATGGACTTGGCTTGTTAAATGAAGCCCTTTAGGACTTCATCTCACCTAAGTCATCCACTAAGGTTTTTTGTTCCCAACCTACAACAATGAACATTAATTGTCTCTCAAGCTTTCCATGACCAACATAACATACTTAGTGATAACTTACCCCTCAAACATTTTAGTCGTGATGACCTTGAATTGTTAGATGAGTCCCTTCAGGACTTCATCTCACTTAAGTCATCCATTAAGGTTTGTTGTGAACAATCTAAAACTAAGGAAATTAATGTAATTCAGCCTCAACTCATTCTTTACCCACCCTTGCATAAAATTCACCCTTCCAATAAACCTGAGTTCACTCTTTACCCACCTAAGACTAATGTGTTGCAGCAATCTAGTAATACTACTATTGCTCATACATATAATACTCGAAACAATCCTCAACCACCACAACCAACCCCACCCTCTTTACCTTTACCTAATCTACCTAGTGCTTCTCACTTTCCATCACACACAAAGGAGTATGATCTTGTTGAACAGTTAAAGAATACTCCTGCAAATATTTTCCATTGGGATTTACTTCAGAATTCACCAAATTACCACACTATTCTTCAAATAGCTTTACAACAAATTGTCGTTCCTCCTAGTACAACTTTGAATGATGTGGAAACTTTAATACATGGAATGAATAAGGTTAATCTTGACATTACTTTCCATCAACATGAGCTCCCTCCTTTAGAGTTACGAAAAAAAAATGAAGCCTTTATGAGAATTTCTCAATTCAATCGAATAGGTATCAAAAGGACCCTCATTGATAATGGTTTTTCCCTTAATGGGTATAGTGTGAATCTCCTTGCTAGATTACGTGTTGAAAAATCACAAATAAAACCTAATTCCTTATCCATTTGAGGATTTGAAAATACAACAAAGCAACCACTCTATGTAATCACTTTGCCTATTATGGTTGGGGTGGCTACTATGCAAACTTCTATTCATGTCATGCCTTCTGATCTTTTGTATAATATTCTTCTAGGTAGACCATGGATTCATGAGATGAATGCAATGCCTTCGACCCTTCATCATATAATGAAATATTCCTATAACAACAACATCTATCAAGTTGAAATAGACCCCAAGCCTAAAAGTTGCTTGCACCTTGAAAAAGGAACCACAAATCCTCTGGATACATTAATTCCAACATCTAATATAGACACTCTAGAAATTGAACAACAAGATGAGGAATCTATGTCTAAATTATTTGGTGATGATTTGGGATCCTTAGAATTCACACCTTCATTTATGGGAAAATGCATAACCGTGTAAAAGAAAGATGAGAAACTAGAACAACCAACCATTATGTCAACTCAAAATTCTGAACAATCTTCTCAAACATCTATCTCCTCTACTTTGGAAGGAAACACAACATATACAACAAATTTTGATGAGATAGATTATCAATCTCCACCTAATTTGAAAGAAATGGAAAAACTTTATGCAAAAGGTTATGAACTTGTGAAACAATTGGGATATACAAGAAAAGGATGGAAAGAATGAACAAGGCATTCGTGTCCCTATAGAACCTAATACATAAGAGACAAAAATTGGATTGGTCTATTCTTTTTCTAAGACAAAAAAAGCTACTCAATGACCATCTTTGAACATAAACACTATTACATGTCAACCAAAGCACAAAATCACAATCAAACATCTTGAATTGCTTGATATGAACTTATCACCATCATGGCAGTATGTTGATAGTGATGAAACCCTAAAACAAATGTTAGGATTTTATGATAACACATCCTCTACTCCACCCATGAAATGGGTTACTTGCATTGTGATAATTACCAAGCAAAAAGATAGTGATATCAATGAAGAACCATATGATTCTAAAGTTTATAAATCTAATGCACTCCCCTTAGGAGATACAATTGATGTGTCGATGGACATCAATGATAAAGAAAAAAGTTATTAAGATTAGGAAGTGCCTTGATGATGAAGAACAAGAGGACACTACAAATTTACTTCAGGATTTTCCTAAAAAAATTTCTTGGAAATATTTTGATATGCCAAGAATTGACCCAAAAATTGTGACACATAACATCATTCTCATTGAAAATGTTTTCCAAAAGATACAAAAAATGCACCCTAACGTAGCCTTGCATGTTAAAGCAAAGCTTGAAAAAATCCTTGATGCAGGCTTCATTCGACCTATTGATTATTCTCCTTGGATCTCAAACATTGTCATAGTTACTAAACCCGATAATCATATTACGGTATGTACAGATTTTCATGACTTGAATAAAGCTTCTTTAAAAGATGACTTCCCACTTCCTAATATTGACATGATCATGGATTCAACGTTGCACATGCTTTGTTTTCATTCATGGATGGATTTTTTGGTTATAATCAAATCCTTATTAATCCTCAAGATCAATACAAAACTACATTCACAACTATTTGGGGAATGTTTTGTTGGGTTGTGATGCCTTTTGGTTTAAAGAATGCCAGCACAACTTATCAAAGAGCAATAACCTTGATCTTTCATGATTACATACATAAAATTTTGGAAGATTATGTTGGTGACATCCTTGCTAAATCCTTAACAAGAAAAGACAATGTAAATGTTCTTTGAAAAATCTTCAAACGAATATGTAAATATAATATACAATTAAATCCGAAAAAGTGTCTTTGGTGTAGATAGTGGTAAAATTTTGGGGTTTGTCATATATCATAGAGACATTGAGGTGGACACAAATAAAATTGATGCCATTATTAACATGCCACCTCCTAAGAAAATTTCTCAATTATGCACATTATAAGGCCAAATTCAAGCTATTCATCGTTTTGTTGCATCTTTAGCCGATCACACATTACCCTTCATGCATCTCCTCAAAAAGGATGTGCCTTTTGATTTGAATTCCGATTGTAAACAAGATTTTGAGATTTTAAAGAAAAACCTTGCAACTCCACCTATTTTACAACCTGTTGTGCCAAATAAACAATTTATCCTCTACATAGCCACATCAACCCATGCTCTTGCAACCTTGTTGGCTCAACAAGATGATCATGGAAAAGAGCATCATGTTTATTACTGTTGAACTTTAATTGATTATGAAAATTTATATTCACCAATTGAAAAATAATGTTTGGCCCTTGTATTCGCTACTAGTAAATTGTGACATTATTTACTAAATGTTGAAATACAATTCATAACAAAATTTGATCCCCTTAAGCATCTTTTTAATAAAACTGGCTTATCTGGAGCTTAGCTAAGTGGGTGATGTTGTTAACAAAGTTTGACCTTAAGTTTGTTTCCCAAACATAAATCAAAGGACAAGCCTTAACTGATCACTTAGCTAATGCCCCTTCTCCTCTCACTTTACCTAATCACAAATCCTTTCGTAATGGAAGTGTCTTTACCACTGATGTTAAAACATGGGAAATTTTTTTTCAATGGATCTAAGTGTAGAATAGGTTCCGATGCTGGAGTGGTATTACTTTTTCTTGATGGAAAACCCATTCCCTTGTCCTATCGATTAAATTTCCTATATACAAATAACACAGCTGAGTATGAGGCATTAATCACAGGATTACGAGATGCTTTAACCATGAATGCTAAACATATCAAGATCTTTGGTGATTCGCAATTAGTAATCAAACAAATCACTAGGACATATCAAACTAAACATGACAAGTTATTGAGATACAAGGATATTACAATGAACCTATTAGAGAAGTTTGAGTTATTCACCATTGATAACATCCCACGAAAAGATAATCAACATGCAGATGCGATGGCGAGTGTAGCCTCTCTTATATCCCCACACGATCCTTCAACAAAATTCACCTTTGTTATTCACCCCATCATGAAACCTTCGATTGACACTCATTTCGAAGAAATTTTAACTACAACTCAAGAAGACTCACAAGAATGGTATGCCACAATATACAATTATTTAAAATATGGTACCATTCTTGAGCCCACAACAACAAACACTCAAAATCATTTATGCAAACTAGCAACCAAATACGTGATCCTCACCGATGTATTGTATAGAAGATCTTTCAATGGTCTCTTACTAAGGTGTCTTAAGAATTATAAAATTCCTATAGCCCTTGAGCAGGCTCATGTTGGTGCCTATGGAGGTCATTTTGGAGGACAGTCGTTAGTCTAAAAACTCATTCGTATGGGATATTATTGGAGACATATGGAGAAATACTGCTTTTCTTACCTCAAACAATGTCAAAAATGTCAAGAACATAGCAATCTAATTCATGCCCCTGCTTCTGAGCTTCGTGCCCAAATTCCCATTTGGTCATTTTTAGTATGGGGATTAGATCTTATTGGAAAATTTTCACCACCCTCTTCTGCTAGACATACATTTATCAAAACTGAAAAATACTACTTCACAAAATGGGTGGAAGTTATTCCTCTTCAATCTACAAGCGTTGAAGTAATTTTTCGTTTCATATTGGAATACATAATTGCTCACTTTAGTCTTTCATCCACAATCATTTCAGAGAATGGAACCCCATTTAAGAATAATGAGGTAAAGAAATTTCTTGAAATGTTCCACATTCAACATCGATTTTCCACACCATATTATCCACAATCCAATGGACAAGCTGAAAGCACTAGTAAGATTCTGGAACAAATCCTAAAGAAAACTATTAACAAACATCATAAGAATTGGCATACACAATTACATTATCCACTTTGGGCTTATCGAATAAGTGTTAGGTTATCTCTAGGAACTACACCCTATAACCTTTTTTATGGTATCAACGCGATCATGCCCTTGGAGTTAGAAATTCCTACACTATGAATTTCTCTTCAAGACCTTATTAACGATGCCACTTATAAAGACCAATGATTGCACTAGCTTGAAATGCTTGATGAAAAGCGCATTAATGCTCTTGAGAACCTCCAAGCTTACATTAAAAAATTACAATGAAAACACAATACTCATGTCATTCCTCGAACATTTCGTAAGGGTGATTTTGTTCTTTATGAGAATCAATGCAATACTAATGTTGACCATGAAGAAAGAGATAAATTCAGCCCTAATTGGTTGGGACCTTATATAGTTGATACCAGTTATGGGTTTGGCATACTAACTCATTTGACAGCAAAATATGATGATTTTTTTTGACAAAAGATGTACAATTAGATGAATTGTTGGGTACATGTGTAATTAATGTGTACTTTTAAAAAAAATTAAAATTTGTGCTCGACGTTCATCAAAATTTTGACGAATAGTGATTTTCGTCAAAATTTCGACGAATAGTGATTTTCATCGCTTTTTCGACAAACATTGGGCATAAATATTAATAAATAAAAGTAATTTTGATAATTTATCTATACTTGCGATAGTGTTTTCATTCTATACTTTGCGAATTTTCCCTACTTGCGAATTTTCTATACTTGTGACAGTTTGTGGAGGTTATAGGCCGAATATTTCTAGTGCAAAATATCAAAATTATTAGATTTTGTTACCTATCTATGATTAAAAATTATTGGAGTGTGAGTTTGATATTTTTTGAAGATCTAAATATTCAAGCTTGGTAAAGAAAAATCATGTTAGATAGTATTAGTGCAGAACAAAATGAAGAGACACTTGCTAGATTGTGGGTTAGATTGAAAAGAAAGGGTGATGGGAAATGTTATTGTCTTTGCAATAATTGCAAGGGCTTAAAGATGAGAAGACTTTTAATCACAACAGTTGAGAAATGTTGTAGGCAGCATGGTCATGTTGAAGGGGGGCATGATTATCGTCCATTGTTAATTTGTTCATTATATGTCTTTATATTGATTGAATTTGTAAATGTTTATATCATTTTAACATTTTATATATATATATATATAATCACTTGATCATGATCATGGTTTATTTGTGTCGATCATTATTATAAAGGTGGGTTGCCCTAGGGAACATGATATGGATTATCATCACCGAAGAATGTGGTTTTGCAAGTGGAGGAACATGGAGTTGTGAATATCGAAGATGTATTTAATGATCCTATGTAAGAAGATGATCATGCGCCAAAAAACATAGTTGAATATGATGGTACAAATACATTGATCCATGACACATTTAGTGGTGTAGCTGATCATGATGATCAAGATGACTTTGATGATGTTCATGATTTACCTATACTTGAGAAGGCATACGAGCCCCTTTATGAAGGCTCCCAAACAACTCTTCTCTCTACTATATTTTTGTTGGTGAACTTGAAGGTTATGAATGGTTTATCCAACATAGCAATCTCACGGGTGTTAAGGTATGTCATATATGCCATATTTTTTCATTTATTTTAATTGTTATTAGTTCATCACTAGTAAATAAAGGATGAAATATGTACCATTAATATTCTTTATATTAACAAATTATTTTTTTGTTGTAGATTGATAAGTGAATTTTTGTTACCACCATCAAATGTTTTACCTCTCTCATACTGAGATTTATCTTCCATTATGAAAGATATTGGATTGGAGTATCAAGCAATAGATGCATGTCCCAATGATCATATTATATATCATAAACAACATGAATTTGCAACAGAATGCCCAAAATGTCATATCAATAGATATCGAACATATCAACTAACAAAAAAGGTGCCTCGCAAGGTTCTTCATTATATTCCCATTATTCCATGTATGCAACAATTATTTAGGTGTGAAAGCTTAGTGCAATTTATGGATTACCATGCATGGAATATAAGTAGATATGACATTCTTAAATGCTTGTAGATGGTTCTGCATTTAGGGACATGGAGGAAAAATGGCCACACTTTAAAAAAGGACCTCGTAATCTCAGGATTTCATTGGCAGTGGATGGTGTCAATCCATTTGGAGAGCTGAGATCTATTTACTCAGTGTGGCCTATTTTTGTTATCAATAATAACATTCCTCCATGGATGTCAATAAAGAGGGAACACATAATGTTGGCAATGATTGTTCTAGGTATTTGCTTACATCAATTTTCTTTAATGTAGTAGCATCTCATTTGTCTTATTTGTTGCATAATGACATATTTTTTTCATTTAATAGTCATGTACATTAATTTATATATATTGCAGTAAAATGATTATAATAATTATGTAATGTTTATGTTCATTCAACTAGGTAAGTACCAAGTTAAAGATATGAATGTATATATTGAGCCTCTTATCGACTAGTTACTAAAGTTATGGAATGGTGTCACTATGTATGATGTCTCTAGACCAATAGGGCAAAGCCAATTTCAATTCCATGCAATGTTTGTATGGACAATTCATGAAGCCCCAGGGATAACACATTTTTGTGGTATGTAATAACATTCGACTGCACTTTAATGATATTTAATTTTATGAAGTAGATATCATGCATGTTTTTTAAATAATCTATTCATTATATATAATTATAAAAATTGACATATTTAATCCAATTATATATGATCTTACAGGTCTTCAAACAAAAGGAAAATTTGCATGTCCAATTTGTGGTCCAAAGATGAAATCTTGTCATTCAATAAGTTTAGGAAAGTAGATGTTGGATGAGTATAGGCACTTCCTCCACAAAAATCATAAGTATCGAACTATTGAAAAATATCTTTTCAGTGGGAAAGAAGAGACTACATCAAAACCACGAAGAATGACACCTCACCTATGGAAGTTGGAATATAATAGAATTAATCGTCAAGGTTATACATAAGATCAAATTGTTTATCTATCATACATGATATGTTTGGAATTTATATTTTTATATTGTGTTTTGTTCACTCATGTTGTAATTGAAAATGATTGTTGTTAATTTTTTTAACTTATATGCTTCATGAAGGTCATCAAGACATTAATGGTCAGCTTCCACAGGGACTAAAAAGTTATCCCAAACAATTTAGTAGGTTTCCCTACTATGAGCAGCTACAAATTGCGCATTTGTTTGATACAATGCATATCAGAAAGAATATAATAGAAACGTTATGGAAAATATTGGATGGAAGGCATGACAAAGAATTTTTTTTCAAAATTTGCAGTGACATTCAGGAAGCCAATAATGCAATGAAAAATGTCATTTAATTAAATAGTGATGGAGACCAAATTAATATAAACTCCCTTCCTTGGTTATTAACGGAGCAAAAAAGCAATGCTATAAAAGAAGTCATGTGAAAAATTTGATTTCCCATAGGATTTTCTATGAACATAAACAATATCATAACAAAGAAAGGTGAATTTGGGTCAGGGATGAAAACACATGATTGGCATACCTTCATTAAGGTAATTATTCTGGTATATATATATTTGTATACTACACATAATTTTTAGTGTATTATGTTTACTACTTTTGGAAAAATAATGAAAAGATCATTTTATAATTATTGCAGTACATTCTACCTCTATCTCTCCCAGACAACTTTGACAACAATGTCAAGCAAGTTATATATGATCTTGGAAAATACATGAGGTAAGTAGTGATATTTGTTCAATTCATTTTATAGATCTTATATTTTCCATTTGTTTTACTTGTTATGTAATATATTGTATATTTTTGTTAAATCTCATTAATATATTTGCACCTTGAATCACTTGTAGATGGTTGTTATCTAAAGAAATTCATAAAGAAGATATAAATTATTGGAAGAGAAAAATTCTTTGTCTAATGTGTGAAATGCAAGAGTGTCTACCTTCGACATTTTTCAATGCACAAGAACACTACCTCATACACCAAGTTGAGGAGATTGAATTGTGTGGACCTGTACACACAAGGTCAATGTGGATGGTTTAGAGACACTTGAAATTTTTGAAGGCTTTGGTTAGAAAAAGAGCACATCCTGAGGGTTCTATGGTGGAGGGATATATGGTATACCAAACCATGGTGTGCATTACTGAATATCTTCCTAAGTTTGTAGCAAAGATTCATGTAGATCGCATTTGGGATCCCAACTCCATTAACAAATTCAAAGGGGAGTACCTAATCAGGAAAGGTAGATTGAGGAAAGTGAGAGGTAATTATAAGATGGTCATGGAGATTAATTAGAATACATTTTACATTTTGTTTTTATGTATATTTTACTTATTTAATTATTAATCTTCAATATACATCAATTATAAATTAAGGTCATATAATGTGGTAATTAAATAATTATACATCATTTGTGAATTTTAAATTTTTTGATACAGTTGGTCGAGAGTGGGATGCACTACATTTGTACATCACAAACAATATTGATTGGATGATGGTATGGATTGAACAATGTCAACAATCTGGTTGCGCATTAACATGGGAAGGTGTGGCTTCATTGGTTAAAGAAGCTCCTCATAATGGAGACTCCAATGTTACACCAAAGGAAATTGATTTAGCATATGGTTTAAGAGATAAAAAAGTATGTATAAATATATTAATCACCCACATTATTTAATTATTTTCAATTATATTGATGTATATATATGTTGAGTTTTTTTTTCTTTGCATACATTCGGCCAAGAATAAATATGTTTATCAACTAATGACGCAATATTTTTTACATGTTTGACATATTGTAGGTGAAACACCACAAGGCTATGTGGTGCAATGGTCATAAATTTTGAATCAAAAATTTGGATGACATGAAGAAAACTTGTGATTATGGGATAACTATAGTCTTCTAGGTGACTAATGTTTCATCTAGAAGCGACATACATTCAGAAGTCTCAGAAAATCAATACTATGGGATTTTGGATGATATACTTGAGTGTGACTTTAATTCCTTCAAATTAGTTTTGTTTTTCGTCCAATTGTATAGGTTACAATTGAATGAAAATGATCTCAGGAGAACTGTTATTGAACATGATAATGGATTTACCATGGCTAATACAAGGCCAATCGAGCGAGCTAGAAATGAGCCTTATGTTCTTCCAAGCCAATGTGAGTAGGTATTTTACTCAGAGGTTCCAGGTAAACCAGGTTGGTCATTTGTTGTTAGATATGATCCAAGAGGAAGGATGGTAAAGTATAATGTGGTGGAAGAAGAAGATACTGAAGAAGTAGAAGATGATGTAGATGATGATCAAGATCAACAGTTAGTTGATGATGTGCCTAACGAAGATGTCGAAGAAGAGGAACTAGATCATGATGATGTAGGAGTTAATGTTCATGAAGATGATATCTATATGGATGATGAAATTATTGAAACTGATATCAATGATGATGATGATGATATGACCAATCCTTACAATGTTGAATCTGGATTAGATGATACAGACAAAGATTTGGATGAAGAAGATCAATGACATTGAAATGTATGAGTTATGCGATTATATTATCTATTTGATATTGATTTCTTGATAGAATTATATTTGAACTATATGGTTACATAATTAATTCACGATGTTACAACTATTGTAGCTCTTCTATAAAATTCCATATGATCAAATCCTAATTACTCTATGACTATTTATGATTAGATATTCTTTGATCATATCTTTGGTTATTTCATTCCCAAAAAATTAGTGTTTCCTCATGTTGACCCCACATAGTGACATGTGACATTGTATGCATATATTTCTTTCTTGTATATATTATAGTTTTACCAACATATACTATTGTATGCTTGCATGGCTTCTTAGTTAATATATATATTTTTATTATTTCTCTTTTTGATATTTTCTATAAGTTATTATTAGATGATACACATTGGATTCCTTTTAATTTTTTATATTTGAAGATACATAACTAATTACAAGGATAATATAAAGAAGATATATCTATATATGTATCATTTATGAGTTTCTAAAATATTTTACTTCCATATCAACCACTTTCTTTACTTCAATTGAGAAACATAATACCTCTATAATCTTTCATTTATCAAGTGTCAATAAAATAAAATTCAAGTACTTAGCTATCAATTTTCTCTTTATTTACCTAGTAATAATATACTAGCCAACTAATACTCATCCAATGATATCATCTTGCATTGATTTTTTTTACTTGACCATCACATAATTGAACCAAGAACCACTTTAGAAATACCACAAGCATAGTCTTCTCTTTCTACAAACCCCCCATTGTATTCATAAGGGTTTTATTGTAGGTCCCATCAAATAATATTCCCTAATCATGTAACAAGTAGATAAGTCATCTTTACTAAGGTCAAACAAGGTTGTTTTATCACAAAATACAATAGTTTTTAGTTTTAAGTGTTAGATTTTTGTTTTGATTATAAGGTTTATCTTGTAGGTTTAAGGTTTTGACAATGACTTTTCAACCAATGGTACTATTCTATCCTATCGCTACCATTCTAGTTCTAAAATAAAACATAAAAATAAAACTTAACTAGCAATCACACCTTAGTGTGTAATGGGTACACTGAAAAAGTGTGGAATTTCAATTAGGATAAATTTTGGTCTATTTTTTGCATACATTTATGCAATACATGAGATCAATTGGTAGAAAATTTAGCAAATGATGTTGTTTGTGCAACAAACATCTCAATGGAGAAATCATAGCTTCAAATAAACTATGCATCCACTTACATGGATCCAAACATGATTGAAATAAAACATTTGAATTAGGAAGATGATCAAGCTCCATTACCAATATGCTTATGTTATGCTTGCAATAAGGAGAGAGGGAGAGAGAGAGATGGAGAGGTAGTGATAGAAAGAGTGAGAGATAAAGGGGTAAGGAGATAGAGATAGAGAGGAAGATAGAGATAGAGATGGAGATGTAGAAGGAGAGGGATATGGATAGGAGGAGAGGAGGGAATGATAAGGAGAGATAAAGAGAGAAAGGAGAGAAGGATAGATAGAGATGGAAGAGATAAATATATAAAGAGGGATAGAGATCAGGGAAATAGATGGATGGATAGAGAGAGGGATACATGTATAGAGATAGAGGGGGGAGAGGAAAATAGATGTAGAGATGAAGATAGAGTGAGAGAGGAAGAGGGAGACAAATATATAGAGAGATATAGGTATAGGTAGAGGTAGAGATAAATATAGAGAGAGATAGGGATAAAAAAAGGGAGAGATAGTGAGGAAAAGATAGAGAGATATAGAGGGAGAGGGAGATGAAGAGATAAAGAGATATAGATGGTGAGATAGAGTGATAGAGAGATAGAGATATAAAGAGATATAGAGAGAGGAGAGAGAGAGAGAGAGACAAAGAGATAGACAAACAAAAAAAAGAATAAGTATATAGAGATGGAGAGAGGGAGAGAGAAATAAGGAGAGATAGAGAAAGGGAGAAATGAGTATGGGGAGATAGAGATAGATGGGGAGAGAAAAGAGAGAGATAGAGATATATGGGAAGAGAAAGAGAGATGGAGATATATGGGAAGAGAAAGGAAGAGAGGTGGAGATAGAGAGATGGATAGGGGGGATAGGGAGGGAGAGATGGGGAGAGATAGAGAGGGGAAGGAGAGAAAGGGATATAGATAGGTAGAGGAGGAGAGATAGAAAAGGGGGAGAGAGGGAGAGATAGGCTAAAGAGGAAGAGAGAGAAGAGAGAGGAGATAGGTAGAAAATGGAGAGAAAGAAGAGGGGGGGGAGGGAGAACGATATGTAGAGAGGGAGAGAGAGAAGAAGATAGGGGAGAGAGGGAGAGACATAGAAAGGAGTGATATAGAGAGATAGAGGAGGATGGTGAAAGAGATAGAGAGATTGTGATAGAGGTAGTGAAAGATAGATAGAAAGAGATAGAGAGAGGAGTGAGAGGGAGATAAAAAGAGAAATAGAGATAGAGATATAGATCAGGAGAGATGGAGGGAGAGATTGAGTGAATGAGAGAGAAATAGGGGAGAGGGAGAGATAGCTCAATAGATAGAGGGGGAAGAGGGAGTGACATAGATAGTGGGAGATATAGAGAGATAGAGAGCAACAAGGAGAGATATATCAATCACCCTCCCTATATCTCTATCTATTCATCCTTATCTCTTTATCTCTCTACCTCTCTCTATCTTTTTGTCTCCCTTTCTATTTGTATGTTTCTCACTATCTCCCTCTCTCTCTATATTTTCTTCCCTCTATTTATCTTTATCTCCCTATCTCTTTATGTGACTTTATCTCTATCTATGTATCTCTCCTCTTTTCTCTCTCTTTTTCTTTATCCATTTTTGTAATGTCCATTGTGCAAACCCCAGAGAGAAAACATTGCAACCAATTTTTTTTTTAAAACATTACAATTAAATATGTAATAAACATTAAACCGAATCACATTGCACAATACATTATCACACCTAGCTCTTTGGGGCACGCGAAGTCACATCGCAACACAACAAATATAAAAGTAAAAGATAATTATTAAACAACTTAACCAATTATATTACAATAACCATTAATAAAGGTACATCCATAAACTGAGAGTGAAAGTATCACTACATCACATATTACAACCATAATGAGTCATTTACAATAATGTTACAAAGGATCCTAACTATTACATAATTGTTTAAACATAAGATTACATGGTCTCAATAATGAGTTACAATAAATTTCCCATACATGAGGGATGATACAAAGTGCAATAATATCATAATTACAAAATGAACCACTGGAACAACTCCAACTGAAGGTATGCGAAAAAGATAGAATATTGATGGGGAACCCAACGGTTGCGAAGCACGTTCCACCCAACCATGTGAGTTATAAATAACTCACCCCCCAGACTCAAAGATGACAAGGAAGAGATCACGACCATGAATGCCAAATGACTCCAATAGAACAATAAAGTACAAAACTCAAGTACAACATCAAAAGTTACGATGACAAATCCACAACCTCCAAAAGACAATATAATAAGGTAAAACCATGAAACTCATCACAATTAAACAAGGCAATAACCATTGAACAAGTCACCAAAGAACATTCATAAATCATCTTCAAAAGAATCTAAAACAACATTCAAAGTACAATCCCAGAGGCAATAAGAAAACAAGGCAAATAGGTGTCTAGTGGAGAGTGTCATCACATAGCTTTCATGGGTTATCTTGGCCCTTCCTCCTAACTGAGGTGCCGACACCCATCTATGGATATCCTGGCCCTTCCTCCTACATGAGGCACCGACACCATAGGGTAGCTCATGTAGAGCCGATAATCCTCTCATGGAGACGAGGTTACGACTTTTCCGACCACGACCTTCTCAATCTATCATTAGTCTATGATAGCCCTAATGCATAGACGAGGTAACCAATATTTATTATCTTGTGTGTTTTACTACCCATCCCCCTAAGTTCTATTTTTAGGTTATCACTTGTTATACTACTCTTACGTGGGTTATCCTATGCTCTTCCTCCTTTTGAGGCGCTGGCCCCCACGAAGAGCCACTCTCCCTAAGACCCCTAACATAAACCAAAACTAGGCAAGGGTTGTACCATGAAGAAAAAGGAATATAACACCAAACAAGACATGTGAGGAAAACCCATCTCACGATAACTCATAATCACAATGACCACAATCTCGTACAACCCTTCCAAATATTAATGCTTAAAATCATGTAACATTTTGATCACAATAGTACAAGAATAAACATCCAAGGATATAAAACATGCCTCTAGAACAAGGGTTTGTAAGTCAACAGGGTTCCCACATGGAAAACACTAAACAATAACCATAACGGAAAAGAAAACTCAAACTAATTTTGCAAGATTCCACCATTAAATTTAATTCATTCCTAATTAATCAATTAAATTAATTTCCCCAATTTTTTGATCATTACAAAAAAAATTAAAATTAAAATTTCCAAATTCAAGAAAGTATATCCATCTCTATATGAGTCTAAGTACATATACAACCAAGGATAAAACTAATTTTTATTTAACATTATTTAATCAACATAAGAAATAATAAAATAATGCCCTTTATATATATATATATATATATATAATATCATTAATTGAGATATTAAATAAATTTTCAATGTAAAAATCAATTGAAAAGATTAATTGAGATATTTTAAATAACATACACCACATACACACACACACACACACACACACACACACACACACACACACACACACACACACATATATATATAAACAACACTCACCAAGTACAAAGGTCGTCGGCCTAGAGTACTGCACACAGCAATCTGTAAGACTGCTATGGCAGTACTGCCACAGCAGGGGTATGGGGAGAGGGGTACAGCTATGGTCGTCCCTCTTCTAAACTCCCAAAAGAAAACGAATTTTCATAATTTATTTATTTTTAAATAAAATTTTCCATAAGAACCAGGCACCGACTGGAAAATAAATTCGGCCTCAAGAAAAAAAATATGAAAATTATAGTCCCCAATAATGGTATAAAAAATAAAACAGCTGAATATATATCTCTATATAAATACATATACAATAAACATATATATATATTTACTCAGATTAAACCAGTATGAGAAACTGGTTAAAAAAATAAGAAAAAATAACTATATACAAATAAGAGGGTATGAATTTCAAAGCACATTTAATTTTCAAAAGGGAAACCAATTTTCTTTTCAAATCAAACATGGATAATTTGGACATCCTCAACAAACAAATATTGCTATCAAATGTTTTCAAGAAATTTTTTTCTAAACCCTCACAGTTTCTTTTCTCACAGCAATCCTATTTATCTAATTCTCAGACAGATTTTTTTCATAACAAGTATAGATTTATTCAGATCAAATTTTTTATTTCTTTTACAGATTCAAAGAGGTCAAAAGGAGAGAATGGAACCTGGAGTCCTACGCTATTTGAGAATCTAATGAAGCTTGCTTGATTATGGCAGTCTTCTCAAACAACTTTCATTCCTCCTTCAGAATCTCCTCTCCAGAATACCGTGCTCAAATTCAAATCTAATATTCTACTCAGAAACCCTTCTCAAAACATGCAGCAATAGAATGAAAAATCCCTTTCTAGAAAACTTTCAGAAAATGTCTACATTCAAAGTCATTATTTTTATTTTATTCTTTTTCAACTTCTGTCACAATCTTCCCATGTGTGAAAACTCACAAATTTTCCATTACATAAAAGATACCTCTTTCCTTTTTGAAAACTCTAAAGAAAAATCCAATATAAAAGAAACTATCTAATTTAATTCCCCTTTTTTTTAGCCAACACTTAATTCTTATTCGTCATTTATCTTTCCTATTCTTTTATTTATTTATGTTTCTTTTTTATCAATACTTTTGTTTTAAATTCCCTTTTGCAAGCTTTACTTGCTATGCACATAATTTAATTTATTTATTTATTTTATTTTATAATTATCTTCAACAAGGTAATTTAATTAAATTAACAAAAAACAATTTAATATTTAATTAACATTTAACTAAAGCACATGAATTTTAAAATAAGAATTTTAAATATTTAAATACAAATTAATTTAACATTATAATAAACCATTATTACCACCATTTAATTAAATAACTCACAACTTATAGAATACCAATGTACAATGCATACAAACATGACACTACACAAACCATAGTAACAAATTACTGAAATGGAAACAGAACGACACACAATACCATTCAATCGGGACAGTTTGACAACATGGGACGGGGTGACTTCCTAGTCATCTTTGTTTCAACATTATGCCATTAGGTTATTGGTGCTCGCCCTATCCTGCCAAAGTAGGTGGAATCGAGACTTTGTACCTACAATCCCTGCATCCAAAAAAAGTCATATACATGTACATATATATATATAATCAAATCATTACATTGTGAGAAGGAATTGCAACGTAGGAGGGCACTCATGAATGAGTGGTGCTACATTGTCCTTTCATGACCTCTATTCTAACAATTATAATATAAATGATGAGAATACATTTCTAAACTAACAGATCACATCATGACATAATTTACTAAATCACTACATCATAATATAACTCTGAAATCAACTAATATCACCAAACCACAATATCATAAGAAATATCCATGTCCTCAAATGTATAAGCATAATCACCAAACAGTCTACTAACCAAACATCAAACCAAGCAATAATAGTATCATCATAGTATCAAGGTACCAAATCAAAGCATAGAAAATAATGAGTCCAACTAGCAAACATGAGGGTTATTACATCCTCCCCCCATGAATCCAGCTTACTCCTGGAAGCCAGTAAACAAGTAAGGGTAGGATTCTCTGATACGGGAAGCATCCTCCCATGTCAATGAAGTCTCATCATTGGGATCCCACTAGACCCGCACCTGCTCAATATCCCCGCCTCTAAGAATGAGTCTCCTGTGTTGCACCATGGCCATGGGCTCTAGTGCTAGCTGCCCGTCCTCGACCTGTAGAGCATTCCAATCAAGTACGTGAGTAACATCAAGAAAATATGGCCTAAGAACTGATACATAAAAAACATCGTGAATCCATGACAGACTGGGTGGCAAGGTCAGGTGGTAGGAAAAAGGACCAATACACTCTAACACCTCAAATGGACCCACAAAATAGGGTGCAAGCTTAGAACCCTTTCCATAATGAATAGGCCTCTTCTGAGGACGAACTCGAAGAAACACTCAATCACCAACTACAAATTGTCGATCAACTTTGTGTGCATCAGCAAACTTCTTCTGCCTATCTTGAGCCGCTACCAGATGCTCTCGGATGCGAGTTACCAGATGCTCCATATCCTAAAGCATCTTGGGTCCAAGAAGAACCCTGTCCTCTAATCAATCCCAACTCAAAGGGGCATGACAAGGATGACCATATAAAGCCTGAAATGGAGCCATGCCAATCAAACTACGATAACCATTATTATAGGAAAACTTGACCAAATGTAGATAATCTTCCCAACAAGATTGTTGGTCCATGACATACATGCAGAGCATATCCTCAAGCACCTGATTGACTCTCTCAGTCTGACCATCTGTCTCAGGATGGTAGGCAAAACTAAAATTCAACTTAGTCCCTAAGGACCGTTGCAAGGATTTCCATAATGCATATGTGAATATTGGATCTTTGTCATAAATAATCCTGCGTGGTATCCCATGTAATCTAACAATTTCTTCCATGAACACCCTAGCCACCACAGAAGCAGTATCAGAAGATCGGATAGGAGAGAAATGGGCTACCTTGGTCAACCTGTCAATAGTGAACATGATGGTGTCGTGCCGCCTGGAAGACATAGGCAACCCGAATATAAAATCCATAAAGATAATGTCCCACTTCCACTCTGGAACAAGATGAGGATGCAACAAACCTACCAGATGATGGTGCTCAGCCTTAACTCTCTAACATTATAAACACCTAGCCACAAAATCAGCGATGTCACACTTCAATCCTGCCCAAAAATATAATGAGTGAAGATCATCGTACATCTTCTTAACTCTGGGATGAGCCGAATAAGGAGCCCTGTGAGCTTCATTCAAGATTAGGGTGTGAAGACCCTCTATAGAAGGTACATACATTTTCCCTGCATAACGCAAAACACCATCTGAGTCCAAAGAGTATCCAAAAAAATTTCCTTCCAATGCTCTGCTTAACTCAATCTCTGATTTCACCGCTTGATACCAATCATAAGAAGAAAGAGCTGCAAGGATCTGACTCTTCAAATCAACCTCAAGAGCCACAGTAGAAATCTCATGCTTGCGTCTACTCAACGCATCTACTACCACATTCTCTTTGCCCTGAATATACTTCACTTCAAAATGATATTCGCACAAGAATTCCATCCACCTTCTCTACCTTGCATTCAGGTTTGGCTGAATAAAGATGTATTGTAGACTACGATGATTTGTATGCAACTCGTACCGATGTCCAAGGAGAAAGTGTCACCACCTTACCAAGGCATGCACAACTATGGCTAACTCCAAGTCATGAGTGGGGTAATTAAGTTCATGATCCTTAAGCTTTCGTGATTCATAAGAAATCACTCGCCCTTCTTGCATCAACACAACCCCTAAGCCTTCCAAAGAAGCATTCGTACAAACAAAAATATCACCTATCGGATCTGGTACTACTAAGATTGGAGCACTAGTCAGCGTTTCCTTAAGGGTCTGGAAAGCTAACTGACACTAATCTGACCATAGAAACTTCTTTCCCTTCCTCTGGAGAGAGGTGACAGGATGTTCCAACCTAGAAAAGCCTTGGACGAACTGCCTATAATTGTTGGATCTCAGATGTGTTTATGGTTTGTCCTTGATGACAAAATATCTGATCCTTATGATTTACAATGGCACTTCTTTCATGTCTCTTGGCTATTACAGAAAGTTATTTGTTATGCTTTAATTTCATAGTGATGAGAATTTTGGTTCAAGCTATGAATGCTATTTCTATGACTGAAAAAGCTTGTAAGATGGTTTCTTTGTCAGGATGGTTCTCTTTGCATTTCACATGCTTTCACATATCGGCATGAGTATGGCAAGGTCTCCCCGATCCACTTCAAAATGTCTGAGTTGCCTATCGGCAAGACATTTGAGATGTTATGTCGATTGAATTTAACATTCTGGAAGCTTTCGGTGTGACATTGTTCGTTGTCTAAGCGACAGTAGTTATATCGGCATAAGTTAAATCTATCATTATGTGGTCTCAGCGATATTGGTTTGTCACACCAACTGGTATAGGAAAGAATCATATCAGCATGAGTTAACCCATCGGTATGAAGCCACAACAAGATTGCATTGTTACACCGACCAATTGTGAATGGATGCGTCTCGAAAAAATTCAGGCTTCTCAAGATAAGGTCTTAGAGATTCCCTTGTGTCTCCCCAACCCGTTTCTGAATGGAAGTCTATCGGCAAAGGTTGTGGCTTCATTGAAATTTCATAGCGATTTTGTTATGTCACACCGACTGGTGGTGGATGGAAGTCTATCAGCAAGATCTTGAGGGTTCGGTGTGATGTCATAACGAGTGAGTAAAGTCACACTGACCGCCGTTGGAATTTCGGCAGGACTTCTCTTTGGATTTTGGCAACAAAAAAAGTGTTCTCTATCAGCATGAGCTTGGTCATCGGGCTGAGGTCATAGTGAAAAGGTTATGTCTCTCTAACTAATGCTTGTTGATGTCTTTCAACAGGAGTGTTGTAATTGGCATATGGTCTCTCTGAGGACATATTGTCTTACCGACCGTGTTCAAAAAGTTCTTATCGGCAAAAGTTTATTTTCTTTGGTATAATGTCATAATAATCCCTCTAGGTCTCACCGATGGAAAATATTAAGGGCTCTCGGTGAAACATATTGTGTTCGATATAATATCTCTCTGAATTTGGAAAGTCATGGCGAAGGTGAATGAAAGGCTTTCGGTGAAAGGTTGGTAAAGTCTTAGCGACTCAGAGTGAATAAAATCCTTCGGTGAAACTTAATGTATTATATGAAACGTCTTCCTGATAGCATTAGGTTACAGTGACAGTATTAAAACAAGTTAGAAGGCTCGTCGGTAAGAAAAACCATTTGTCACAGCAACAATGTGTATCGAATGTCTTTCTGAATGGAAAAGTTTGTTCTCCAAGAGGTCTCCCTGAAAGTTGTTTGTTACAGCAATTGTGAATGAAACTAAAAGGACATCTCGGTAAGAAGTTTCCTCATGTCTTAGCGAAAGAATGATTTACTAAGGAAGACCATCGACGTAGCATGTTGTATTTGATATGTCTTCTCTTCAACTCTAGTGGTTCTTGGTGAAAGTGACAACCATAAGGTTGTCTGGCAACATAATGTGTCTTCAATTGAAAACAAAGTCACTTAGGGCAAACATTTTGAGCGTATTCTTCTTGGCTGGGTATCAAACCCTAACATGGCTGCCATCATGAATGTTTACGTTTCTATTGCTACTGTCTATAATGGTTTCTATAGAGGTCTATGGAAGGCTTGCTTGATGCGCCTCTCTGGTTGGATGCTCGAAAGTGGTTGATGGAGCCATTGGAGTTACAAATTTGTCTGAGAAATAATCTCACAAGTTTCAGAAGCTGGGTGAAACGACTCATGTTTTGGTTGGTTGTTCTTCCGTTACTTCTGATGACTGTTACTTTTCTGGCATTTATTTAAAGAAGTAGAAAACTTAGTTTTCTATTCAACTGTTATTGTAATTCAAAAGAATATCATTCTTTGACTGTATGAAATTATATGATAAAACTCTGCAACAAAAATCTGAATAAAAATGCAGAGATTGTAAACTTCTTTTCTATGAGGTATTTTAGGGATTTAGTTATTGAATCCTTAAGGTATTCTTTAGATGAGAAAATAGAGAGATATGTGCTTAACTGAAAAATAGAGAAATCCTCTAAATCATTACTATTGTTCAAAAAGTAAACTGAGGGGTTGGTACTCCTTAAGATAGATATCTCTAAACGAGGGGTTGGTGCTCCTTGAGTGGGTGCTCAAAAACAACCTATAAGGCATTGTGAACAATTGATTAAAAGATTAAGCCTGGAAGGCATATAGGGAGTGGTTTTTATACCCCAGGAGGGTATTCCACTCAGAAAAATATTGTGCCTCTTTGTTCTTCTATGTTCTTTCTGGTTTACTTTGTTGTTGTTGTTTCTGTTCACAATTGAGTCATTATGTTTCTCAATTCTATTTATGAATGATTACATTCAACTCATGAATGCTTTAATCAGAATGAAATTGAGGTCAAATCTGAGTTGTGTGTTTAAATATTTAAAAAAATAGTCATATAGTTAAGAAACTAATTCACCCCCCCCTCTTAGTGTCATTTTAACTCCAACAATTGGTATGAGAGCCTAGGGTCCTCTGATTAGTTTAATTACCTTGGATTCATCTTGGTCTTGGAGTTTGTTTTTAATGGCACATTCTTAAGAAGGTGCTTTTGTAGCCAGAGCTCTGTTATTTGATGGAACAAATTATGTGTTCTAGAGAATAAGAATGGAATCTTTTCTTGCTTCTTTTGATGTTGATGTTTGGAGCATTGTTTTAGAAGATTATAATGTACCTGACACTATTCCCACTGATGTTGCTAAGAAAAAGAAGTATGAAACAAATGCCAAAGATAAGCATTCCATCTTGTGTGGATTAACTAAAGATGTGTTCATTAAAGTCATGCATTGCAAATTTGCTCATGGAATCTAGGAAAAGCTTGAAACTATATATCAAGGGAATGAGAAAGTCAAACTGTCAAAAATCATTACTCTCAAACATCAGTTTGAGGAGTTGAAAATGAAGGATGATGAGAAAGTGGCTGAATATTTCCTAAGAGTTGATGAAGTTGTCAATTGAATGAAAGGTCTAGGTCAAGAGATTAATGAATTTGATGTGGTCACAAAAGTGGTTAGGTCCTTACCATCTAAATTTGAATCTAAGGTTTCAGCCCTAGAAGAAAAGAAACACTTTGATAAGCTTACCTTAGACAGCCTGCAAGGAATACTTACCGCCTATGAAATGTGAACTAGCAAAAATAATTCAATAGGAAAAGAAACTGCCTTTAACTCTGAAAAGAAAGAAAAAGTTGATGTCAGTGAATTAGAGTTGTTTGATTCTAAAGAATCTCATTTTGTTAGAAGATTTAAAAAGGGGTCAAGAAAATATAAGGGAAAACATCCCTTTAAATGTTTTAACTGTGGAAAAATAGGTCACTTTGCTGCAAAGTGTCCCTATGATGATCAAATCTATGACAACGAGACAACTGAAATACAACCTAAGAAGAAGGCTTTCAAACCTAAACGAAACTTCAATTTTAAAAAGAAGAAAAGTCTATTTAGTAAGGATGAATCTAATATTGAGTCTGAAGACTCACCAGCTGATGAAGTTGAAACTTTGTTCATGGCTGAATTTACTCCGCAAAATGATTCTAACACCTTTGACACTGAATAAGGTGAAGTAGATCTTGAAAGTGAGCTGAAATGTTCTCTTCAAGAGGTCAGAAAACTTAAAAAACAAGTTCTTACTCAAGAACATAAACCAGATCAATAATTGATCTCTCTAAAAACTCAGCTTGAAGAAGCTAAAAGAGTTGAAGTCTACCTTAGAGAGACTGTAAGCTGCAAAGATCATGAAATTCAAAAACTGGAACAAGAAGTAGTTCTTCTTAGGAAGGAAATTGAAAAATATGAAAGCACTCTAAAATTGAATGAGATGCTCAGCAAGCAAAAGGTGTATAAAGATAAAATTGGTGTTGGTTTTGAAAAGGGTGAATGCTCAATAGACAAAGCAAAACAAAACCCTTCTTCTAAAATAAAAAATTCAGGTTCAAATCTCTCAAAATATAGTAAAGATCATGCTAAGTTTTTTAGAGGTAATAGACCTTCATACAATGTCAATTCTTTCTTCTATGGTTATTTATTTTTCTGCAACAAATTTGGTCATAAGGTGAGCACTTGTAGGCTTATGAATTCTAGAATACCCAGGTTTGGTCTTAGACAACACCATGGTTTTGTTAGACAAATCAGATGTTTTAAATGCAATACTTTAGGACATTCTGTCAAACAGTGCAAAACTGATCTACATTCTAAACAGCAGAAAACTAAAAAGGTTTTGAAACCTAAGACTATCAACAACATTGAACAAACTATGTTGGTTTAAACTACTTTTCATTCAAAGAAAAAGGACTTATGGGTCTTGGACAGTGGATGTTCTAACCATATGACTGGCGACAAGGACAAGTTCATAAAACTTGAAGATTATGTAGGTGGATATGTTAAGTTTGGTGATAACTCTGGTATTCAAATTAAAGGTAGAGGTTCACTTCTTCTAAATGAAGACACTCCTATCTATAATGTGTACCATGTGGAAGGTCTCAAGCACAATCTTCTAAGTGTTATTCAAATCTATGATAGTGGTTATCATGTTCTTTTTAATTCGCAGGGATGTGAGATTAAGAACAAGCTTGGAAAGGTTGTTGCAGCTGGAAGGAGGACAAAAGGAAATGTGTATAATCTCCTTACTCATCTTGCAATGATAATATTCAAGGTATGTGTCTAATGGGCCAAATTGAAGAGAATTGGTTATGGCATAAAAGATTAGGACACATAAACTTTGAAAATCTGGTTAGAATTAGTAAAAATCAGAATGTTAGAGGTCTACAAGTTCTTAGCAAGCCAGAAAACTCTGTGTGCAAAGAATGCTTAAGTGGTAAACAAACTAAAATCAGCTCCAAGTCAAAAGAACATTCTTCTTCAAAACCTTTACAACTTGTGCATACTAATTTATGTGGACCAACCAGAACAAGGTCTATTAATGGTGAAAGGTACTTTATGTTGTTTGTGGATGATTATACTAGAATTATATGGGTCACATTTCTTAAGCACAAATCAGAAGCCTTTGAAAGGTTCAAAATCTTTAGAAAAATGGTTGAAAAGGAATCTGATCTGAAACTTAAATGCCTTTGATCAGACAAAGGAGGTGAGTTCACCTCTTAAGAGTTTATTGATTACTATGAACAACATGGTATTAAAAGACAATATGCTACAACTAAAACACCTCAACAAAATGGGGTTGTTGAACGCAAAAATAGAACTGTAAAAGAAATGGCTAGAACCATGCTAGATGAAGCTAAGTTGTCTGACATGTATTGGAAAGAAGTTGTTCATACAGCTGTATACATTTTGAATAGAGTGTAGCTTAGGGTGAAATCTAAACACACCCCTTATGAACTATGGTATGGAAAAACTGCCTCTGTCAAATACTTTAAAATTTTTGGAAGTAAGTGTTTTATCAAGAAAGATTATGATAACCTTGGGAGCTTTCAATCAAAGAGTGATGAGGGTATCTTTTTGGGATACTCAACTCACAACAAAGCTTATAAATGCCTTAACAAAAGGCTTAACAAGATTGTTGAAGTTGTTAATGTCAAATTTGATGAAAGACCACATTTGATTGTTGAATCTTTGCAGGATAATGAGGAAGAACTTGAATTTGAAATAATTTCAGAAGGAGCTGAAACAACAAAGTTTGTTGCTGAATCAGCAAGCCCTAAAAATGAAAAATCAAGTCCTGAAAAGGTTGCATCAAAAGCTTCTTTGAAAACTCTAGCTATATATCACCCCAAAGATCAGATTATTAGGGATAAATATGCAGAAGTTCAAACTAGAAGAAAAGTTATTGAATCTGATGAAAAGGCACAAATTTCTTTTCATTTAGTTACTCAGTTTGAGCCTAAAAACTTTAATGAAGCTCTCACAAACTCATGTTGGCTTAATGCTATGCAGGAAGAAATTGATCAGATTGAGAAAAATTAGAGTTGGGAGTTAGTCCCAAGATCAGATGACAAGAATGTCATTGGAGGCAAATGGATATATAGAAACAAGGTGAATGAAAATGGTAATGTTATTCACAACAAAGCAAGATTTGTCTACAAAGGCTATGCTCAACAAGAAGGTATTGATTTCGGTGAAACCTTTGCACTCGTAGCTAGATTAGAATCCATCAAAATATTCTTTGCTTATTTTGTTTACAAAAACTTTACTATTTATCAAATGGATGTCAAAACTACCTTTTTGAATGGCTATTTAGATGAAGAGGTCTATGTTGAACAGCCTAAAGGATTTATATGCAGAGATAATCCTAACCATGTCTACAGGTTGAAAAAGGCTCTCAATGGCCTAAAACAAGCACCTAGAGCTTGGTACTCTAGGCTGGACAGTCATTTAATTTCTAATGGATTTGTTAGAGGAGATGTAGATAGTAATCTTTATGTTAAAACTGAAGGTTCTAATATTTTAGTCGTTGAAATTTACGTTGATGATACTATCTTTGGCTGCAATAATGTCACTATGAGTAAAAAATTCTCTCAGTTAATGGAATCTAAGTTTGAAATGTCAATGTTAGGAGAATTAAATTTCTTTTTGGGTCTTCAAATCTCTTAATGTGAGACTAAAAATATTTCTTTCTCAATCAAAATATGCTAGAGAGATGCTTACAAAATTTAAAATGGATGAATGTCATCCTGTTAGCACTCCAATGGCTACTGGATGCAAACTTACTAAAATTGATGATTCTCATGATTCAAATCAAATGGAATAAAGATCAATGATCGACAATCTCTTATATTTAACTACCTCTAGACCTGACATTATGCAGGCGGTTTGCACTGTTGCACGTTTTTAGGCATCACCCAAAGAATCTCATGTTAATGCTGTTAAATGGATCTTTAGATACATTTAGAGCACTCTTGATTATGGTCTTTGGTATCCTAGGAGCAATAATTTTTCTTTGATTGCTTATATTGATGCTAACCAAGCTGGTTCTTTGGATGATAGGAAAAGCACCAGTGGTGCTGCATTCTTTCTTGGTGATCATTTAGTGGCATGGGACAACAAGAAACAAGTCTTTGTTTCTCTTTCTACTACTGAAGCAGAATACATTGCTACCACTTCATGCTGCACTCAAGTTCTGTGGATGAGTCAGACTCTTTCAGATATGGGTATTGATGTTTCTAAACCTGTTTACATTCTTTGTGATAACACTAGTGTGATAAATATATCAAAAAATCCTGTTATGCACTCTCGAACCAAACATATTGCTATAAAGTTTCATTTTCTACAAGAAAAGGTTTTGGCTAATGAAGTCTGCTTACAGTTTGTTGGATCTCAAGATCAAGTGGCTGACATTTTCACTAAGCCCTTAGCAAAAGAGCTATTTGAAAGGTTGAGACTTTTATTGGGAGTTATCTCTCAATCATTACTTCATTGAATCTCCAAGCTACTACTTAGGGGGAGCATGTTATATGTTTTGATTCACTTACAACTCTCCTACATTCTTGGTTGCTGCACTACTACTCTTTTTGCAGATGTTTCTCATTATGTTTTGGTTGGCTTCTTAGTTGTGTTTCATGGAAATGCATGATCTTCTCTTCTACTCTTTGTCATTGAGGCAAAAAGGGGGAGAGTCATTTGTGTTTTTCCATCAAGGACAAAGGGGGAGTTTGTTGGACCTCATATGTGTTTATGGTTTGTCCTTGATGACAAAATCTCTGATCCTTATGATTTACAATGGCACTTCTTTGATGTCTCTTGGCTATTACAGAAATTTATTTGTTATGCTTTAATTTCATAGTGATGAGAATTCTAGTTCAAGCTATGAATGCTATTTCTGTGACTGACAAAGCTTGTAAGATGGTTTCTTTGTCAGGATGGTTCTCTTTTCATTTCACAAGCTTTCACATATTGGCATGAGTATGGCAGGGTCTCCCTGATACACTTTGAAATGTCTGAGTTGCCTATCAACAAGACAATTGAGACGTTATGTCGATTGAATTTAACATTCTGGAAGCTTTCGACATGACATTGTTCATTGTCTTAGCGACAGTAGTTATATCGGCATAAGTCAAATCTATTTGTATGTGGTCTCAGTGATATTGGTTTGTCACACCGACCGGCATAGGAAAGAATCATATCGGCATGAGTTATCCCATCGGTATGAAGTCACAGCGAGATTGCATTGTTACACCGACCGGTGGTGAATGGATGCGTATCAACAAAAGTCAGGGTTCTCGGGATAAGGTCTTAGCAATTCCCTTGTGTCTCCCCAACCTGCTTCTGAATGGAAGTCTATCGGCAAAGGTTGTGGCTTCATTGAAATGTCATAGCGATTTTGTTATGTCACACCGACCGGTGGTGGATGGAAGTCTATTGGAAAGAGCTTAAGGGTTCGGGGTGATGTCATAACGAGTGAGTAAAGTCACACCGAACACCGTTGGAATTTTAGTAGGACTTCTCTTTGGCTTTTTGCAACAAAAAAGTGTTCTCTATCGGCATGAGCTTGGCCATCAGGCTAAGGTCATAGTGAAAAGGTTATGTCTCTCCGACTAATGCTTGTTGATGTCTTTTGGCAGGAGTGTTGTAATCGGCATATGGTCTCTCCAAGGACATATTGTCTTACCGACCGTGTTCAAAAAGATCTTATTGGCATAAGTTTATTTTCTTCGGTATAATGTCATAATGAACCCTCTAGGTCTCACCGATGGAAAATATTAAGGGCTCTCAGTGAAACATATTGTGTTCAATATAATATCTCTCTGAATTTGGAAATTCATGGCGAAGGCGAATGAAAGGATTTTGGCGAAAGGTTGGTAAAGTCTTAGCGACTCAGAGTGAATAAAATCCTTCATTGAAACTTAATGTATTCTATGAAAAGTCTTCCCGACAGCATTAGGTTACAGCGACAGTATTAAAACAAGTTAGAAGGCTCGTCGGTAAGAAAAACCATTTGTCATGGCAACAATGTGTATCGAATGTCTTTCAGAATGAAAAATTTTGTTCTTTAAGAGGTCTCCCTGAAAGTTGTTTGTTACAGCGATTGTGAATGAAACTAAAAGGACATCTCAGTAAGACGTTTCCTCATGTCTCAGTGAAAGAATGATTTACTAAGGAAGACCATCAGTGTAGCATGTTGTATTCAATATGTCTTCTCTCCGACTCTGGTGGTTCTTGGAGAAAGTGACAACCATAAGGTTTTCTGGCAACGTTAAAGTTTCCTACGGCATAACGTGTCTTCAATTGAAAAGAAAGTCACTTAGGGAAAGAATTTTGAGCATATTCTTCTTGGCTAGGTATCAAACCCTAACCTAGCCGCCATCATGAATGTTTACGTTTCTGTTGCTACTGTCTGTAACAGTTTCTACAGAGGTCTATGGAAGGCTTGTTTGATGTGCCTCTCTGGTTGGATGCTCGATAATGGTTGATGGAGCCATGGGAGTTATAGATTTTTTTGAGAAATAATCTCACAAGTTTCAGAAGCTAGGTGAAATGGCTCATGTTTTGGTTGGTTGTTCTGTCATTACTTCTAATGATTGTTACTTTTCTGGCATTTATTTAAAGAAGCAGAAAACTTAGTTTTATGTTCGACTATTATTGTAATTCAAAAGAATATCATTCTTTGACTATATGAAATTATATGATAAAACTCTGCAACAAAAATCTGAATAAAAATGCAGAGATTGTAAACTTCTTTTCTATGAGGTATTTTAGGGATTCAGTTATTGAATCTTCAAGGTATTATTTAGATGAGAAAACAGAGAGATATGTGCTTAACTGAAAATAGAGAAATCCTATAAATCATTACTGTTGTTCAAAAAGTAAACTGAGGGGTTGGTACTCCTTGAGATAGATATCTCTAAACGAGGGGTTGGTGCTCCTTGAGTGGGTGCTCAAAAATAGCCTATAAGGCATTGTGAATAGTTGATTAAAAGATTAAGCCTGGAAGGCATTTAGGGAGTGGTTTTTATACCCTAGGAGGGTTTTCCACTCGGAAAAATATTGTGCCTCTTTGTTCTTTTGTGTTCTTTCTGGTTTACTTTGTTGTTGTTGTTTCTATTCACAGTTGAGTCATTATGTTTCTCAATTCTGTTTATGAATGATTACATTCAACTCATGAATGCTTTAATCATAATGAAATTGAGATCAAATTTGAGCTATGTGTTTAAATATTTTAAAAAATAGTCATATAGTTAAGACACTGATTCACCCCCCCTCTCAATGTCATTTTAACTCCAACAATAATATCTTGCAAGTCCCATGAAGCTGTGAATTTCTAAGACATTTGTGGGTGCAGGCCAATCCACAATGGCCTAAATCTTTGCAGGATCAACTGAGATTCCATCACCTAAAATAACATGGCCCAAATACTGAACTTTAGTCTTATAAAAGTCACACTTTTCCAAGTTGGCAAACAACTGATTGTCCCTTAAGCACTGTAACACCTGCTTTAGATGTTCCTCATGTTCCTCCATAGACCTAGAATAAATCAGAATGTTATCGAGAAACACAAGGACGAATCTATCCAAGTATGTTCGGAACACTCCATTCATTAAGCTCATAAAGACTGAAGGTGCATTCATTAACCCGAACGACATCACAGTGAACTCGTAATGTCTGTATCGAGTACGTAATGTTTTTTTTTGAATATCTGCATCTGCAATCCTCAACTAATGATATCCCGATTTGAGATCAATCTTAGAAAACACCTTCACCCCTTTTATTTGATCGAAGATATCATCAATTATGGGTAAAGGGTATCGTTTCTTCATTGTTACTTTGTTCAATTGCCTGGAGTCAATACACAAGCAAAGAGAACCATCCTTCTTCTTTATGAAAATCATAGGTGCTCCCCAAGGGGAAACACTTGGGTGGATAAAACCCTTAGCCAACAACTCTTCCAGCTGCAGATGGAGTTCTTGAAGTTCTTGCATTGTCATCCAATATGGAGCTCGAGATATTGGCTCAGCTCCAGGTACCAGATCAATCCTAAAGTCAATATCACGCTTTGGTGGCATACCAGGTATCTCTTCTGGAAACACATAAGAAAACTCCTTAAGGAGAGGATACTCGTCCAATGACACCCCTTGACTTTCCTCTGACTCCAGATCACTCATAGATACTACAAAGAGCTGAAAACCATGTCAAAAGTACCTTTTGAGCTGCATGGCATAGATCATTCGCAAAGAAATGGGTCTTTGAAAACCCACAATCTCCACCTCCTTTCTGGAATCATCTAAGCACCGCACTACTTTACGGTGACAATCAATCATAACATGATGTGCACTCAACCAATCCATGCCCAAGACAACATCATATGAGCCGAGTGGTAGGATTCTGAGGTCTACTTTGGTTGAAAAAGCCCCTATACTCAAACTACAATCCTATATAAGCTTCTCTACAACAAGCTTTGACCCTGAGGCTAATTCAACTTGCCATTTTATGCCTTGACTAGTTGCCACCAGTCCACATCACTCAACCACTAAAGGAGATATAAAGGAATCAGATGCACCAGAATCAAAAAGTACAAAAATGCTAGTATTATGCAACACACCTGAAGTCTCAATGACAGTGCTCTGGTGGTCTGACTGTCGATTATCCACTATAGCAAAGAAACGATGAGATCTCCCCACATCACCTACTATCGGCTCTAATCTAGTTGGCCTCTGATTAAAACCTAAAGTGTTCTTCTGAGGACACAATCTAGTAATATGCCCCTGTTGCCCACAAGAGTAGCATCTAGTACCTCTGCCAAAACCCCTGCACCCTGATGGAGCATTTGACTGCTAAAAGCTTCCTTGACTCGGCACTGACTAAAAGCTAGGTGCAAGTTGTACAAAACATTCCTGCCGAACACGGTTCCTATTCTGATCCCTGCGAAACTGAGAATTGCCATCCTGTTGAGATTGAAATTTATGTTGTCTCGATTGCTGCTGCTGCTAATGACCACCTTTCGAGGGTGGAAACCTATTCCTAGAAGATCCTACACCCTGTGACTGACCTTCATGAGTGCTAAAACCAGGTGTAGGTGCACTGCCAATTTGCACTCCAATGTGACCACCCAAGGCCATGGCCAAATTTTCCTCCACCAAGCGAGCCTTCTCAACTGCCATTTCCATCGCCTTCGGCTCAAAGACTCGCACGCCACCACTGATGCAGGTATTTAGGCCCCAGACAAAATGTTGTACCAACATGCCTTTATCGTGGCTAATCCCTACATACTGCTTCAACTCATAGAAGCGTCGCTCATACTACTCCACTGACATAGACAACTGCTTGAGGTCATGAAACTCGTCAACCCTACGTTGCCTCCAATGGTCTGAGAGGAAACAAGCCCTAAACCTATCCAGGAATAATTCCCAAGTGACCAAACTGATATCAAGGTGTAATTTCTATTCTTCAAGACGCCACCAAGTAGATGCAAAGCCTCACAGATGCATAACCGCACACCGAACCTTGGTATTGCTACCATAGGGGTGCATGGCGAAGCAATGATCTAAGTCAATTAGCCATGTTTCAGCTTATAGTCCTCCTCCCGAACCATCAAATGTCAGTGGGTGAGCTCTCATCAAATCCCTCATATGGCCTGCCATGACTGCATCCTGATCAGAAGTCATCTCTCTCCACCTCGGTGACCTTTCTCTTTCTCTTTCAAACCGCAGCTCCTCCTCTGGCCTGGGTCCTAAACGAACCACAATATCTCCAAGAATGTGTTGTAACTGACCATCCAATCCAGGCTATCATGGGTTCTGACCACCTGAAGGATTGTTATGAAGACTCTGATGTTTCTCATGCTCAGAACCACAGGAACTAGGAACTGAGGGACTTCGCCAGTTTGCTCTACGACCAGCACCATGGCCTCTTTCTCGGCCATGTCCTCTACCTCAAGGCATATTTCTGCACAAAAAGATAAAGGTACAAATGAGCTCAAGAGTCAAATGTTAGGTTGTCGAATGGACTTAACTACCTAGAGACCCTAGCATTTGCAAACCTTGGCTCTGATACCAAGTTGTAAGGCCCATCGTGCAAACCCCAGAGAGCAAACATTGCAACCAATTTTTTTTTTAAACATTACAATTAAATATGTAATAAACATTAAACCAAATCACATTGCACAATACATTATCACACCTAGCTCTCTGGGGCACATGAGGTCACATCGCAACACAACAAATATAAAAGTAAAAGATAATTATTAAACAACTTAACCAATTATATTACAATAACCATTAATAAAGGTACATCCATAAACTGAGAGTGAAAGTATCACTACATCACATATTACAACCATAATGAGTCATTTACAATAATGTTACAAAGGATCCTAACTATTACATCGTTTAAACATAAGATTACATGGTCTCAATAATGAGTTACAATAAATTTCCCATACATGAGGGATGATACAAAGTGTAATAATATCATAATTACAAAATGAACCACTGGAACAACTCCAACTGAAGGTATGCGGCAAAGATAGAATACTGATGGGGAACCCAACAGTTGCGGAGCATGTTCCACCCAACCATGTGAGTTATAAATAACTCACCCCCCATGCTCAAAGATGACAAGGAAGAGATCACGACCATGAATGCCAAATGAATCCAACTGAACAATAAAGTACAAAACTCAAGTACAACATCAAAAGTTACGATGACAAATCTGCAACCTCCAAAAGACAATATAATAAGGTAAAGCCATGAAACTCATCACAATTAAACAAGGAAATAACCATTGAACAAGTCACCAAAGAAAATTCATAAATCATCTTCAAAAGAATCTAAAACAACATTCAAAATACAATCCTAGAGGCAATAAGAAAACAAGGCAAACGGGTGTCTAGTGGAGAGTGTCATCGCATAGCTTTCATGGGTTATCCTGGCCCTTCCTCCTAACTGAGGCATCGACACCCATCTATGGATATCCTGGCCCTTCCTCCTACATGAGGCACCGGCACCATAGGGTAGCTCATGCGGAGCCGATAATCCTCTCATGGGGACAAGGTTACAACTTTTCCGACCATGGCCTTCTCAGTCTATCATTAGTCTATGATATCCCTAATGCATAGATGAGGTAACCAATATTTATTATCTTGTGTGTTTTACTACCCATCCCCCTAAGTTCTATTTTTAGGTTATCACTTATTATACTACTCTTACGTGGGTTATCCTATGCTCTTCCTCCTTTCGAGGCATTAGCCCCCATGAAGAGCCACTTTCCCTAAGACCCCTAACATAAACCAAAACTAGGCAAGGGTTGTACCATGAAGAAAAAGGCATATAACACCAAACAAGACATGCGAGGAAAACCCATCTCATGATAACTCATAATCACAATGACCACAATCTCGTACAACCCTTCCAAATATTAATGCTTAAAATCATGTAACATTCTGATCACAATAGTACAAGAATAAACATCCAAGGATATAAAACATGCCTCTGGAACAAGGGTTTGTAAATCAACAGGGTTCCCACATGGACAACACTAAACAATAACCATAATGGAAAAGAAAACTCAAACAAATTTTGCAAGATTGCACCATTAAATTTAATTCATTCCCAATTAATCAATTAAATTAATTTCCCAAATTTTCTGATCATTACAAAAAAAATTAAAATTAAAATTTCCAAATTCAAGAAAGTATATCCATCTCTATATGAGTCTAAGTACATATACAACCAGGGATAAAACTAATTTATGTTTAACATTATTTAATCAACATAAGAAATAATAAAATAATGCCCTTTATATATATATATATAATATCATTAATTGAGATATTAAATAAATTATTTGAAAAGATTAATTGAGATATTTTAAATAACATACACCACATATATATATATATACATATATATATATACATAAACAACACTCACCAAGTACAAAGGTCGTCGGCCTAGAGTACTGCACATAGTAGTCTTATTGACTGCTGTGCGTAACAGTCATTAAGACTACTATGGCAATACTGCCGCGGCAGGGGTACGAGGAGAGGGGTACGGCTATGGCCATCCCTCTTCCAAACTCCCAAAAGAAAACAACTTTTCATAATTTATTTATTCTTAAATAAAATTTTCCATAAGAACCAAGTGCCGACTGGAAAATAAATTCGGCCTCAGGAAAAAAAATATGAAAATTATAGTCCCCAATAACGGTATAAAAAAATAAAATAGCTGAATATATATCTCTATATAAATACATATACAATAAACATATATATATACACCAGGTTATATATATATATTTATATATATATATTTACTCAGATTAAACCAGTATGAGAAACTGGTTAAAAAAATAAGAAAAAATAACTATATACAAATAAGAGGGTATGAATTTCAAAGCACATTTAATTTTCAAAAGGGAAACCAATTTTATTTTCAAATCAAACATGGATAATTTGGACATCCTCAACAAATGAATATTGCTATCAAATGTTTTCAAGAAAAAGTTTTCTAAACCCTCACAGTTTCTTTTCTCACAACAATCCTATTTATCTAATTCTTAGACAATTTTTTTTCATAACAAGTATAGATTTATTCAGATCAAATTTTTTATTTCTTTTATAGATTCAAAGAGGTCAAAAGGAGAGAATGGAACCTGGAGTCCTGCGCTATTTGAGAATCTGATGAAGCTCGCTTGATTCTGACAATCTTCTCAAACATCTTTCATTCCTCCTTCAGAATCTTCTCTCCAGAATACCGTGCTCAAATTCAAATCTAATATTCTACTCAGAAACCCTTCTCAAAACATGCAACAATAGAATGACAAATCCCTTTCTAGAAAACTTTCAGAAAATATCTACATTCAAAGTCATTGTTTTTATTTTATTCTTTTTCAACTTCTGTCACAATCTTCCCCGTGTGTGAAAACTCACAAATTTTCCATTACATAAAAGATACCTCTTTCCTTTTTGAAAACTCTAAAGAAAAATACAATATAAAAGAAACTATCTAATTTAATTCCCATTTTTTTTAGCCAACACTTAATTCTTATTCATCATTTATCTTTCCTATTCTTTTATTTATTTATGTTTCTTTTTTATCAATACTTTTGTTTTAAATTTCCTTTTGCAAGCTTTACTTGCTATGCACATAATTTAATTTATTTATTTTATAATTATCTTCAACAAGGTAATTTAGTTAAATTAACAAAACACAATTTAATATTTAATTAACAGTTAACTAAAACACATGACTTTTAAAATAAGACTTTTAAATATTTAAATACAAATTAATTTAACATTATAATAAACCATTATTACCACCATTTAATTAAATAACTCACAACTTATAGAATACCAACGTACAATGCATACGAATAAGACACTACACAAACCACAGTAACAAATTACTGAAATGGCAACACAATGACACACAATACCATTCAATCGGGACGGTTTGACAACATGGGACGGTGTGACTTCCTAGTCATCTTTGTTTCAACATTATGTCATTGGGTTATTGGTGCTTGCCCTATCCTGCTGAAGCGGGTGGAATTGAGACTCTGTACTTGCAATACCTGCATCCAAACAAAGTTGTATACATGTACATATATATATATATATAATCAAATCATTACATTGTGAGAAGGAATTGCAATGTAGCAGGGCACTCGCGAATGAGTCGTGCTACATTGTCCTTTCATCACCTCTATTCTAACAATTATAATATAAATGATGAGAATACATTTCTAAACTAACAGATCACATCATGACATAATTTACTAAATCACTATATCATAATATATCTCTAAAATCAACTAATATCACCAAACCACAATATCATAAGAAATATCCATGTCCTCAAATGTATAAGCATAATCACCAAACAGTCTACTAACCAAACATCAAACCAAGCAATAATAGTATCATCACAGTATCAAGGTACCAAATCAAAGCATAGAAAATAATGAGTCCAACTAGCAAATGGGAGGGTTATTACAATTTTTCTCTATCTACCTCACTATCTCTACCTTTCTTTATCCCTCTTTATTCCTTTATATATCTACATATCTCTCTCTATATTTATCTTTGTATTTCTATTTATCTTTATCTCTCTCTATCTTTGTTTATCTCTCTTCTCTCTTTTTTTCTCCGTATCCCTCTTTTTATCCCTTTATTTCTATATTTGCTCCTCCTTTATCTCATTTTTCTTCCTCTCTCTTTCTCTCTTTCTCATTTTTCTCTCTTCGCCTATCTATATCTTATCTCTATCTCCCTCTCCCTTTTCTCTTCCTTTTCTCTTTCTCTCTCCATATCTTTGTCTCCTTAAGTGTCCAATGGGTACATTGAAGAGGTCTTAAAGGAGAATTATCATATCTTTAATCAAATGGCATGCTACCTTGAGCATAACTCCCCAAGGACACATGTCATCCTTGGATTGTTGACATGAAACAACCAATCAAAATTTAGTTTCTCTTTTCCCTCTCTCTCTTTTCCTTTGTATCTCTTATATTTATCTCTCTCATGCTCTCTCTCTCTCTCTAAGTTCATCTCTTTCTCTCATTCTCTATCTTTTTAGTTTCTCTCTTTGTATTAGCTAATAGGCTACATATATTGTGAGATTTGAGTTTGAAACAATTCTCATGCCTAGAAACCACTATTTTGTCATTGGAAAACAAGTTTCAATTGCCATTTATTGGTAAACCAGCTATAGTGTAATGGTAAAATCCTCTAAAATATCAGGTAAAAGCCTATATATACTATTATATAATAATAAATATAATTATATTATATATAATCTAATCTAATAATATTACTATTATATTAAATATATATTATATTAATTATATTTTGTATTATATAAAAATATACTTAATATTAATTATTAATTATAATAATTTTATATGTATTTAATAATTTTGTTAAAGAATATAATATATAATTATAATAAGTAGAATAATTATATTATTTATTATGTAAAATATAGCTAATATATACTTAACTATGTAGAATATTAAAACCTAAATGGCACCATAATTTTCATTTTAATTAACATACTCTAAAACCTTCATTGAAACCTTATTCTCAGGTTGTAGCTTGTCAACTTGGAGAAGTGAAAGGTCAATACCAACGATCAGGAAGAGTTGGAGGAGTGAAAACCCTGCATATCAGTACGCATGCACAGGAGAACACATAGCTTAGTGCAATAGGGCGGGAGGAAAGCCAGAGTGACGAGGTTGAGGGAACTCAAGGAAAATCAACGACCAAGGGACAATGAGTATTGTAAGTGATTTATATCTTTTATATTGGCACCCCCATTCTCTTTAACCTACAATTTTCATGCCTTTCCAAAGATCTTCTCATACATTGGCAACCCAATTCTGGTAAAATGGTATAAGATAAGACATAAAAAAAAAATAGTTGTATTCATCCATACCCTGACTAGCATGCATTCCCAAGAAATTTTTGTAGTCCTCAACTCTACAAATGGATCAAAACGTAGCCACTAACCTTCCCACTTAGAGCTACAGATGCCTCTACCATTGATTAGGATTGAAATTCCCTTGTAGAGTCCCTTTCTCAACCCTACTTGTGATGCTAAGAAGTCAATCCCTATATCAATCTTGGCTCAACATTGTGACACTTAGAAAGTATCAAAATGTTGATCTAATGCATACTATTTGAAGGGTTTACACCCTAGGCTAGTTAATTTGATTACAATACGCCTAATGGATCCACTAAACTATATAATGGTCCTATAGGTCTTGGGATCAAAATCCATATCACAAGTAAAACATTGAACCCACATGAGTTCGCCTCTATTTGGCCACATACATAAACACAAGCTCATAATGTGGTCTCAAAGGCCATTTACTGCATTCAATTATTAATTGAAAAATACATTAATTAGTAGACATAAGTTAAATCCATAAATGTCATATTACGAAATATTCTACTTTTGAGTATATCACATTTTGTGTATTACTAACCTTAAAGCTTAGCATACATTTATCCACCATATTCAATATACTTGCTATTAATTACCTATTGTTAGGAAAGGTGGTCATAAGGAACTCCATCTTAATCTCAACATAAGTTCAAGTATATATGTAGGTATATCTTTAGTACCTATTAAGAGTTTCTCACCCATCAAATCATAATGACTAAATACCTCATTATAGTTGAATACAAAGCTAGCAAGTTTTGTTAACTTTAAGATAGCCAAGTCATGGTCAATTTTATCATGACCCTATTTCTTACAATAATAGACCTTAATAGCTCTTGAGGCTAACTTATACCCTCTTTTACTTGTCATTGATTCAAGACATAAGGTCATATTGTTTAGCACACAAACTTTGATTATTCTAGTTTAGACAAGTTTGGAGGCATTTTCACACATTCACATCAAGGAAAACCACAATGACAATGCCTCTAGAAGTTCATTCAAGATTGGAATAGAATTTGAAAATCTAAATAACAAAAATATCAAAGTAGGCAAGCTTGATGATGATAGGTTGCCTTTCATTAACTCAAATCTACATAGTGGGAACATATTAATTGGAAAGGTGAGTTCACAACCATATAATGCATAATTCAACCTCTAGTTGAAACATACTGAAGAAGGATTGATCAAATTTAGGACACTTCAAACCTTGGAGCTTTTCCAAAACCCTTCCCCTATGAACTTGGGTCATAGGGGCATCCTTTTTCCAAGGACTACATACATACCTACTTCCAAATGGGATTGAAATCCCATGTTGTTCTTCTAAGATTTCAACTATCATGATGAGAAATCACAGTATCTCAAGTGAATATAACTTATATAGATATACATAAAACCATTTTGTCACATAAATCTAAAACTATATAGCTAAATCTAAAAAAAAATTGGTAGGAATTTAAAATATTATAGATGAATGTCCATGTGGTTGAGCTTAATTGGATTTTCACCATTGTTGGGCTAAGCCATGGCCCTTTCGTCACTATTCTACAAAACCCTCCATTTTCCCTCAATACACTAGGGTTTTAGAGAAAAACCATATACCCGACCTCCCCAACTCAACTATTGTCTTCAGCACATTAAAATCATCCTAAAATAGGACAAAAAAACTTCATTCAAATTGTTCCATCTATCAAATTGACAAACTTTGACTTAACAACCACAAATTCACAAGAAAATTGCCCCTGTCAACCCTAGGGCATCACTTCAATCCCAAGTTTCTTGCTTTAAAAGACCCCAAAATTCAATGAACCTCTATCCTACAATGTTTCACACCAATCCACTAAGTTATGGTTCCAAGACAATGGGTGGATTGGTGGATGCCATTTGTTCTTAGCCCTTAAACCCTTACATAGGCAAAATAGGGCAATCCCTGTATTTGATTGTTTTCTCCCACAAAATAGTGATTTAGCACTTCAAAACAAACAAAAATGAAAGGGAACACATATATTTATCTACACCAATGATCTCAGAGCATTTCAAGCTTGTATGGATCCATACAACACAAAAGAACTTTAGAAAAATAGTAAAAACATAGAAAACTGCTTCAAGAATGTGGTATTTGATATGAAATTTTGGTATCAACTCCTCTAGAAAACTTTTCTCGGGACTTGGAAGGATTTTTAAATCATCTCAAACCCCAACTACCTTCAACCAACATCCATAATTGACTTTCAAACACTTAACAACCCATTATTTTGCAAAATTGTAATTTTGACAACTTTTAATGTCAACAATTGCAACTTTTTACATTATCAACTAGATGACTTCCAAGCACCCTAAACACATTGAAAATGGTATTGTGAGACATTATTCACCTTGAATACATGACTCCCTACAAGAAAACCTATTCTACCTACTTTGACAATATTTGGCCATCATTGACAATTTCTTCACATATTTGATCTTATTTACAATATGGATCAATGAAACAATAAATGGTCTTTTAGAACTTATTAAAACATCAAAAAAATTTGAAAACCTCCTTAGAAACTTCCATGATCAACCTCTAATGCTCCAGTTGTGAACATAAGGTGTAGGTGCTCCTACACTAGAGACTCCCCAATGAGCTATGCATGTATCACATGGAGTCGTCTTCCATTGATTGTAGAACATATTATTGACCCCCATTCACAAAAAAATAATATGGTTTCTTGGGCACAAAAGTGGAGAAACTCAAAGATAGGGTCTTAGAAACATTTAAAATTTAAAATTTCATTATTCCTTTCTTATCATGCAAACTTGTGACTCAACAAAACAAGTATGCAAGGCTAACAACTTCAAAGCTAAGAATGGAAGATTGCTAAATGTTTAACCTTTTTTCTTTGCAATGGGATGGGAATATAATATGATAGAAGTGGGATAAGAAATGCATTGTTTGAAGCATCAAACCAATATGCAAAGATGAAAGAAAGTGCTAACCCCTTAAACTGAAAAAGTTTCTTTTGACTTTAAGTTTGTTGGGTAGCCAATTCTTTTAAGTTATCAAATCCTACCATCATACATAATCAAAATGTTGTTTCAAATGACTATGAGCACTAACTTTCACTATTTGAAGATGTTGAAACCTTGTCATAGAGAACTAGAACATTGATGCAACCACTCATCCTACCTTAAAACATACCAAAAGTCTCCTAGCAATTAGACATATGAAGATTTAAGATGACTTAAACAATTTTTATTGCCAAAGCATAAACTTATGATGACTTAACCAAGCCTAGTACACACTCCCTCCCTGTTAACCACTTAGACATATGGAGTTTATCAGTGGAAAATTGAACCACCTCACACGTGCACCTGAATTATGTCTATTAATGTTCTAATTTCTCTTTTTCAAGACAACTTAAACCAAAATATTATGTATGTTGAAACCATTCTTTTGCACACTACAAAAAATTTCAATGGAAATTTGAATTAAATATAAATTTTTTGCTATTTTTAGTCATGTAGGTGTCCAATAAACCACTTGGTGATGTTTCCTTTCAAGTTTATTTACTTTAATGAAGAGTAAAAATCCTTTGATTACAATTAGATAATACATTGGAGGCCTTGGTTGTGTAACTGGTGGACCATAGTCACATTTAACACTTGCTACAAAGTTTGGGAGTTAAAACATTAAGTAGAAGTCTAGTAAATCAAATAACTTGGATTAAGACTATGAGACTGTGAGACTAATATGACTATAATTCATTACCTTTTCCCCTCAATTTTCATGCAAAAATCCTTGGAACATTGCCATACATTGTTTATGTAGGAAAACTCATCACTAAGTCTAGATTTTTTAGGCTTCCATAGCCTCAACTACTATGAACTGCATCTCCCAATCTCCATGTTTGTGTTAGGTTGTAAAATAATGACATTTTAAAGTCATTAATTGCAAGGGACAGTCTCCTTCATACATTGATTTGATTTTTGATGGACACATTTGGATAGTATTAACAATAACTTGCAATCTATCAAAGACTTGATTACCTTATAACCTATCAAATTCTAGTGATGAAATGATAGGTTAATCATAATGTCACCTTGGGATCATGTCACCATGAAAGAACTTTATCCAACATCCTTGTGAGTGCAGGTGCCACCAAATAGGTATTTTTCAGATTTGTCTTCCTCGAGCGAGGGAAATTCATGAAGAGAAGAGGAAAGCAAGACATGTAGTAGTTATAAAAGAGGGAGATCAACTAAAGGTCAAAATATTAGAAGAAAATTTTGCAAACGCATGGAATTTTTTCTTGCTAAAGGGAGGTCATGTTCTTATGATGATGAGAGCATAGGTGACATCAAGGTGCCCTTGAGGTACAAACATCTACGGAAACAATGGGTACCCAAGGAACTTCCTCCAATAAACATTGATTTTTGTGTCAACGAGAGGATATATCACATAGCACCATCATCATTACATGGTTTGGGCCTATTTTACATGGATGAAATAAAGGTCTGTTACGAAAAAGTTACTAAATTGATGGAGTTTGTTAGACCCTATTATAGTTACAAATATTGGATGCAAATGGTTTGATATACACGAAGTATGCGTAGGTATGCACTGTCAGCAAATTATATACAGGTAAAAGATAAAGATCAAAATAAAGAAGTGGCTATGTACATTGACGAAAGGCCAAAAGCATCAAGGAATATTGTAGGGTTTATAAACAATACATGACTTGGGTCAACAAATAAGCAACCCAATTGCATATTTGAGGCGCGCGAGGGAAACTGTGTATTCGTATGTGAAATAAAATCAATAACTATAGGGGAAGAGTTGGTAATCGATTACAATTTGAATCACATAGATACAAACATAGTTACTATGGGGGTGGTACGTACTATATACCATTTTACCCAACCTCCAATTAATGACTCCATTATACCATTTATTATTATGTTTTTTTTCGTAAGTCTATTGGCTTCATTTTGGTAATGTTTTTTATATTTAATTTTTGTCATAGTAGGACATTGATCATACGGGGAAGGCTCAGGCCCAGAGCACAAATTGTGATGCATCTTCAGGCACTTCTACCCAACAGGTTTACCTCATTTGAATTGTACAAATTAGATACGAGCAAAATGTTTTATTATTATGTTTTTTTCATAAGTTTATTGGGTCAATTTTGATAATGTTTTTAATATTCTTGTTGCAGTCAACTGATTGGGGAAAGGCACCAGCAATAGAGGAGAGAATCCATAGGGAGGTGCAATCACTATTATGCAATGATGACATCACATATTCCGCAAACCGTTTGGATATGATAAGGAAGACCCAAAAAAAATGCAATGAAGAAATCCTTCAGTTGTTATTCATAGTGCCTCAAATAGATGAGACAAGAGAAAGAGTTAAAATATTGACTGAGAGAGCACAAAACTTGCAAGTAAGCTATCATGAGGTCTTTAATTATAACATAGGTTCATTCATGGTTTTATATTTTGTACTCTTTTATGTCATGAACTAAAATATGTGTTGTTTTTACAAGGATTTTTTGCATCCTCATGATGTTGTTGGCCATGATCAGGGTACTGCAGGTGCTACCCGGGGAGTAGGGGTTGGTACAAGTGTCAATCCTGATCTTCTTGCACATACATCACATCATCCGACCCCATCATCTGTGCATATATTTTCAACTGAAATGTCCGCAACACATAGCATGTAGACATCAAGTAGTGCACCCTCTGGAAGCGAACACATGCTAGAACATGTGTAGGACATGTACATGGGGATGCAGAGGCCCCTAGTATTGGTGATGTTTTAGCAACATTTCCTGGATCTTCCTGTATTACTAGTACGGGAACATTGTCGATCACATTTGTGGTGACTGAGGATTTCATTCCCATAAATATAGAGAAGGTCCCAGGTACTTTAAAATGTTTTAATTATTATTATATATAATCTAATTGAAAATTACTTATTCATCACTCTTTTTAGACTAATGATCCTATGATAATTTTGTAGGAAATGATGTTTTTTATAAAAATCTAAATGATATTACATTGAGATCTTTGGGCCCACCATACGTACATGGTGGAATGCCCAAAATCAAGATTTAAAAGATGAGCTCATTAATCATTTAGTTGTGATGTTCGGTATAACACATTCGACCGAACCAAGGTCCTTAAGAAAGTTGGTACCTATCTAAAGTATGTGAGGGACCAATATAGGTCACATTTAGAGAACAAAAAGTACAAGTGTCCCCCATGATTCTAGAGAGGGAGTGGAAGGACCTGGTGTTGGATGGAAAGGAGAAGGCTGAAAAGAAAAAAGGAAAGACACCACTGGGCCAAGGAAGGTATGTGATACTATCAACAATGTAATTATATACTGATTACTCTTTCTTTTTACATAATCTAACATATTTCAAACTTTTTATAGGCTTCTTGACACATCAAAGGAAACAAAGGAAAGACTAGAAAAATATGGGCAGCACAAACTTGGCTCTAGTGGTTATATGAAATTAGCCACATGAATTGTAAGTATCAATCAATGAAATATTGCATCCAAATAATAAATTGTAAACAATTTTGGTTTTATCACACCATAGAAGAAAAATTCATGATCTTATGCAAAAATGTAGGGCTCTGAATTCAACAGAGTGCCCACAAAAGAGTACTTCAAGATTTCCTTTCAGCAAGGCTATGGAGTCGTGGTTGAACACCTAAGAGTCTTGACTGGGCAAACACAATCTTCCATTGCATCTGACATGCAAGTAAATAAACTCAATGAAGTTTATTTAAAATTGAATACTTGTGAAATCTATTCAATTTTATTACCACCATAAAGTAATTATGTCCCTATTTGTTTTAAACAAGCAAGCAATGATAATACTGCACATGACATTGGAATGCGGCCTGGTGAGGGTGGAGCACAACCTGCAGATGAAGGTCATGGTGTGCATCCCAGTACTAGATGTATTCATGTGCTATACAAAATGCAGTATGGATTAATGCAATTAAACATCTTTAATTGCAATTGGTGTATTAATTAATGTAACCTTTCTTGTTTCAACTTTAGAGCATGTAGAGTTTGATCAACATGCTGAGCATGATCATGCTAGACAAGATCAGGAACTTGATGTGGCCCCATCAGGTAAAGAGGACCACTCTAATGTTATTTTAAACATATTTAATTGCAATTGGTGTATTAATTAATGTAACCTTTCATGTTTCAACTCCAGATCAAGATTTAAAGGGTGTTCAACATGTTGAGCATGAGGCTATAAGACAAGATCAGGAACATGATGTGGCCCCATCAAGTAAAGAGCACCACTCTAATTTTCTTTTAATTAATGAAATACTTGTAACAATAATAATAAAACATATCAATTTAACATTTCTTTATTATTGCAGCAGAACCCCCCTTGCAGCGGCCTCTATGCTGTGAGTGCACAACTAGGAATACATTAAGATCATGAGCAGAGCACAAAGCAACTAAAGGGGGGATAGATGATTTAGAAAATGATACTCCATTTATTTTTTTTAGCTGCAAAAAAGAAACAAAAAAATGTGATTATAATCATATTATGACAACCATATTTTTGATAATATGTAAAAACTGAAAGAATGAATGTGAATATGTTAATGAATGGATGTTATATGTTATTCATGGATGAATGTGAATATGTTAATGAATGAATGTTATATGTTAATGAATGAATGTTATATGTTATTAATAGATGAATGAATGATTAATGTTATATGATCAGGTATGGGGAATTGAGAGTGATGTGAGGGGGGGGAGGGGCCAAATGAGCTTTCACCATCACATGGTTGGCCCTGTTAAGTAGATAATATTAAACTATTCTCGAAACAAAGAGAAGCTCAATAAGTTAATGCACTTTTCAATATAAGAAATGCATCATTTGAAGCATCAAACCAATATGCAAAGATAAAAGAAAGTGCTAAATTTTCACTATGGTGGCAGAAAAATGATTCTTTATACCCTGATGCCTTCATTTTCCAAGCCAATTTCTCCTCCTTTGCATAGCTCTGCCATGTTTGTGGATGTGATATGTCTCCTACACAAAAAACATGTACCAATTTACGGCCTTCAATCCAACTACATCCAAGTTTTTTTTAATTCCTCTATCTTTCATCAATCTCTTTACTCTTTGAACCTCGTACAAATGTTTTAGATGAAGAACCAATTATTGTGAAATGTGCCTCTAGTTGAGTAAAGTGAATCTATGCTCTGCATCATAATTTGAAGTTGTTTCCATTCCAATGTTCTGAGTTTAGTTTGTTTGTACGGATTTGTATGAATACCACATTGTGTTGTGTGTGGATTTGGTTTCAAAGCTCTGTTTCTTTTGTTTTTAGTGGTGACATAACTCTAAAATTTGACTTTTGTGCATAATAGGTTAGTGGAAAAATTGACAACTCTGAAGGGTTTAGAGGCTCGATTGAGATAGATACACAGATATTTGGATCTTGTTGTTGATGGGAGGCTTCCACTTAACCGTGAAATTTTGTACCATCTGTAGGTATGCAAAAATTTATCTACTTACATTCATTCAACTTACTGTGTTCCTTACAAAAATCTACCCTTGTTAAGCCACAACCATAACTAGCACACTATCATAATGCTTCAATCTCAGTCATTAATCTTTGTCTTGACAAAAAGGATAATAGTCATTAATACATTACTAAGGGTAAACATATTTCATAAAGACCTATGGAGGATAAAACACAGTCTACCAATCCATTAGAGACTCACAGTGCATAAAACCATTGAAAATACATCATAGTCATAACCTTTGCTAAGGGCACATGATAGTCTTTTAGATTGTTTGCAAATTCATATCTATGATCATAAGCATCATAAGCCTCTGTAATCTTTATGATTTCCCTAAGTTGAATGATCATTGAATTTTCATTTAGTTGACTATTCCTTTGTCTTAGTGCTATCACCCGTATTCATCAAATCACTATGCATTGTTGATCTTTCATCTCATAGTCCATTTTATTGATATTTTCATACATTGTTTTAATTGTTAAGACCATCCTTTATTGATTATTGATTGTCTTTTAAATAATTTTCTACCTCTCATGATTTGGCATCTTCTTGAAGACTCTAAAATCTTTCCATCATTGCTCACTTGGTGAGGGGGACTATCACTGTACTTGTTTGAAATGCTTGTGGAGTGTCATCCTTTGAATCTACCCTTTACATGACTATCTTTTACTACCCTTAGTTGATAGTCCTAGGTGACTTCCCTTTATATGTATGGTGATTTTCTTCTTTGAGCAATCGATTTGAGTGCCATTTGAATATTGACATTTTCTCTTTCATGCCTACCAGGTATGTGCTTTGCTCCTCTTTTGGGCCCATTGACCTCATACATTTAATATGACAATCCTTTAGTGCTCTTGAGATTTGACCCCTTTGTGATTTCTCATCAAAAATCTATATCTTTAGTATTCCTCCATAGCACTACCCCTTTGTTACATCATACATTGTGTATTGCTTCTTCCTCATGAATATCAATGCACATGGTTGTCCTTGCAAATATATGGTATGTCTGTTTGTGACTATCTTTTCATGCTTTTGACTTCCTTTTTGCACTTTCCTTGTAACTATCTTTAAATCATTCCATTGTCACAGGTTATTAGTCATAACAAACTATCCTTTCAACTTCACAAGGTCACTCAGTATTTGTATTTTATCCTTGGAATATCATCATGACTATATTGGTGATCGTTGTACATCATTGAATATTTGAAATTTATCATGTAAAACCTAAGAATCATGTCCTCATGTGGTTCATGCCTCTAAGTCTATCCACAAAAATTTCATGGCACAATACTTTCCACAAAAAAGTTCATGCTCTATGATTTGTTTTCTTGCATTTGTTCTCTCAACATTGTTCCTTTTGTATGTCATTGCATAAGAATTCCTTTAAGTGTCACCTTCTTACAAACCCTAGGGTTTAATTCATAAGGTATTTGTTAATGCTCTTTCCACATAATTCATTGTGGGAGCTAACTATATCCATAGAATAATATTTGCACCCTTTTCAATGTAAGGTGACTGCCATAAACTATTGCCCCTTCCCTTCTTCATGATCATTGGCTTAATCAAATTGGATGTGACTTGAATCCTCTGCCCTCTTGAGACTTGTATATTTCCCATTCAATCTTTGTCATGTCAAACATATCACTGGTCATTTGATCATATTTATACCCTACACTTGCATGCCTCTTTATGCTTGGACTATACTATCTTCTCATCAACTAATGACCTCTTATGGTAGTCACAAAGACCTATGACCTCTTATGGTAGTCACAAAGACCTATGACCTCTTATGGTAGTCACAAAGACCTATGAGTACCTAAACTGGTAGTCTACTAAGACAATTCATTGCCTTGTCTTCCCTCTTCTTTTGCTTGGTCACTTGATGGAACTGCTATAAGGATGTTTTCCAATTTTCTTTGTGTATGTAAGAACTAAAGTAGGTTATGATGGGTGTGAATTATTCTCTCCTTACCCAAGATGTAGTGGCACCATTGCTTGATAGCTTCTATGGTAAGAGATATCAAGTTTCCACAATCCATAATCATGAATTAATTTTGCTTCTAGTTTTGATTGTGTTTGAGTTTTTGTCATCAACGTTTTGGATCACACTCCATGATCCATCATCAGGATGAAAGAGAGATGGATCATGGAGTGTGATCCGAAATGTTGATGACAAAAACTCAAACACAATCAAAACAAGAAGCAAAATTAATTCAGCTTCTATGGTGGCATACAACTCCTTTTCATAGGTAGAGTGATATTGAAAGTCTCAGAATGATACACGATCTAATGTTCATGCGTATGGGGTGGAGTGTGTAGTTAGATGCATTAGTATGAATTTCAAAGGGGTGTGCTATGTTAGGAATTTTGTAGAGGCATTGCTTGAGCTCCTCGAAGGAATGTTGTGTAGGTTTCCATGAGAATGGTGTCTTGGTGTGCATGATTTGATTGAGTGACCATGCAATGTGAGAAACCATGAAAAAATTTGGGATAGAAGTTGGCAAGTTTGAGGAAATTGCACAAGTCAATGAGGCTATGTTGTGTTGTTCAATCTCAAATTGGCTTGATTTTGCTAAGGTCTACATGTATATTGGCGTGGTCAATGATGTACCTAAGTACTAAATCTATGTGGCTCCAAAAGTGCATTTTCTGAGGTTGGCTTGCAACTTGAATTGGTGTAGTGTATCTAGTATGCATGAGACTCGCTCCATGTACTCCTCCTAAGTTTTGCTAAAGAGGTGGATGTCGTCTAAGTAGAAAATGATGGAATTGGTGAAGGTTTTTAGGATATCATTCATTAGGAACATGAATGTGGCTAACCCATTATGCCATCTATTCATACAATCCTTGGTTTTGAAATATTTTTTCCAAATAACTTTAGTTTGAGCTAGTACTTAATGGTATCCTAATTTGAGGTTAGTCTTGGCGAAGTATTATGCACTTTGAAATTGGTCCAACAAGTCATTGATGCATGACAAAGGTTATTTGTTTCTCACTGTGATCTTGTTGAGTGTGTGATTGTCGATAAACAGGCCCTAGGAATCATCCTTCTTATGTGCATGGACTATTGGGCTGCTCCATGGGGAAGAGCTAGGTTATATCTTGCCTTGATTTAGTATCTCTTTGGTTTGATGTTGAAAGTAGTCATTCTCCTAATAGAATTGTGATACAAATATATATTTAGGAGAGGGAATTTTCAAATCGATTTGGTGTTATATTGCACATTGTATTGGACTTGCATTCTTCAAAGATGTCTTTGTATTGCTGCAATATCTTGTCGAGCCTTCTTGCTGCAATGGGGTTGGCATTTTTGTGAGCACTATTATTGTGTGTACTTGCTTGTGTAGGTGCATTTGTGGACTGTGAGAAGCAAAAATTTCTATGTGTGGGAAATGATTTTGCAACATTGTTTAGTAGAGACCAAAGCTAGTTTGGCTTGTGATGTTAACTCAAGGAGGTTAAGTTTCTACTTGTCATTATTTATTGTCCATTTTTGTGCCTTAAAATGGTAAATGCCATCATGATCATACACTCATCATTCTCCAAGTAGGATATTGTACCAGAGGTGTGACATCACAAGTGATAATTTCTTGCAAAGGCTTGGTTAATGCATACTCAAAAGTCCATTGTTGGCTTACCTAAATGCCCTAATTATTTTGTAACCATCATAGATAGTAGGGGTTTGGATGTATGGTGGTAGAAAGATGTGGGTTCCTTATTGCATCATGCATGATGATTTTCTTTTGGTTTCCATTGTAAGAGATCACGTGGACATGTTCATTAACCCCATACTTCATATGGAAGAGACACTCTTGTACCTTTGAAGCATCAATTGTCATGGTGCAAGTGTGAAATCATTGTTCCTCTTGATAAGTATCCTCAATTGAGTTCGAATCTAATGTGGATTGAAAAAATAGGGATTATTGCACACAACGTTTGGCATTAGTGTGGAAGCTAGTGGGTTGATGATGGCACCACATACCACCCTATTGCAACTTCTTGCCCTTGTCCTTACCTAGTGAAGATGGTGTGACATTCTAGGCCTTTACATAGATGGTTTGGAGTATGTCTCCTTCATGGGCTTGTTCTTGCTTGTGAACTTTGATTAAGCTTTTCCTTGGATTCAATCTTGGATGCATTGCAAAAAATTTGACCAAAAGTGTTTGAAGTTAGGAGCTCCATTTTAGTGCAAATAGAAGGTGATAGTCTAGTGATGAATTTGAGCAATTTGTGTTGCTTAGGAAGGTTCTCATGTATAAGTGTAAATTATTTGTGCTATTTACTTTACTTCTACCACAAATTCATTTTTTCATTGATACAATGACTTGAGCATCATTATTCATCCTTGTAATGTTTGAGAGGGTATAATTCCTCTTGTGAAGCGCTAACAAACACATCTTATGCTAGAATTTTTTGGTGATTCCTAATGCGTTGTGGGCTTAGTGCTTTTCACCAATGAGACATTGAAATGAACATTTCCAATGCTATGGAGGAAATTTTCTCAACATTAGTGAAGTTGATGAAAAAGTGTGCTTTGAGCATTTGAATCTAGATAGCTAGCATTGAAATGTCAAATTTTCCTTTGAACTCTAAAAGGAATGTGATTTTGCATGCGAACAAGCTATGAGGGGTTTTACAATACTAGTTCAAGTTGGCTTATGAAGTCATGGAATGGTTTGAATAGTCCTTGGTTTTGTGCTTCCAAGGTAGTGTTGAGCATTCACTAAATATTTGCTTTGACCTTTGGTATTGCTTGTTGGCCATTTTTCTTTGACGATTGTGAGTACTTTCACAAATTGAACTAGGTGAGCTGCAATCCCTTAACTATTGTGCATGTGTTTGCATTGGCATGAAGGAAGAACTTAGCTTTGATGTCAATGATTTGATTTCTAGGAAAATTGGTGTACAATCTTATACTTTAGCTAATTGTCAACAAGATCATAGAGTATGTAATGGAAGAAAAAAAATGCAAACCAAAGACACTTGAGATGCAAAAGTATTTTATTAGATATTTCACTTCTATTGAGAAAGAAAAAGAGAAATTTGTAGGGAGGATTTAAATGGGGATCTATGGATTACTCTAACCATATTTGATCTACAATTCAATTATTTATACACAAATAATTTAGCTAGGTTGTTAGCTAAACTCCACGTATATGTTGAAAAATGTCTCATGCTTATGGCAATCAAAACATACTTGAATGTTATTAAAAACTCTAATAGTTGTACCAAGGGCCATGTTTAACAAACTAAATGCAATTGCTAACTTTTCACTATGGTGGAAAATAAATAATTAAAAAAAAAAACAATGTTTTGTCAAAATTTCAACGAACAGAGTCTGACGAAACAAAAAAATTTGTGAAAATGTGTCTATACACGTGATGAAATTTTCATCGCAATGGCAACTCAACCTCATCAGAAAACCAACGAATGTTTGTTGTTTGTTTGACGCTTTCAAATGGGCACCCTGCAATGTTTTGTGTTTTTTGCCATCGATAGATGGATGAAGTTACATCAATTTTACAACGAAAACCACCAACATTTTCCATGGCATTGACCGACAATGCTGGGTCATGGTTTCAACAAATAAAAGTTGGTTGTTCTAGGGATGAAATTTAAAATAGTGTTTCATCAGAAATTCGACAATATTTTGTCAAAATTTTGATGAACATTCATCAAAATTTGTAGTCAAATACAGTAGTGTGTATGTCTTAATAGAGCTCGACAAAAAACCCCTTAAGGAACCTATTAGTGTCACGTATTTACATCGGTATTATCTCTAATTGCTTTGAATAATATGATTAATAAAGCAGTGTTGTCTAAAGCTATTTGATTTCATTCTAAATAACTTTCACATTCCTTCATTCTTGACAATTGATCATGTGTTTTTCTTGAACACTAAGGTAATTATTTAAGTTAATTTTATAATTACTTTAGGTTTCATAATATTCACCCTTGTGTTATGTTAAGTTCAATCCTTATATGAGTTATAAGTGTATCTAATTTAACATATTTTGTTTAATTCAACAATATTGTATCTAAAGTGAAGCTGAAATATGTTTTACATAAGATCACATCAATCATGTCAAATCATGTAGACATTAATTAAATAATTTTACCATAAGTTATTTAACTAATCATATTTCCATTTAACATTCAAACACATTAAGACAAATTATAACAACATCAAATGCACATGTATATATATATATCAAAAAGTTTTATGTACATCTCAATATCATATACAAAATCACCAAAGTCTATGAGAGTAGACCCCTCAGGCTCTAGTGCTCATGATTCGGTCCGTGGACATCATGAGACAGTCATGTGTGATTGTGATCATGATCTGCCAACTCTAAGTGCATAATCCAGACCCTATACCTGACTAAGAGCCACAAGTCGATCCTTTTCCATCTGATCCCTCTCCGCTCATACCTATGCTAGCTTTACATGCAGTCTCTCAACCTCTGCTGAGGTCTGTGATGACTATCCTGCACTCTCAACTCAATGAAGTCATCTCCTCATGCTCTTGTACGCTGCCTGTAGCCTTGCAAAAGGTCTAAACAACTCTAGTTCCTCCTCCACGATTGATGCAGGCACGTAGTCAGGATCCACCTCCTCCTCATCGATGGATACAAGAACTATCTCTACAGTAGCTTGACAATAGAACTCTCGTCAATCTCTCATTGCTCCTACAAGATAGAAATGGTACACAATCAATAAACATCATGATATATATATACACAACATAAAACACTAAAGTACATGCATGAAATTAAATATCATCACCTATATCTCCAGTAGAGTGAGGGATGACAACCTCATCCTCTTTGGGGGGCATGCAGGATGTGCTAGCCTCTCTATGACTATGAGTCCCAATGTCTATTGTAGCTACTGTTTGCGATCTGGTCACATGAGTGTATGAGGACTCTCCTCGCTCATATCGATCCTCAATCACTACCTCATCACCCTCACTCAAGGGTGGATCCTCCTCATACTCCTCTCCTCCATCTTGGTCCTCATAGTCAGGATCTGCCTTTGAATCATACACATCATCGATAACATCAGTAAATATATATGTTGGCTTGTATTGTACATCCTTGGCCCTATCCTTTGGCTCATGTCCCTCATCTAGTGTTGGTCCTGCATCACCTATAGGGACATCCATGGGAAATATAAGAGCTAGTTGTGTCACTAACCACCACTCCTCGTACTCATCTATGCTGCCAACATCATCAATGTCAACGACTAGTGGTTGATCATGATTTGAAACATCAGAATCACTCTCATGAACATGATCTATAGCGAGTTGAACATTATCACTTGACCTCCAAGCACTCCACACTAATTGCCTAATGAAGGGGCACGCCCTCGGTGATGTATGCACCTAACCAAACTATCACATGACTCGCCCATAATAAAAAGGTCGTACAATAGTCATGATGCCCTACCAAAAATCTATCCATTTGAATCCTCTTTAGTTGTCCTATGGGGTCTGTCCACTATAGTGTGAGTAGATAAGGTTTCCATAAGATCTCATCCTCCTCCAACCGGTCAAATCTCAGCCTCCAAAAATGTAGATATTTGTATTGCCACAAGTGTCATAGAGGATAGTTGAAGGCTCGTGGATATTCTGTAGCTATAGCACATAGGAACCCAAAAGGCCTAGTGCATGTAATATGCTTCAGGCACCACACCTGTAGAAGCATGCAGTGCACCATACTATCAATCTCTCGAAACAAAAATTGGCCAAGATCGTAATAAATATGTGCTAGGTTGTATCATCCCCAAGCATAGACTGTCTTATGCTCATACATCCCACGAATCAAGTGTACCAATCCTCCATCCAGGTGTGTCGCTCGTCCATTAGGATTGAGAACAAGAGCCATTATATGCATCATAATTTGTCTCACAATGGGGGCTCACAAATATAGCAACATGGGAAGCTTGATTCACTCTCTCACGTGCTCATCATGAATAGGTCAACCCAAGCAGTACTGTATGTCCACCTTCTTCTCGTGGAATGACCGATCCCCTCAAAAGTAAACCCACTCTCCCAAAATAGAAACTTGGAGAATGTGGTGTACATCCTCTAGGGTGATGGTCATCTCCTCGGTCAAAAGATGAAACATACATGTATCGGCATCCCAGCGTTTGCATAAGGCCATTAGCCTAGTGTCATGGTATCTCATAGGTGGCACCAAATATGCCCAATAGATGCCTACTACCTATAGATGCTTTGTCTTTACTGCTAATAGTGTTGGGACTAAATCTCTAAGAAAGCTAATCTTTCTCCCTCCTAGCCGTTGTTGTGACAGAGCTAGAACCTATCAAAATCATAGCAATATGCTCTAAAAATTCATCTAATATCTTCAAATTTTGCATTATTCATCATGCCAGAGTGCTAAATTTTATCTAGTGTGCTTTCCTAAAGGCCCTAGACACTTTAGAACCCTTTTGGGACACTTCACAAAGAAATGAGACACTTTGTGAACAAATGGGACACTTTGCAAAAAAAGGGGACACTTTGCAAACTTTTTTTCCAGGATCCTAAATTAACCTATAAATACATTAAAAATCATTCAATCATTTCAAAATCACTAAGTGAAAGTTGCATAATTGACTCACCTCACGGTACAGCTTGCCCCGTGCCTGCTCTCAAAGCTCATCCATCTGTGAATACATGTAATCTCGTCTACTCGGCATGTTCTTGTCTCACTTGTCACTCTCAAGCTACACCAAGGTAAAATACAATAGTAAGTGACAATGTACTCTTTTTTCCTTCTTTTCACTTATTTTCATTACTTTTACTCTTATGCATCAAATTAGGGTTATTTTCTCTTAAGAGTTAATAAACCATCTTTTCTTCAAAACAACATAATGGGAGCTAAGGTACTCTATTTTCAACACCATTTAATGCAGTGGAATCATGATTCCACACCCAACACCATCAATCATCTATCATTATGTGGCATGGTACTTGGAAATTCCCTATGATATGATTTTCTTTATTCGACATGGCTAGATTGCTACCTTGATTCCACCTCCATAAAGTAAGTGGAATCAAGGGGGGGCATACATCTACCCTTGAATGGGATTCCTAGGAGTTAGAAAAAAAAAAAAATTGGACAATTAACGAATTTTTGTTGTAGGATGTGGTTCCTAATGTTATGGTTTTACAGATAACTACATTAGGGGCTTCATTCTCTCATATTTTGAATGAGTATCCTTTTATGCAATAAAGTGCACTATTTAGAGTCCTTTAGCGTACATATGTAGGTAGAGTCATATGGGTGATAAAGTGGGGGATAAATGTGGCGTAGAAAATTTGACACTCTTGAGAAAAGAGACAATTTCATGCTTAATTGGACATATTTTTGAGTACCTCTGCATTATTCATCCTTCAAAATAGCATTTATAGGCCCCTAAGACCCATTATTTTTTATCTAGAGGCCTGTTTCACTTAAGAAATCACTTAAATCTTGACAAAAAACACTCAATTCATGCCTATCCCGAAAACCCACTTTCAAAAATCACTAGTGGGACCTATTCACCACCTTGGGCAAATGAGTCCCCTCTAGTGGGACCCATTCGCCAAGGGTGGCAAATGAGTCCCTTTTGAGAGAAATTTCAATTTTGAGTGGGAGTTCAATTAATTCAACTTAATTTTTAAATGGATGTGAGCCTCTTAGGTCTAAATAACGGGAAAATTAGGTGTTGATGCTTATAAATTATACTCATTTCAAGCCATTTTTCACATCTCTTAGTCATTTTTTACAAAGAAAATTCTAAAGTCAAGTCTTCCACAATAAGTTTCATTAGCAAGTTGAAGTTTTAGAGCAGCAAACTAGGGTTTTTGTAGGTCTTGAAGCTCACTCTTCATTCAAGATTCAACATTGCAAAGAGTTGATGATGGATGCGTATGGTGAAGCATGAAGAAATCTAGTTTGAGGAGATGCAACTAGCCATCAAATCACACCTAAAGACTTGTTTTCAAAGTGATTCCATCTTCTATTTTCTCTCTATCTTCAGATTAAGGTTTGCATTTCATTTACATCTCATTCACATGTCATTTATCTCCATTTTGATGTGTTGTAGGATTTATAGGGTTGAAGTATTGCATCATTCAAATCACATTTGCACATCTTATTCTAGCACAATAGAATGGGGTTTTGTCATACTTCAGACTTTCCTAGTCTTTAACACACTTAAGGCTAGGGTTTTATGCAGATTTGTTTCCATTTAAGGTTTGATTACCCAACTAGGGGTTTGACCAAGGAAAACCCCCCATTAGAAAACAAATTTTAAGTTGTTTTGTAGGAATTTTTCGAGATCCTGATTCATGTTTTCATCAAAAAGTGTTGTATAGGTGACAAGGTGCAGAACAAAGATCTAAATTTTGCAGAAAATTGAAAGTGAACTGATTTTCCATAGATGGTGAATGAGTCCCTCATGAGGTGACTTTCAGAGTTAGATGCAGATCCTAATACCTAGTGAGCAAAAACCAATTTATGGGCAGAAAACCCTGTTCTGGGATTCATTCGCCCAGGGTGGTGAATGAGTCCCAATCAACATAAAAGTCAAATTTACCAAATTTTTGGAGTGTTTTTCAATCATCTTCAACTTTACAGGTGCACAAATTCTGAAATACAACTTTCTATTTAGTTTCATTTGCATTTTTTTCATCTTTTTAAGCTATTTGCAAACCTCAGTATGTTTTCAAACATTGTACATTTTAATACTTTTGCACTAATAGTCAATTGATTTCATCACTTAGTTGCATTTATATCATTGCATTTAGTCTTACTAACATCATACAATCCTTTATTTGAGTGAACCACCTCAATTTTGAGGTTCTATCTCTCTCCTTTTAAGCGAAGGATCCTAAGAGTGCAAGAGAAGTCCATAGAATACATGAAAATTGATGGTTCAAAACTATATGAGGTTGTTGGAAGAAACAAGTAAAAACCTTGATGTACTTATAGGCATATCATCGACTAAGCTTATTTTTATTGATATGTGTGCTTACATTTGATTAGATGATATTGAATTTTGTTGCATCATTTCAATGATCAATATAATGACATTATGATTAAAGCAATGTTACAAATATGTTACAATAAATACATGATTAAAGGTGAAGGACGCTTAGTAAAATGACAGAACCGTTGTAGTAGTCACCTAAACGATGATGAGTTTGAATCGACTATATATATTTTATATCAAGATTGCTTAATTAGTGAGCCTTAGAGAGATACTGTATTTCTTTGAGAAATGAGTTGTATGCCATATTACTTTTAAGAAGACTATAACTTTGCGGGAAGTGAGGGGAGCTATTGCCTATGATGAAGAGAATTGAGTCATGTAATCGAGTCAGTCAAAAGCTGAAATAACAATCAACTCCAAAACTACATACAAGTTTGAGTGGTATTGATGTGACTTTGGCATTGTTGGCTTAGAAAGTGGAAGAAAAGAAAAGCATTGTCTAGTTGCCAAGTTGAGTACTGTCACAGGTGAAGTATCGATTGTAAACATCATCTTTTCTTCACAAGTACGTCGAATTGTTGTAACCCTTTTTGAAGAGGAGTGAGGACCACAAAAAAATTCAAAGAAAGTTAAATCCCACTAGCCAGCCTCCATTACTTTCATTTGCCATTTTCATTGCCCAATTCAGAAAAGGACGTTCATCACACATCTGTTCGTCAAATGGCACAAAACTACGTCGGAGTGCATGTTTTCTCATTACTTTCTTCCTCTTGAGTCACGAAGCAGCAAAGTGCCATGCAACTTGTATGCCACAATGACATATTCACCATTAAAAGTTACAGATTCTCTTGTATGTTTGTTCAAGTATTTCTTATGAAAAGAATGTCCTTTTATTGAATGAGTTTGAAATGAAGGGTTTGATTTTCTTTGAATTTGTTAGTGTAGATTGTAATTTTTATATATTATATTCAATCTGTCATTCTTATTCTACATATCGTGTTTTCAACATATATATTAAAGGAATAGTTCGTTAAATACAAGTTAAATATTATATAAATTATTTGTTAAAAAAATATAATATGATGTAGGTGATGTTGATTATGTGGAGAATTTTGTTTACTTGATACTCTATTGATTATAAGAATACGATAATAAATAGTTATTTAATTATGCAAATAAATGATTGATTGATTATTAACAAAAATATTTTTAAACATATATTTGTTTTTACTAATTAAAGAATAACCTTATCCTTTATGGTACATTTGTCCTTATAATAAATAATATATAAAAGAAACAAGTTTTATGACATCAGCATCAGCCCCACCATATGAGATGCATCTAACAATTTGATTAGATTGTATGTGAGTTTGTATGTTTGATTTATGACATTTTCATTGTCAATTATTTCCATCTTTGTCACTCCAATTAACATGTGAATATAATAAAATTCTTCATGTCAAAATCAGCCCTAGCATATAAAATTTATCTAGCAATCCATTCATGTGGTAGATCCTTGAATAACTTTCTAGGTAGACTCCATATAATGACATTGATGTTAATAATGCAAGTTTTGCTAGTTTTCTATACTATAGATTATAATAAGAAAGACTATATTGTAAATTATATTTTTATATTATTAATTTTAATAAATTGGATTTAGATATTTGTACACTCTAGATTGTTTTGATGGTGAAGGGATATGTGCTATAAAATTTTAGTAACATATTCAAATCCATAATATTATAGAGTTATAGACCCCAATAAAATATAAAGTATAAAATGTTTTTATGAGAAGAGTTTTCTTATATATATATAGACAATATAAGTTTTTATATCTTTATATACACATGCTTATGTTTATTTTCTATAATACTTAGTGTAAATATCATTTTAAAATAATATGTAATATATATTTATATTTGAGAAATTATTTTTCATCAAATGCAAATTATTTTAAAAACTATATTAATCAAAGCTTTCCCAAAACTACTAATTTTACTAGAAATAAAATGAAAAAAGGTAAGTTTACTAAATTGTAAGGTGTATATCAATTCCTGTCATAACAAACCTACAAAAATTAGTGAAATAATTAAAGTTAATTTATGAATTGAAGAATAACTAAAATATATCAAATTATAAATATAGAAAATTTGAGGTAATTATGTTTACCTTTCTTTCCCTTTAATTTTTATTTATTACAATAGAGAAAAAACTAGGTTATTAGAGAGCATGTTATAGTGAAGCTAGATAGAATGTAACAAAAGTACAAAAATGGTTAGAAGGTGTAGACACTTAAAGTATGACCTTACCCAACCACACCTAATTTTAGTCTATTTTTAGCCATTAATTAAATAAATGTTTAATTTTTATTTAATTATTCTCATTCTTTCATAAGACATTAATTAAATAAATATTTAATATCTATTTAATTATTTCCATGTTTTCATAATCTTTTAATTATTATTTATTTATTTCCCACCATGATCCCATTAATTAAATAAATATTTTATCCATTATCCTCATCCATCTAATCCTATCCCTTCATCTTGTTCACTTGTATCATAATCTAAATTTGTCCTCGTGTGACAAATGTCCTATTCACAATTCTAAGTAACTCCTTGCCTAGATTCATTGAACCTAGACACCTACCCAAAATTGAAACTAACTTTTCATCTTATCTGCTCATCTTATTTAAACTATTAATCCTATCCATTCCCATAAATATTTTTGTCTTCATCCATATCCTAAACCTATATCATATCTATCGTTTGATATTTGTCATATGATTGCATCCTTGATTCAAAACTTAATTCTCTTTCTATCATATCCATCAATCATAAATCATTTCTAGACATTATTTTTTCCTCTTCAAGACTTTATATCTAGAGGCTCTCATCCCTCATTTTCATCCAAGCTTGAGCTATCATAACTACATGCTATCACTTTGATCATTAATCTATCAAGCTTATCAAATAATATCAAGGTTATGCTAGAACATTAAGCAATCCACATATCAATATCAATAGAAAATCAAATGGAATAAGGGTGCACTCCATTTCCAATCATCAAGGAGAGAAGCAAAGATTCTCTGGGTGAAGGTATCGTGCTTTTGTATTGATTTTATCTTCCTTTATTTTCCTTCAACATTTTCTAACCTCTTCATAATATATTCAGAAAATAATTATAACATCTTGAATACATGTGTAGTAATGTATCCAATGTGTATTATTATTGTGTAAGTTGATCAAAAGAATGTACACTAGCTCAAAATACTAAATAGTTTATGGAGCTAAATTTTATAAGTAGTGGTATATTACAATGTGATGAATCATTTAGATGTCTTCCAAAGGAAATAATTAGAAACTCTATAGTCCCAAAAGAACCTTTTGAATGAACATGGAATGGAGGCCATTTCATAGATAAATAGTTAATTATTTGGTGCATGCCCTCATAGGGACTTTTATCTTATCGACTATTAAAAGAGATTATGTTGATATCATGGTATATTTAGGGAATCTACCAAGTAGTTTCCAATTGGGATACATGATATACACAATTTTAAATAAATACATGAATATTCTACCTTCATTAGTAACAATATGTTTGTGACATTTTGAGAGTAGATATCATATGGCAATTGGACCAAGGATTCATTCTAGAGATCCTTTATTGAAATAGAACTAGTATGTCTCAAGGATGATCCATAACATAAGCTAGGGGATTATATTAAAAGGTTATAGAGCTGATATATAACTCAATATATTTAATTGAAAATATTCAAGAGTAACTATATATATTTACATTAGGATATGCAAGAGAAAAAATTAAAAAATATATATAAAGGAGAATAAAAAAATAAAAAAAAACTTCATATAAAATCAGCTCTCACCTATTGATTAAGCGTAACAAGATGTTTGTGAAATTTTGAGAGTAGATGTCATATGGTAATTGGACCAAGGATTCATTCTAGAGACCCTTTGTTGAAATAGAACTAGTATGTCTCAAGGATGGTCCATAGTATAAGCGAGGGGATTATATTAATAGGTTATAGAGTTGTTATATAACTCAATTTATTCAATTAAAAATATTCAAGAGTAACTATATATATCTACATTAGGCTATGTAAAAGGAAAAATCAAACAAATATATAAATGAGAATAAAAATAAAATCAAAATTCATATCAAATCATTTGAACACACTTAATCTATGATTAAGTGGATCAACCCTCCCCATCACATCAATCACATGGGCCTTGTACCCTCAAGAATGCAATCTCCCTCTCAATCCCTCTCGTTGTTCCACTTAGCACAATCTTGTGACTTGAGATATCCCAATCATTCTCAATAATTGATCCAAAGATCAAATCTCAACCCTTCATCCATTTTCCTCCTACCTTATATATCCACCACTTAGTCATTTTCTCAAAATCTCACTCATTTTCATTGGAGTGTCATTATGCTACTAAAATTTCTAGTGAGCACACAACCAATCGACTATTGTGGGAAAATATACACAATGAGAGGATCAACATCCAATTCTATGTTGGTTTGAGCTTTCTAGCCTAATCTTGAATGTTTCTTGATTTGTGTATTTTGTGTTTTCTATATTATATTCAATTTGTTTAGTAAATAATTTATGTTATTCTTATTTTACATCTCATGTTTTCAACATACATATTAAAGGAATAACTCATTAGATACAAGTCACATATTACATAAATTATTGGTTAAAGAAATATAATATGATGTAGTTGATGTTGATTATGTACAAAATTTTCTTTATCTAATACTCTATTGATTATAACGATATGATAATAAAGAGAATTATAGTTAGTTCATTATACAAATAAATGAATGATTGATTGATAACAAAAGATTTTTAATCATATATTTGGTTTTACTAGCTCAATAATAACCTTATCCTTTATGGTACATTTTTCCTTATAATAAATAGTATATAAAAACAAGTTTTATCACATCAACATCAACCCCACCATATGAGATGCATCTAACAATTTGATTAGATTGTATGCGAGTTTATATATTTGATTTTACAAGATTAATATTGGCATTTTCATTTTCAATTATTTTCATCTTTATCGCTCCAATTGACATGTGAAGCTAATAAAATTCTTCATGTCAAATCATCCCTAGCATATGAAATCTATCTAGCAATCCATTTATGTGGTAGATACTTGAATAAATTTTTAGTGTAAATATTATTTTAAAATAATATGTAACACACATATTTGATAAATTATTTTAAAAACTATATTAATCATATCTTTCCTAAAATTACTAATTTTATTATAAACAAAAAATGAAAAAGATAAGTTTACTAAATTGTAATATTATCAATTCTTGTCATAACAAACCTACAAAAATTACTGAAACAATCAAAGTTAATTTATGAATTGAAGAATAACTAAAATATACCAGATTATAAATATAGAACATTTGAGGTAATTATGTTTAACTTTCTTTCCCTTTAAATTTTATTTATTAGGATAGAGAAAAGACTAGGTTATTAGAGAATATGCTATAGTGAAGCTAGATAGAATGTAACAAAATTACAAAAATGGTTAGAAGGTGTAGACACTTGAAGTATGACCTTACCTAGTTACACCTAATTTTAGTCTAATTTTAACCATTAATTAAATAAATGTATAATATCTATTTAATTATTCTCATTCTTTCATAAGTCATTAATTAAATACATATTTTATCCATTATCCTCATCCATCTAATCCTAGCCCTTCATCTTGTTCACATGGATCAAAATATAAATTATTCCTCGTGTGATAAATGTCCCATTCACAATTCTAACTAACTCCTTTCCTAGATTCATTGAACCTAGACACCTACCCTAAATTCAAACTAACTTTTCATCTTATCTGCTCATCTCATCTAAACTCTTAATCCTAGCCATTACCATAAATATTTTTGTCATTATCCATATCCTAAACCTAGATTCTATCTATCATTTGACACTTATCATATGATTGCATCCTTGATTCAAAACCTAATTCTCTTTCAATCTTTATCCATCCATCATAAATCATTTCTAGACTTTGTTTTTCCCTCTTCAAGACTCTATATCTAGAGTCTTTCATCCCTCATTTTCTTCCAACCTTGAGCTATCATAAGTACGTGTTGTCACTTTGATCATCAATCTATCAAACTTATCAAATAATATCAATGTTATGCTAGAACATTAAATAATCCACATATCAGCATTAAGATAAAGTCAAATGGAATAAGGGTGACTCCATTTCCACTCATCAAGAAGAGAAGCAAAGATTATTGGTGAAGGTATGTGCTTTAGTATTACTTTTATCTTCCTTTGTTTTCCTTCAATAATTTCTAACCTCTTTATGATGTATTAAGAAAATAATTATAAAATATTGAATACAAGTGTAATAATGTATCAAATGTGTATTATTGTTTTGTAAGTTGATCAAAAGAATACACTATCTCAAAATACTCAATAGTTTATGGAGCCAAATTTTATAAGTAGTGGTATATTACAATGTGATGAATCATTTAGATGTCTTTGAAAGGAAACAATTAGAAACTCTATAATACCAACAAAACCTTTTGAATGAACATGGAATGAAGGCCATTGCACAAATAAATAGTTAATTAGTTGGTACATCCCCTCATAGGGACTTTTATCTTAACTACTATTAAAAGAGACTAAATACATGAACATTCTACCTTCATTAGTAACAAGATGTTTGTGAAATTTTGAGAGTAGATATCAAATGGCAATTGGAGCAAGGATTCATTCTAGAGATCCTTTGTTGAAATATAACTAGTATGTCTCAAGGATGATCCATAATATAATCTAGGAGATTATAGTAAAAGGTTATAGAGTTGATATATACCTCAATATATTTAATTGAAAATGTTCAAGAGTAACTATATATATCTACATTAGGATATGAAAGAGAAAAAATAAAACAAATATAGAAAGGAGAATAAAACAATAAAATCAAACTTCATATAAAATCAACTCTCACCTTTTGATTAAGCGTTACAAGATGTTTGTGACATTTTGAGAGTAGATATCATATGGAGATTGGACCAAGGATTCATTCTAGAGACCCTTTATTGAAATAGAACTAGTATGTCTCAAGGATGGTCCATGTTATAAGATAGGGGATTATATTAATAGGTTGTAGAGTTGATAGATAACTCAATAAATTCAATTGAAAATATTCAAGAGTAACTATATATATCTACTTTGGGCTATGTAAGAGGAAAAATCAAACAAATATATATGTAAGAATAAAATGTAATAAAATAAAACTTCATATCAAATCATTTTCACACACTTAATCCTTGATTAAGTGGACCAACCCTCCCCATCACATCAATCATATGGGCCTTGTACTCTCAAGAGTACAATCTGCCTCTCAATCCCTCTCATTGTGCCACTTAGTACAATATTGTGGTTTGATAGATCCCAATCATTCTCAACCCTTCATCCATTTTCTTCCTATCCTATATATCCATCACTTAGCCATTTTCTCAAAATCTCACCCATTTTCATTGGAGTAATGTTATGCTGCTAAAATTTGTATTGAGCACACAACCAATCGACTATTGTGGGAAAATCTACACAAAAGGAGGCTCGACATCTAATTCTATGTTGGTTTGACCTTTCTAGCTTAATCTTGAGTGTTTCTTTATTTTTGTATTTTGTTGGGATTTCTTTATATTTCCTAGCATTTTGAATACACATTTTCATTGCACACATTTTGGCATGCTCTGTGGGACCCACGCCATAGGCTTGCTAATCTATTTTCCATTTTTTTTGTAGGTTTTAGTTGTAGGTTTATTACATAGAGGCAACTATGCTCCAAATGGTTGAATTCATTCTATAAATGGGTAGATTCATCTTCCACAAAGGAAACTCTCCTTTAGCCTCCAACCCTTCACACATCCTTGCAAAGAATAGGTGGATCCATATAACTACAAAGGAAAATTTGTAGGACAAGTAGATCTATGAAGTTATAGAGGTAGATATATAGCTACAAGGGTAGATACATCCTCACATAGGAAAATATGCACATGACCGTATTTGTACCTAAACAAGAAGAACTATAACCTACATAGGTAGCTCCACTTGTAGAAGGGAAGATAGATTGAGAGGTATCTCTATTATATATAGATAGGTGGATTTGAGCCTATAGAGGTATCTCTAAATCTACAGAGGTGGATCTTCTCTACATAGGAAAATACGCTTGCACATAGGTGACTCTACTCATAGGTGAATCTACACCTATAGAGACAGACCTACTACAGTAGTGGATATGCCACTACATGAGAAAATCAGTTATCACTTGAGAAAATAGACTATTTTCTTGAGTGACTACATGCTTTGGTAGATCCATTTTTTTCTTAGGTGAATCCACTTTTCTCTTGGGCGATTCTACTTCCTACATCATAAAAAACATAAGGTATAAAAAAATATCTTTAGGTTATTTTTTTACGTCTCTTTATCGTGTCCATCACCTCACACCCCCTATCATTGAGGTGGGTGTCCCAACCCCCTTTGGGTTGACATTGACTTTCTTTTGATCACTTTTTCTATCTAATCATCTTCTTATGTAGCTTGATATCATTTATACAATAGCACAAACCAAACTACTAACATATCTTCTACAGGTTCGTGGTTAAAGATCTCTTTTTTATCACTAATCTAGGCACACTTCAATTTCTAATGGGTCAATTTATTGTGTGATTTATTTGGGATCATTTATTGATGTATGATATCCCCTTGCACCATTCAATGAACTTGGGGATTAGAAATCACAAATAAGTCCAATTATTGTGGTGTATCCTAGGAGTGATAGCCTGCGCATATGCTCTCTCCTTGTACTTTGTGCGAGCCTAGAAATCAGAAAATCCTAGCATATCCTTCCCTTTAGGAGGCCTACTTGGGGATTTCATCACTCCAAGGGATGACCTCAACCATGCAAATTGATGGGATATATAAAGTGGGAGAACAAAATTTATACTCCAATATAGTCACATCATGTTTAGTGAAGCTTTTATACTTGGGTGATACCAAGCTAAAAGTGCAGGGCTGGTCTAAATGGCTTGACTGACATTCCCAACCCACACTTGTGATGGACTAGTGTTCATAGATTTTCCTCATGTACCCTCTTGGTATTTAGAGGATGCACTAGATCACCTATTTTAGCCTAGCTTAAGACCTTTCAATCATTGCTTAGTGTGGTGTAGGGTACAGTATCATACCCAAAGTTACTCACCATGTATCTCCCTTAGTAGAGATAGGAGATCTTTGGGAATGGTCTCATGACCTCCAAAGAAATGGAAAAGGTGAGGTCTTATGCCACTGTATCCCTATCTACCAACTCTTCACAGAGAGGTGCCTCACAACTATCTTTAGATATTAGCATCTAGGCTAGTGGGCCTACACTAAGTTAACACACCTACTTGAATAATCTAGGGTTGTGCTTTTTGGCATGTCTTCTTGTACTTACTAGTGTATCTCTTTATTCCATCAAGTATCATCATCCATCTTGTGTTTATCTTCTTTTAATATTTAGTCCTTTTTCCAATCTTTGTCCATTCATCCCTAGGTGAGTTCACTCTATTATTGGGTGGATCTACTTAGGAAGTCATTGCTAGCTTTATCCAATCATCCTTGGGAAATCCTACTCTATTATTTTGTGGATACACCTAGGTCATCCTCCCATCATCCCTAGATAGGTGATCCTCCTCTTTTTTTGGGAAGATATGATCCTACATGAGAAGATCCATTTTGTTCATAGGCAATTGCACTCTTCTAGTCTAGTTGGTCATCCTTAGGTGATTATTCATTGTCCTTAGGAAGATTTTTTATACATAATCAAATTCATTTCTCACCCTTGATATCTTTTTTTGGTGGATGCACTCTACTAATTTGGGTGGTTTTTTTTAGTAAAACCAGTCATCCATCATTCTTAGGTGACTCCACTCTATGGATAGGTGACTTTATTCTCAAGTGAATATGTTCCTACTCAATTAGATCTATACTATTATTTGGAGGATCTATTCCCCCTATAAAATGTAGAGATCAATCTTTCCTATCATATTTAGATAGTGTCCTAAGTCCAAAACTATAATCCAATCATTTTTCCACTTCATATCTATTCCAAAATGATCACTTTCATCTCATCAACCACCATCGACCTAGCTAAAAAATCATCCCATTTGAACAAGGAGTTAGCTAAACTCATCCTATTGACATTCAAATCAACCATAATCCAAAATACAACATCAAATACTTAATTGAGATCCTAAACCTAAAATCAATCATCCATCGTAACTCTTTCTTGGGAACTTATCCCAAGTTAATAATCCATCATTCAGACTATTTCACCTCGAGTCAAAGGTATAGTTTGCATCAATATCTTCTCTTTCTTGAGAATGTAGACTATCTCAAGTAGGATCTTGACTATAGTTGAGAGAATACTATCAACCATCCACCCAATAATCATCTCATTAGTCTAACTACATCTTTGAACTTAGGAGGCCATCCCACCATATCATCATAATTATCCTAATTTGAGCTTAAATAAAATCCTAATATGAGCTTAATCTACATCCCAATTTCAGCTTTAGTACATCTATATCCAATACATTCTAATATTGAAAAAAATCTTGAGATCCCTTCTTCCATGTTCTTCTAATCCATTTCATTTATCTTCTAATCATCTTTTCTCATATTTTTCATCCATACCCATCCAATCTAATATCATGAAGCCTTACCTTCCCCAACACAATCTAAATTAGTAATCAAGGGATATCCTAATTACATTGAAGATGATGAGGAAATTCTTGTTGATCAAGATGAGAACGAAATAGATCCTTTTGATTCCATCATTAGTAGCAAGCTTAATCCAAATGTCTTCCAAAATCCAATCACTCATCCAAGATATCCCACCATGTAGTCATCCATGTCCATTAGCAATCCTTATGCTACGTTTGACAAGGGAAACCCATTAGCTCCCCCATCAACATCTCCATCTTATATGGCATCCACATCTCTCTCTTATCTATCCATCACATATCCCTCTCATCCAATATCTATATGTTTTTCTTCTCCTCCATCCATATTTGAACTTCACTATTTCCACAACAATAATATCACCTTCATCCCTAGTTCAAATCCACAATCCTATTACCCTCCAAAATACCTCCCAATCCATAGTCCTACTTCTCCAATCTATGATCCCAATCTACCATTCTCTTCCTCCTATCTCAATCCACCATCCACTTCTTATATAAATCCACCTTCCACTCCATCATACCTCAATCCTCCCTCCAATCCATCATACTTCTTTCCTCCATCTAATTCTAATCCACCAATCCATAATCCTAGTCCTCCACCCATTCATAATACTTCATCTATTCCCAACACCACATCTAACCCTAAAATATAAAAGTATATCATTTCATATGTCATCCAAGGACTCTTCATAAAAAATTCATCACCAAACTCCCATCCCAAAATTGTGGAATCATTTCACTCCACTCCACCATGCATGGTCATTAGTTATGAAGCCCTTCTCCATCCCAAATCTATCATTCCTCTTCCCACTCCTAAAACCATCCAAACCATTGAATTCGTCCAACCCATCAAATCCACCCAAATCCAATCACCTTCTCCTAATCCTATCATTAACCAAATCCACTCTTAGAAACTTCATGAATCCCCTATTCTTCCATCCACCCTATCTAAGGATTCCATACAAAACTCCTCCACCACCACACTACCCACACAAGTTGAAAGATTCCAAAATATTTTTCCAAATCATACCAATACATCCCCTCATCCAAATGAAGCTCCTACCATCACATCTAATCCACATCAAGATCATAGTACCTCCTCCACTCCATCCCATGACCCCCTTATCAATAAAGACCAATCATTCCATGCAATCTCTCTCATGATCTTTTATTACCCCTCTAATCAAGAGCATACAATCCCACCTAATCCCTCTCATGATCCCTTATCACCCACTTCTCCAAACAAATATCTTACCATCCCATCTACTCCACCTCATGATCCTTTATTTCCTCCTATCCAAACTATCTCAACACCACCTTTGTATCCCCTTGGTCCTCTTACTTTCACCTATGGTGGTTCTCTTGCAATAGAAGAACAAAGCATATCCACCAACTATCCTCCTCCATCTAATAATAGATTCACATCATGTTTTCAAAATAACAAGCATCCTACCGTGAACTATGTTGGTGTTTTCCACTGCACCTAAGACATCTCTAAGGAATAGCCAATTCCCATATTCAAGACCCTTGAAATGAATGGCCAACTAACAAGATCTAGTCAATGATTGAGATCTTCTGCACTTTAGGCTTTGTGGGATGGAGGGTATCCTAGTGTGTTCATTTGAGTTTTCGCTTTGTAGAATACATCATTACATAGATCAATATTGATGAAGGATAATTCTGCAACAATTACTACGAAATTGGCTTGTTTCTAAGTAATTTTCTACCCATTCATCAAAATGAAGACACTGTTAATGAGAATTGTTGCACATGAACATTGGAATTAATAATTTCAGAAGAATTTAAACCTTGGCTTCAGGTTGGATGCTAAATGATTGTTTGATTAACCCCTTAGGTAAACCACTAAGGAATAGGTCAATGTCCTATCTATTGGGAAAAATGGAGTCACGCATACAAGAACTAGTAAAACAAAGATGACTCAATACCTCAATGGAATAGACTACTCTCACAATACTTTGAATCATGGAGCTCAAATTTTTTGATACATCACTACTTGTCAAATCCTTTGCAAATGAATGTAAAATTTATGGACCCATTTAAGTATTTAATTGATTGCTTGAATCAAAACAAAGAACATAGGCATGCATTCAAACAAATGCTCAAAGTAGAATAAAAATACCATTAATATCTCTATTCAAAATTCACATAGACTTGCAGAAGGAGAGAAATATATCAGAATTATATATTCACTTGTATTTAAGTCATATTTGTGAAATAATTTAAGCTAATTGTATGAGTTCGTTCATAAAGCTCAAAACTGACAAGCTATTCTATTCCTATCTATCCATATACATTTGACCAAAACCTAGCTAGAGTCTTCATCCTCCTTGCAAAATGAGCTATGGTTTCCCTTTTATAGCATAAGGGAAGCGAAAAGCATCAGGCTCAGATGTAGTTTCATTACATATTTTTCATTTCATCCAAATCTCAACTTCATTTTACTTGCATTTCAAAACCCCCACATGTTGAATTTGCAAAGCACGGTGCAACTGGGGAAAGCCAAAATGTAACTACTGCCAGAGAAGGGAAATTCAAAATGCCACCAAAATTCCCTTTGTCGCTATCTACACCACAACAAACTAGGTAACCAAGATGTCATGAAGGCGCCCAACTGATATCAAAAACCAAAAAGTGCCACACACACAAAATAGGACCACCACCACAACAAATTCTTAATTACTCGTCACCCCACCTTTACCAGTGCCACACCTGCAATACAGATGACCACTCCTAGTTGTTTCCAAAGGAGGAGAGGACACCTAAGCTTTCTCCTCATTCTTTTCTTTACCCAACTTGGTTCTAGTCCACCCACTTGGGGTTTTAACCGCCAATGGCAGAACATATATCACCTCCTCATCAAAGGGTAGCCCATCATTCAAAAGAGCTAAATACCAACCATAAGCAGAGTCAGTCTTGGTGTCACTATCAAAGGCGCTACTCATAAGGTTGATGGGTGAATGTTGGCATCCATAGGATCCACGCTCATACCTGATCTTCTGTTGTGCTCCAATAAGAGACTGCACTGGGCCTTTTCCTTTGTCATCCACTTTTCTTGCAGCATCATCTTGGAATTGTAGTCTTCAATTGCACCTATTGGGTGCGAGTCTGTGCTTTTCAATGAAGATATTTGCTTCCATGGCTAGAGTAGGTTCTAGTGCATCAAAACCAAACCTCAAGGAACTCAAGTGAGAAGACTTCCTTACTGGTTTGCTCATTTTCTTCTCTGATAATTTTTCACACTACCTTGCCTTAATCAATCACACTTCTAAATGCTAAGTGTAAATGACCTAAATAGTAGTTTTTCCTTCTATATTTATCGTGTGGAGTGATGAAATTCACAATCGATATCTAACATGCATGCACAACCCAGGTAGCTCATTGGTAGATGTACTGGCACCATTTAATTCCCCATTTGAATGGAAGTTTGTAGACTATTCTTCATGATTTCTAGCATTTGGATCTCCACACAAATTGAGATCAACTCAATTGCTCTATAGGATGTTATCCATTAATGTGGGCTACTTTCATAGAGTAGAAACAAATGCTACATGTTATTTTTCCAACTTTGAATGTTATCTATCGATCTTTTGCCTTGATGGACAATCGGACAGCCAACCTTTATTTGACCACCTTTGATTTCTGGTGATGCTTCACTGATGTGCTCACAACCAATCATTCTCATCCATGTCAGATGACATCTCCACTGTTTGGGGCTCCACCAACTGAGTAGACCAAGACAAGTGTTGAGATCTCACTAATCTCGTTGGTTTTAACCATCATTCATTTTCACCCAGTGAGCCAGCAGGGAACGGTGAAGATCATTCTGCCAGATTGATCTCAGCCACTCATTGAAGATTTCGGGCCTTGGGAGTGGTAGTGGGGAGTGGGTCCTACACTTTGCATGAAAAATCATCGCCTTCTTGCCAACCTCGCCGCATTTATCTTCTTGGTACTTAACTCTCGTAGGCTAGCGGGGTATGGTTGAGATCTTTTCCCAGATCTTCGAATCTTGAAATCTGCACATCACATAACATTAGTATTAAATTGAAGGACTTGGTCAAGCTGATGGCGATGTGACCACTGGGGTTAATGACTTAAGTCATAAGTCACCAGATTAAATTTAAAACCTAACCTTAGGAAAAGACTTAATATGGTGGGAAGGCGATGACTGGTTCTTTAGGCTAATGGGCCGCTAGACTGACGTTCTAGATGGCTCGATAGATGAATTAAGGGGGAAATGACCAACCAATCAGGTCAATCTAAAATTATAATGTTCACATGCTTTCATGAATAAAACCCTACTCACCTATGAGGACAAGGGTTTATCAAAGAGGTAGACCAAATCCATGGAGAGGAAAAAATCCATCAAGATTTTAGAAGCTCCAACAAACTAAATCCTCAAGACCATGAACTATCAAGGAAAAGGCTTATCCCTTCATGAGCAAGCTATATTGGAGCCCATACATGTAAAATAAAACCACATGTGCAAGGCCTTGGTTACATATCTCAAGGCTCAAAATCCAAAATTGTTGGTACAACCTTTCTACAACCTAAGTGAGCCTCTTCCAAAAGAACAATAGGTGCTTTATCCCCATCCTCCAAAATACTTGTTACCATCTCCCTTCTCTATCATATCAGCTCAAAATTACTATACATAACCCTCCTTTATCCTCTAAATCCATTTTGGGTCCTTATGTCCTACCATCCACTATCAAACATCCTACATCTTGTAAGTCCATTTTGGGCCCTTATATACCAAAATCTCATCCTCCATCTTATCCTACTATCCCTTGATCCACCAATCACCTATCCCCATCACCCATCATAAAAATTCCACTCTCATAATCCCCAATTAGGATCAAAAAATGCATACCTACACGAACATCATCCAACATCATCCATCTATTCACCATCTCCAAAATCCTAAGTCCATCACTCCATAATCTCTCCACATCATCCATCTCCATGTGCGTATACCATTTCTATTGGAAATAATTTAGATATCAAAATATAAATACATAAATCCAAATATCTACATGAATTTAAAGATCCCCATGTCCCCTCAAAAATACATGATGAAAAAAAGAAAAATCCAATCCAAATGTCAAATCAATCCCAAAGGCTACAAAGACGGTCCACCAAAGAAAAATTTAAAACCATGTGGATCATAAAAAAAAAAGATGCAATGCATTCAAATGAAAAATATATAATGTCATCCAAAGTCACTAATCTTGAAGTTACGCATCCCTATATTCCATCTCCTAAATCTATTTTGGGTCCCTATGTCCTAGAAACCACTATTCCAAATCCTCCATCATCCCCACATCCTCCACCTATTTTTCCTTCAATTATTCCACATCCCTCACAATATATGCCAATGTTGGTCCCTTCATGCCACTCACCTCCCATCATTCCATCCATCCACTTTCCAACATCCCATCCATTATTCCATATATATCTCCCATAAAATCCCTTTAATCCATGCCTTTTAATAACCCATATACTCTAATAAGGTTGTTCCAACATCCAGTAGTCCCTTCACACATGGGCTCTTATTACCTTGGTATGGAACCTGATGCTTGAGTCCTTCCTCCACCTCCTTATCACACATATTCCAAATCCACTTATCCACATTCCTATCCTCATTTTTCTCCATCCACACACTTTCCAAAAACCAAAACCAATCAAAAAAGAAAAAAAAGTAGTAAAGAAAAAAAAAACCACCCAATGGTGAAAACTTTGCAAACAAGCACCTTGGACACATATCTTGACGAAAACCTAGAAAAAATGTGCCATGTGTAAACCCTCATCCATTTTTTCTCCTCACTTGGGAGCAACTCCATTCTAATCATTCCCTTCATCCATCTCATCTATCGTTCCCATCCTACTTATCATATCTCATTTATCTCAATCCCTCCATCCTCCTTGTGATCTTGATAAAGATAAGGGTGTTGCAAGTATGTTTCAGGTGTTGTCATTGATGTCAATAGTGTGGACCATTCTAGTTTTCATTGATATAAAACTATATGAAGGTTTTTGATGATGTTGTCTCTGGTGTCAACAAGGTGGAAGTGTGTGGTTGGTTGCATGTGTTGCAATTAAGATGATTAAGTATAATGTATGAAGTTGGATATCATGAGTTTCTTTTTGCTACTAATGAATGTGTATATGACTCTATGGATGTTGTATTCACTATCTGGTTATTGTAATTTATATTGAAGAATCTCTTTCAATTAGTGGCTCAGGAAAGTGCTTAGAAACAAGATTTGGAGAATGCTCTGCATTCCTCTACATCTTAAGTTATGGTTGTGTGGTTTGAATAGTAGATAGAATGAAGTATGAAGCATATATTTTCTAGTTTCTAGATTATTTATGTTATCAGAGAAGTTTCTTGAGAAAGAAGAGTGGTGACTGTACTATTGTAGTCATGGAGGGTTTTGAGAGATTCTTTGTATTTCTCTACAGTTGTTGTTAAGATCTTGCAATATGGAGAAAGTGATTCTAATGTTTATCTATTCTCACTTCTCAAGCTCAAGTTTCTAAGGTGTACCTCAAGTTGAGTTATCAATGTTATATCTCAATTCGGTGTTGTATGGGTTTGCAATAGATACTAATATAGTGCTTGCTTTCTTGCACTAGCATAATGTTGCTTAAAGCTATAAAATAAGGGCATGGTAATATTCTTGAATACCATCTAATTCTTGTAATGTGATCTGTGTGATGCTAACTTATTTCGATACTACTTGTGGTCTAGAAATTAATATTTTAAGGGTTGAGTGTTTGCTAGGATTATTTAGCATTCTAAGTTTCTTGCACCAAGTTTTTGTGGCATACGCTAGCATAGGGATGCATGAAAATTTTAAATAGGTCCTTCTTATCTCCTGGCTTGGACCATATTTGATTCCCATAGATGTGTTGAAGCTGACTCAAATATGGTCATTGCACATTTCATGTTCATGCATTTCAAGATGGCCGACAAGGAGAATCATTTTGATGCATATAAATGGTATAAATGTAAGATAAAGTGTGTGATCAAGTGTGACATGTGTTAAATCTACTATTAATGCAATTTGTTGATAGTAGTGCAATGAAGGTAGAATAATGTGTGTGAATTTTCAAAAATATATTGAATGCATGTTGGAGGTAGTGAGCTGAAAGTAGAATAGTTTAAGTGTTGTATGGAAGGTAGTGAGCCAACAAAATTGTGTAAGGGTTGGAGGTAGTGATATGAAGGAAAGAATGGAAGTGCGAGTTCTGAAGGTAGTGAGCCAAATGCAGAAAGAAGTATAGAAGTGTTGAAGGCGGTGAGCCAAAGGTAGCAAAAATATTGTGGTTGTAATTTTTCATATAATTCTTCGAAGAGTTGTACTCTAAGGTTGTAGCCTCACTCTATAAGTGTTCAACAGGGTGTTGTAAACTTCCTCAAGTTAAATATCTTAAAATTTTTGTATCTATTGATTCATTTGTGAGGTTGGATTTTAATGGATCATGGTTTTTCCCTAGTTTCCACAAATTTTGGTATTGTGATTTTGTTCTTTTGTTTTTGCATGTATTATTTGGTTAAGACATGAGTTATATTTTTTGGTTGATAAGTTGGATAAGTTGATTTGAATTTGTTCTAAAGGATATACTGATTCACCCCCCCTTAGTATATCTATGTTATAACAATTGGTATCAGAGTTGAGTTCCTTGGTTTGACCTAATTGCTGAAAGTAGATCTTGGGCTTAGAAGGAGTCCTCTTCTAAGGAACTGCAATTCGATGGAAACAATTATGCTTTTTGGAGTATGTGCATGCATTCCTATCTCACATATCTTGGGTATGATGTTTGGAGAGCTTGTAAAGATGATTATGTTGAGCCTACTCATCCTATCATTGATCCAAATACAAATAAGGAACATGAGAACAATGCTAAGGAAAAGAATTCTATCCTAAGCAGGTTACCTAATTCTTAATTTTTCAAGGTGGTACAATGAAATACTTCTAAGAAAATCTAGGAAAATCTCAAGAATCTCTATGAAGGGAATGAATGTAAAACAAGAAAAACTACAATCGTACTAGACATTATTTGAGGATATGAAGATGAAGGAAGAAGAGAATATAGCTAGTTATATGCTCTAGGTAGATGAAGTTGTAAATGGAATTCAAAGCTATGGAGAAGACATACATAACTCTTTTTTGGTGAAGAAAATTTAGTTAACCCTCCCTCAGAGGTTTGACCTAAGAGTATCTACAATCGAAGAAGCCAAGGATCTAATAAAGCTTACCATAGAAGAATTGTATGTATCTCTCATTGCCTATGAAATGAGGAATGAAGTTTAGAGTACACACAAAAATAAATTTGCATTCAAAGTTTTAAAGAAATAATAAGCTTCCTAATCACCTAGTGAATTTTGATGAACAAGAAGCAAAATTTGTAAGAAAGCTGGAGAAAGGATCAAGCAAGTACAAAGGTAAATTACCATTCAAACACTTTAATTGTGGTAAAATTGATCACTATTCTTACAAATTTCCATTCAAATAAAATGAAAGCATAAGAAAGGAATTCAAGAGAAACATATGAAGGAAACCATTGCACATCAGAAGATGATGTAGATGAATCCCTATTCATGGCCACAGTGATCTGTGGAAGTCCAAGTAGATATATAGTTGAAGAACAAGGTGAATTTTATTTTGAAGGTGAACTTTTCTTTGCTCTAGAAGATCTTTATTGTGTAAGAAAAGAGAATAAAAAGAAAAAGGAACTAATTGAAGAAAAAAATGAAAGAATGCAAAAATCATGAAAAGGAGATTATGTCACTCAAAAGGGAGCTTAAAAGGGTCTTGTTCAAAAGTTATGGAGCTATTATCAAACCTAAAGAAAGATCTCATCATGAAAATATACTCTCCACAAATAGGTTTAATCATGATTTTTTGGATACTATTTCATTTGCAATAAGTATGGACATAAAGTTATAGAGTGAAAATCTGAAATGAATGAAAGAATTTTTTTTAGAAAAAATCCTCTTGCTTCTCTGGTAGATGTCAATGTGACATGTCATAACTACAACAATGTTGGGAATATACCAAAATTCTACAAAATTTATTTTGCAAAATCTAAAATTCAAAGGGTGGTTGATGCTGAGCAAGTCAAGGAAACAAGCAAAGAAAATTCAATGGTTGTGCAAATAGAATTTCATGCTCAAAGAAAATAAAATCTTTGTACAATTGATAGTGGGTGTTCAAATCACATCACTGGTAATAGAAGAAAGTTCATCAAGTTGGTGAAGTGTAATGGTGGTTCAGTAAAGTTAGGAGATAATTCATTAGCAAATATTTGTGGTAAAGGCATTGTGAGTATTGATAGAAAATATAAGACTAAAGATGTCTACTATGTTGAAGGTCTCAAGCATAATATTCTCAATGTAATTCATGAGTATGTGCAAGATCATCATGGAAAAAATAGGCCCTTAGGTGGCAAAAAATTCAGAAGAATCAGAGTTAGGCAACTTGACGTAAAAAATTGAATATGTTATCTATATTATTTCAAAAATATGTAAGAATAGAATATGTAGAAAATTGAATTTAGTTTCTAAACTACTAGGTTTGTTTAAAAAAAAAAATCTATTTGGTGAAAATTTGAAATTTCAATGCAGAGTACTTAAATTTTAGGGAAAAAATAAGATGTAGGTGTCTATCCGACCACCCTAACCACAATAAAATGATAATATTTTTTTATAATATTTTAGATATAAGTAGAGGAATCATGTCCCGATGTGATGCATATTTTTTTGTAATTTTTTCTAATTAAATAATTAATTATTATTTTTATTACAAGTTTTAAAAAATATAAAATACCCGTATGTCTGACCACCTTAACTTGGTCAAAACTTCATAAAATTCAATTTTATTTTTTTTAATCCTATATTATGCGAAGCATAGAATGTGACGCATGTTTTGGATTCAAAAAATGTGATACCGTTTGAAAGCTATAAATGTTTTTCAATCAGCCTATCAATCAGGACTTTAGTTGTATTTTGAATAGAAAATAAATAATAATTACTTATTAAATTGAAAGTAAGGAATAATTTATATTGGTGGAAAGCTAAGAATCTCCTTTAAAAACCCTTTTTGTTTCATCAATTTTGGGTTAAAAAAAAGTCGTCAGCCACATACCCATCATATTGCCACTTTTTGGCCCATCATGATCTTGCACATACACTCATATGTGCAACAAAGGATATAGTCTTTTATTCAATGACCATGGATGTGAAATCAAGAAAGAAAAGTCTAGAAGGTTGGTGGTAGAAGGCTCAAGGGTTGAAGGAAACTTATACAATCTCAATGTTGTGAATGGAATAATTTGTCTCTTTGGATAGACAAATGAATGCTTGTTGTGGCATAAGAGGATGGGACACATCAACTTTGATAACCTTGTAAAAATCAATTCCATGTATGTAGTGAGAGACATTCCAAGGATAGTCAAGCCTACAATCACCATTTGTAGAGAATGTCGAATTAGGAAGCAAATGAGAATAAAATTCAAAACCAAAGAATATTCTACTACTAGACCTCTAGAGCTAATTCATACTGATCTATGCAGACCAACTACAACAAATATTCTTCAAGCTGAAAGGCATTTCAAGTTTCTTATTGATGATTTCTCTAGAATGGCGTGGGTTATATTCCAAAAAGAAAAATTAGAAGCCTTCAATAGATTTAAGATCTTTAAGTCAATGTTTGAGAATGAAATGAATGCTAGAATCAAATGTCTAAGATTTGATAGAGGTGTTGAGTTTACATCAAGTGAATTTGAGGATTTATGTGAAGAGCATGGGATAAAAAGATATTACTCTGTTGCTAGAACTCATCAATGGAATGAAGTAGTGGAAAGAAAGAATAGAATTGTTTAAGAGATGGAAAAAACAATGCTAAATGAAGCTAAGTTACCTGATGTGTATTGGAAGGAAGCAGTTCATATTGGTTTTTTATATCCTTAATATTTTTTAGCTAAGGGTGGATAGCACAAAAAATACCTATGAGCTTTGGTGATGTAGGAGTATTCCGAGTTTCAAGCAATCTTGCATCAACCAAAAATATTTACATTCAAATTATCTTTCATTTTAGTAATTAACTATCAGGACCCAATCTCAATATTTCATACCACATTATACTACATTGTAACATCAAAGATTGTGGAGCAAGATATATGATCTTCATTACAATATCTACATCATATCCATAATTCAAGTGTTTTGAAGATTTCAGTACAAAGATATCGCTAACATAATATTAGTTGTAATTGGACAAAGAGCATTCACCGACCAATCTTGGCCTTTCAAGTATGTGGACCTATCTCGTGACTTGTGAAGGCCCAAAGACCATTTCATAAGGACACACCTTAATCGAGGAGCCTTTGTTCCGATCTGAATCATGTTTTTCCAAGGATTAAAGGAGAACCATATGTTTTGGCTGACCTTCACACATTTCTTCAACTTTGGGGTTTCAGACCTCTTAAGGTCGACACAAACCTTTTCTGGAGTTGAGAATTGATATATATATATATATAAGCATTGTATAGTTACATTAGGCATCAGTGGTAGAGATAGTAGAAGTGATAGAGTGATAGATAGGAGATAAGGGCTTTGACCCACATTGTATTTTTGGGCTTAACACCATATCATTTTGTAATCTAAATATAGAAGGTAGGGCATGTTGTTGGTGAATAATTGATCATTCTCTATATATCCATGTGGGATTTTGATTCCAATTCTTTGAGTTTTCATTGTGTTTACTCTTGCTACAATGTTAGACAGTCCTATTTTTGGACCCTCCATCCTTGACTGCACCAAGAGGTATTAGAGCGAATTTGTAGACTTGGGAGAAGAGAGTAAACTTAAGCAAGGCATTACATAAGATATTTATGTGGACAAATCATCAACTTGAGACATCTTACTTGTGTTTGTCAATAGATCATCGATTGTGGGGAAGTTGCAACCCTGTAGCCAGAACGTCGATGTGAGGCAATTGCACCAGATCCTAGGAAGAGATGCCATCAAGGAGAATTCATACTAATGTTAATTTTTCTAGAAAGATGGATGAGATGATGGAAATGATGTGAACAATGAAATGAGATTGGATGTTGTTGAAGAAGATAGAAGAAAATTCATAAACCCTAGACCTAATGATGAAAGTGATGATGATGAAGTTCAATTTGTAGACCTAATTGAAGAAACCTTAGAAGAGGAAGATTCAGATTAATGAAGATGTTGAATGCTATTTTGAAAATAGGAATGTGACCTAGAATGGAGATTTCAAACTATATCGGTAACCTAAACCCTGAGGAGTTGATTGATTGGATAAATGACATTGAAGAATACTTTGAATATGAAGAAATTGAAGATCCAGAGAGAGTGATATTTGCAAAGACTAAACTAAAAGGACATGCTGCAATATGGTGGAAGTTCAATTTTAGAGAAATAGAAAAGGTAAAGAAAAGATTGTGAAATGGGATAGAATGGTGACAAAATTGAAGAACCAGTTTATACCTATGGACTATGAGTTGGAGTTGCTGAAGAGATTGCAAAACTTGAGATAGAAGGAAAATACTATGAAATAATACACTAAGGAATTTCATAATATCATCATCAGGATTAGGCATAGTGAAGGAAGCAAGGAGAAAGTGGCAAGATATATAAATGAGCTGAGGATGAACATTTAGGAAGAGTTGAGTCTAGTAAGGATGAATTCGGTAGAGGAAGCACATCAATTTACATTAAAGGTGGAGGACAAGCTAAACAAAAGACATGAATAGAGATAGAGAGGAAGAGGAGGTAGATTTGAGAAAGGAAGGTCACATTCTGGAGTAGAAAAGCCATATGTGAAGCAAAACAAGGACAAAGATTCATACCGCAAGGAGGAGAGGGATTCCAATTCATACCATAAAGGGAGAGATGATAGAAATTCTTAACTCCACAATAGAGGAGGCTACAAATCTTACCAAAATGATGGGTACCAAAGAGATGAGAAAGGATATGACAAAATAAATTTCATAGGAACCTGTTTTAAATGCAAGGAAGAAGGGCATAGAGCATTTGAGTGTCGCCAATAAAGTAAGAAGATTGAAAATCATGCAAGAACCTAATATGTAAAGGAAGAACTAGAGAAACCCTTGAGTTCTGAAGGAAGTCCTGAGAAGGGAGAATCGTTATTCATGAGGAGAGAACTGTTCCAGGAGAAAGAAGCACCTAAGGAAGCACCGCTGAGGAAAATTGTGTTCCATACTAGATGCAAAGTAGGAGGTAAGTGCTGCAACATTATCATTGATAGTGGTAGTACAAATAACCCAGTCTTCGAGGAAATGGTGACAAAGTTGAATTTGGAAAGAAGAAAACATATAAAGACTTATATGATAGCCTAGATTCAAGATGAGCACAAGATACTAGTGAGTCAACAATGTCTAGAATTTTTTTGTATAGGATCACATCATGATGATGTACTATGTGATATTATGCCAATGGATGTATGTCATATGTTGTTGGGTAGACCTTGGTAGTATGATAAGAAATCTATACATGATGGGAGAAAGAAAACCTATACTATAATGTCCAATGGAAAGAGAATCACCTTGACACCTTTGGAAGATGAACCTGAAGGTGAAGTATGTGGTATAGCTAGAATCAATTTGGTAGATGGAAGGAAATTTCTGGATGGATTGAGACATGAAAACATGTGTTTTAATTTGATTTTGAGGAAGTGAAGAGACCTAGATGTGGAGAGAATCACAAGGGAACAAGAATCATCATAGCAGGAAGTCACTAAACTATTGATAGAGTACCAAGATCTTGTATTAGAGAATGTGCCTGATGGATAACCACCAATCTAGAGTATTAGTCATCACATGGATCTTATTCCAGGAGCCAATTTTCCAAACAAAGTTGCACATTGAATGACACCATCAAATAATGTGGAGCTAAACAAGTAGATATAGGAATTGTTGAAGAAAGGATTCATTAGAGAAAGTATGAGCCTATGTGTGGTACCAATTGTTCTTGTACCTAAGAAAGGTGGAGAATGGAGGATGTGTATAGATTCAAGAGCTATCAATAAGATCATGGTGAAGTATAGATTCCCATTGCCTAGGATGGATGACATCATGGATAGTCTGAGTGGAGCAAATTATTTCACCAAGATAGACCTAAAGAGTGGATACCATCAAATCGAGATTAGACAGGGAGATGAATGGAAGAATTCTTTCAAGACAAATGAGGGATTGTATGAGTAGTTGATCATGCCATCTAGAATAACTAATGCACCTAGTACATTTATGAGGCTAATAAATGAATTCTTGAAGAAATTCTTGGGAAAGTTTTTCATTGTTTATCTAGATGATATTTTTATTTTCAGTAAGACTAAGGAAGAACATTTGGAGCACATTAGACAAGTATTTCAAAGGCTAAGAGAAGAGAATTTGATAAATATCAAGAAGTGTAGTTTCATGAAGGAAGAACTAGTATATTTGAGAATTGTGATATTGACATAAGGATTAAAGATGGACCTTGAGAAGGTTAGAGCAATAGTTGAATGGCCTACACCTGTGAATGTTGGAGAGGTAAGATCATTTAATGGACTAGCAAGCTTTTACCAGAAGTTCATCAGAAATTTTAGTAGTATTTGCATACCAATGATAGAGACGATGAGGGGTGACCAAAAGGAGTTCAAGTGGACATCAGGAGAACAATAGATTTTTGAGTTGTTGAAACAAGAAGTGATAGAACAACTCATGTTATCACTACTTTACTTTGATAAGGTATTCCATGTAGATTGTGATGCTAGTGGAAGTACAATAGTAGCTATTTTGAGTCAAGAAGGGAGGCCCGTAGCCTATTTTAGTGAAAAATTGAATGATGCTAGGAGAAGATATTCAGGTTATGATCAAGAATTATATGCAATAATACAAGCCTTGAAGAAGTGGAGACATTACTTGTTACCTAAGGAATTTGTGTTGTATATGGATCATCAAGCTTTACAATATTTGAATAGTCAAGGGAAGTTGAACTAGAGAGACATGAGATGGGTAGAGTTCTTGCATAGTTACACATTTGTGTTAAAGCACCAAAGTGGAAAGTCAAACAAGGTTGCAAATGCATTAAGTAGGAGAAGAAGTTTGTTGACAAAGATGAGAATTAAAGTATTAGGTTTTGAAGAACTGAAGCATATGTATGAGGATGACACTAATTCTGCAGAGGTATGGAAAGCTTGCAAGGAACCTATAGAGATAGACAAAATAAAATGGTTGGATTATTTCATTCAAGAAGGCATGTTATTCAAGAACAACTAGTTATATATCCCTAGGAGTTTAGTGAGAGAGAATTTGATCAAGGAAAACCATTGTGGAGGATTAGCAGGACATTTTGGAATTGATAAGACTATAGCATTGGTGAGTGAGAACTATTTTTTTCTGCAGTTATACAAGGATGTTAGGAAATACATTCAAAGTTGCAAGATTTATCAAGTTGTAAAAGGAAACAGTCAGAACAATGGAATGTGTACTCCATTGGAAGTACTCTAGAGACCATGGGAGGAAATTAGCATGGATTTTTTGTTGGGATTACCTAAGACACCAAGAGGATTTGAATCTATATTTGTGGTTGTGGATAGATTTTCTAAGATGGCACATTTCATGCCTTGTAAGAAAACCAGTGATGCAATACATGTTGCAGACCTATTTTTCAATGAGATTGTGAGATTACATGGACAACCAAAGAGTATAGTATCAGATAGAGACACTAGATTCATTGGGTATTTCTGGAAAACATTGTGGAAGAAGATGAAGATAGATTTGAAGTATAGTTCAACATTTCACCCATAGACAAATGGAAAAACATAAGTGGTAAATAGGATTTTGGGTAAATTTTTGAGGTGTTTTATTGAAGGTAAAGTGGTAAATTGGGACTTAATACTACCACAAGTAGAATTTGCATACAAAAATTTAGTAAACCAGAGAACATGGAAGACACCATTTGAAATTGTGACAAGAAAACAACCTAGATGAGTAGAAAAACTAAGAGATATCAGTATGGAGAATAAAAGGAGTGTGGAGGTAGAAGAATTTGCAGGATTCATGGAGACAATGCATACACAAGTCAAGGAGCATCTGGAGAAGATGAACAATACCTACAAAGAAAAAGATGATGAGAAGAGAAGACATAAGGAGTTTGCAGTAGGAGAGGAAGTAATGGTATATTTGAGAAAAGAGAGATTTCCAGTTGGGACATATAAAAATTTGAAGATGAATAATTTTAGACCTTGTAAGATCATCAAGAAGTTTGATTCTGGAAATGCATGTGAAGTGGAGCTACCAGATGAATTTGGCATATCACCTATATTTAAAATTGTAGACCTACACCAGTATCATGGAGTCACTAGAGGATAGAGAAGTTGGTTTTTCAAACAAGATAGCACATCATCCGAAGGAAATTGAGGAAATTTTAGATAGAAAAGTTGGACATAGTACCAGAGGAAGGCAATACAAGGAATGTCTAGTTAGATGGAAAGGAAGGACAGAGGAAGATTCATCATGGATTTCTCAGGTTGAGGTGGAATGCATTAGTTTCCCTCTGGCCCCTGGAAAGTGAGAGGATCACTTTTCTTCAACCTCAGGTGTCTGATGTAGGAGCATCCCAAGTTTCAAGCAATCTTGCATCAACCAAAAATATTTGCATTCAAGTTTTCTTGCATTTTAGTAGTTAACTGTCAAGACCCAGTCTTAATATTTCATACCGCATTATACCGAATTGTAACATCAAAGCTCATGGAGTAGGATATATGATCTTCATTGCAACATCTACATCATATCCAGAATTTAAGTGTTTTGAAGATTCTAGTACAAAGATATTGCTAACAAAATATCAGTTGTAATTGGACAGAGAGAATTCACCGACTAGTCTTGGATTTTCAAGTGTGTGGACCTATCCCATGACTTACAGATCCTCAAAAACCATTTCATAAGGATGAACCTTCATTGAGGAGCCTTTGTTTCGATCTGCGTCATGTTTTTTGAGGATCAAAGGAGAACCATATGTTTTGGCTAACCTTCACATGTTTCATCAACTTTGGGGTTTGAGACCTCGTGAGGCCAGCACAAACATTTTTTAGAGTTGGGAATTGATATATATATATATAAGCATTATGTAGTTGCATTAGGAATCAGTGGTAGAGATAGTAGAAGTGATAGAGTGATAGATAGGAGATAAGGGCTTTGAAATGCATTGTATTTCTAGGCTTAATGCCATATCATTATGTAATCTGAAGTTGGAAGGCGGGGCATGTTGCCAATGAATAATTGATCATTCTCTATATATCCATGTGGGATTGTGATTCCAATTCTTTGAGTTTCTATTGTGTTTACTCTTGCTGCAAGGTTGGACAATCCTATTTCTTGACCCTCTATCCTTGACTGCACCATTTGGTATGGGAGACCGGATATTGTCAAATATTTTAGAATTTTTGGAAGTAGATGCTTCATTGGGAGAGATGAAGAAGGATTAGGAAATTTTGATTCGAGATTAGATGAAGGAATATTTCTTAGTTATTCAAACAAAATAAAAGCCATAAAGTACTATAATAAAATATTGAGAAAGGTGGTCGAAAGTGCAAATGTTAGAGTAGATGAAGAATTTCATCAAAGCACACATGAGTAAGAATATTGTTGGACTAATGAATCTATCTGCACAGAGGAAGAAGAAGTTGTTGAAAAAGAGGAACCTCAAGAAAAAGTCCCAAAGACTCCTGCAAAGTATGTTCAACAAAATCATTCAGAAGATCAGATCATTAGAGATAAAAATGAAGGATTCCTAACAAGAAGGTTTGCAAAATCAAATGAACAGGTTAATTTTTCTCTATTGTCAAGAATAGAGGCAAAAAAATTGTTGATGCTAGAAAAGATGAAAGATGTATTCAAGATATGAAAGAAGAGCTATATCAGATTGAAAAGAATTAGACTTGGGAATTGGTTCCAAGACCTGCAGTAAAAAATGTAATTGGAACAAAATGGGTATTCGGAAATAAACTACAATGTGAAGAGGGAGAAGTTGTGAGAAATAAAGAAAGATTGGTTTGTAAAGAATATTCACAAGTGGAAGGAATTGAATTTGAAGAAACATTTTCTTTGGTGGCAAGAATGGAGGCCATTAGAATGTTTATTTCATTTATTGTTCATGGGAACTTCAAAGTTTATCAAATGGATGTAAAATCTACCTTCCTAAATGGTGAATTAGAGGAATTATACATAGAGCAACCTGATGGATTTCAACTATAAATAGATTTGAAAATGGTTTACAAACTTAAGAATACTTTGTATGGTCTTAAGGAAGCCCCCAAGTCTTGGTATGCAAGGTTGGATAAGTACCTATGTCAGCAAGGATTCAAGAATGGTACTACAAACAATAATTTATATATTAAAGTATAGGATGAAAACATTCTAATTGTTGTGGTATATGTTGATGATTTAATATTTGGAGAAAATGATGAAATGTGTAAGAGGTTTGCTAAGAAAATGCAAAAGGAATTTGAAATGTCCATGTTAGGTGAGTTGTCATTTTTTATTGGACTTCAAATCGTACAGTTAGATAAGGGAATCTTTATCTCTCAAGCAAAGTATGTTAAGAAGATGTTGAAGAAGTTTGGTATGGAAGATTATAAAGCAATAAGTACTCCAATGGTAACTGATTTCTATTTGGGTAAGGATGATGCATCACCTAAGGTTGGTCAAACTTTGTATAGGTCTTTGATTGGAGGTCTACTATACTTAACTGCTTCAAGGCCTAATATAATGCAAGTTGTTTGTTTAGTTGTAAGATTTCAAGTTGATCTAAAAGAAACTCATGTAAAAGTTGTCAAGAGGATTTTTCGATATTTGAAGAGCACTTTGGACTATGGATTGCGGTATCAATTTAGGGTAATGAGTTCTCTTTAAACACATATATTGATGTTAATTGGGTTGGTAGTGTTAATGATAGAAGAAGTACCAGTGTTGGAGCTTTCTCTCTAGGAGATAGATTCGTCTCTTGGTTTAGCAAGAAGCAAGACTCAGTGTCCTTGTCAACAATAGAAGCAGAATATATTGTTGCAACATCTTGTTGTACTCAAGTGTTGTGAATGAAGAAAACTTTGAAGAACATCAAGGTAGTGTATGATGAGCCCATTCCAATATTGTGTGATAATATAAGTGTCATTAATATTTTAAAGAATCTAGTGATGCATTCTAGAACAAAGCACATATCTATCAAATACCACTTGTTAAGAGAGAAAGTTGCATATTAGGAAGTAAGGCTAGGGTATGTTCCCATAAAGGAACAAATTACAAAAATCTTCACAAAGACACTTTCAAAGGATACCTTTGAGTATCTCATACAAACTCTAGGGGTTATTTCCCCTCCTAAATAGATGCATAGTTGGTTCATCTGTCTAGGGGAGAAATTCAAGACATACTTTTATCCCTGGATTGATGAAGGCTACCTCTTTGGGGGAGCAGGTAGAATAATGTTGAAGGTTATACGAATAGGGGGAGCTTGTATGCTTTGGAAAGTTCAGTTGAATCCCATTGGCCCTTTTTCCTTGATGTCAAAGGGGGAGATAATGCATATCTCAATAGTGTTGCCATCAATTCCAAAGAGGGAGAATGTTACAAGTATGTTTCAAGTGTTTTCATTTATGTCAATAGTGTGGAGCTTGTTGGTTTTCATTGATATCAAAATATATGGAGGTTTTTGATGAGGTTGTCTCTAGTGTCAGCAAGGTGGTAGTGTGTGGTTGGTTGCATGTGCTACAATCAAGATGATTAAGTATAATGTATGAATTTGTATGTCATGAGTTGATTTTTGCTACTCATGAATGTGTATATGACTCTGTGGATGTTGTATTGACTATTTGATTACTATAATTAGTGTAGAAGAATTTCTTTCAGTTAGTGGCTCAAGAAAGTACTGAGAAAAAGGCTATGGAGAATTATTTGCATTCTTCTGCATCTTAAGTTATGGTCATGCAGTTTGAATAGTAGATAGAATGAAGTATGAAGCATTTATTTTCCAATTTTTAGATCATTTATGTTATTGGAAAAAATTTCTAAGTAGAGTGGTGACTGTACTACTATAGTCATGGAAGGTTTTGAGAAAAGCTCTGAATTTCACTATAATCATTGTTAAGGTCTTGCAGTATGGAGGAAGTGTTTCCAATGTTTATCTATTGTCACTTCTCAAGCTCAAGTTTTTAAGGTGTACCACAAGTTGAGGTGTCAATATTATATCTCAAGTCAATGTTGTCTGGGTTTGCAATAGATACTAGTTTTGTGTCTGTTTGCTTGCACTAGTGTAATGTTGCTCAAAGCTATGAAATAAGGGCATGGGAATATTCTTGAATATCATCTAATTCTCATAATGTGATCCATGTGATGCTAACTTTTTTTTGGTATCGCTTGTGGTCTAGAAATTAATATTTCAAGGGTTGATTATTTACTGGGCTGACTTAGTGTTCTAAGTTGCTTGTGCCAATTTTTTATGGCATGCACCATTATAGGGATGTGTGTATATTTGAAATAGGTCTTTCTTATCTCCTGGCTTCGAATGCATTTGATTTCCCTTTCTCGCGGATGTGTTGAAGTTGACTCAAATATGGTCATTGCACTTTTTATGCTCATGCATTTCAAGATGACTGACAAGGAGAAATTTTTTGATGTTTTCAAATGGTATAAATGTAAGATCAAGTGTGTGATCAAGTATTACATGTGGTCAATTTGCAATAAATGCAATTTTCTAATAGCAATACACTAAAAGCATAATAATGTGTGAATTTTCAAAAATCTATTTAATGCATGCTCAAGGTAGTGAGCTGAAATTAGAAGAGTTTAAGTGGTGTACAAAAAGGTAGTGAGCTAACCAAATTGTGTGAGTAAATTTTGGAGGTAGTGATCCAAAGGAAAGAATGGAAGTGTGAGTTTTGGAGGCAGTGAGCCAAAGGTAAAAAATAGTATAGAAGTGTTGAAGGCAATGAGCTAGAGGCAAAAAAAAAAATTGTGGTTGTAATTTATCATCTATTTCTTGAAAGAGTTGTACTCTGAGGTTGTAGCCTCACTCTATAAGTGTTAAATAGGGAATTTTAAACTTCCTTAGTTTAAAGACCTTAAAATTGTTGTATCTATTGATTCATTTGTGAGGCTATATTTGGACAATAGCTCCAAGAAACTCTTCTCACCATGGTTTTTCCCTTGTTGGGTTTCCACATAAATTCTAGTGTTGCAATTTTGTGCTTTTTTTCTGCATGTGTTATCTATTTAAGATAGTTATATGTTTTGTCTGATAAGTTGGATAAGGTGATTTGAATTGGTTTTGAGGGATATACTAATTCACCTCCCCTCTTAGTATATTTGTGTTCTAACATAGGGTAAATATATATACATGATTTGGACACCTCTTGGCATGCATTCCCTCTTTCCACACACTATCATATTCCTCATCCACCCATCAAACTATCATCCATCTACCTTCCTTATCCACCCATCACGCTATCATCCATCTACCTTCCTTATCCACCCATCATGCTATCATACATCTACCTTCCTCATCCATCCATTAGTCCCTTCCATCTACCTTCCTTATCCACCCATCATGTTATCATACATCTACCTTCCTTATCCATTTAATAATCCCTTCCATCTCCAAATCCTAGTAATCCACCCATCACATACTTCCATATCCCTTTCTTTTGTACCCATCCTCCTATCTTCCATCCCTCTTACCTCATCACACATGACATATCTAGAGTGGGGAATCTTATTCCTTTGTGACATGGTCCTTGGAGATCTCATTACATATCATCAATTCCTCATATCATCCTTCCGTCTCCTCATCTTTATCTCCCTATACTTCTTCCATCAATCCCTCAAAAAAATTTCATCCCTCCATCCCATGATCCTTCCATATCCCCATCCATATATACCTATCCCTTCATCTAATAATCCTTTCCACATCCCAAATCCACATCTCCTCATCCTCCCTTCATAAATTCATCATTCATCCTCTCTTTCCTTCCATATCCAAATCCTCATCTCTCTATCCATCCATCCTATCATCTTTCTAGCTCCCCATCTTTATATTTCCATCCATTCATCCATACCATACTCCTATCCCCTAATCCATTTTCATTGGTATCTAGCTATAGGCTACCCAATGTAATCTAATACCATCTATCCCACTATCATCACTCTTACCTCTATCCCAAATATTGCATGTATCCTATCACTTTTCTATTGGAAGAATGAAGAAGAATGATCATCTCTACAGTTTTGTGTTGTCATTGATGTCACCATGTTGTGATTGCAAGCTTAAGTCACAGTGCTTCATCTGGTATTTTGGTCCAATATTTGGACTGGTATTCAAGATACACCCTTCGATATTCTAGTCCACAATCCTCCACAATTGGTAGTTGATGCTTGCATTTTTGGGAAACAATTTATGATTGATAAAGGCATGTATGTGCTTTGGTGCTCGTACAACATATTGGCATTATTCTGTTGATTGCTATTTGCAATGAATTCTATTTCTGGATGACTTCTTGGTTTAGTCATGATATGGTGAATTAATTTTGTTATGAGGATATATTTTCAACCTATCTTAGGTCCATGCTGACATGATGTAGTGTGTTGATTGTTTGAGTTTCCTTTTGGAAAGATTTTGTGAAAGCTTGAAGCTGATAGTTTCGTATTTTTGGTAAACAAGGAATTTCATCTAATTAGGTTGACCTAATTGATGCTTGTGGATAGATCGAGTATATATATGTTGAATGTTTTTTGTAGATGGTGTGTAATCAATGACGCAATAGTGGATGTGAAAGTGAAGAAGAGCAAAAATGATGAAGTGTGTTAAGTCTATCTATTGAGCACCACCAAAACTACATGAACATTTTTTAGGTGCACTTTTTCAGTTCATTTTGGCTATAAAGCCTAATTTTTTTTTATAAATCTTTTTGTAGGAAATGAGCCTCCCTGTTGGACATTGATTCCTTTCTATAGGCAGTGAGCCTTTGTATCTGGACAGTGATTCCTCTTCTAGGTAGTGAGCCTTTGTTTCTAGTTTTGCAATCTCTTTATATTGTGAGTTAATCCTCATTGTGGTTTTTCCCTTATTGGGTTTTCCATGTAAAAATATGGTGTTCATTGTGTTGATTTTACTTCTTGTTATTTGCATTTCATGTTCATACTTAATAACAGAACAGTGTGGTTGTGAAGTTAATAAGTGTTGAAGTTTTGAGTTTAATTTTAGTGACAACTGATTCACCCCCCTCTTAGTTGTCCTACACATTTTTAAGAATTGGTATTAGAGTTGTGGTTCCTTGGTGTAGAGACTAACTACTTAAGGAAGATCCTAAAAGTTGATCAAATGCATGATAAAGAAGAACTCCAGATTGCACTTGAGGATCTTGACAAAGTTGAAAATAAAAACAAAGATCTGAAAGAGAATATTGATGATGCAAATGAATTTGTTTGGAAGTTGAAAGAACAATTAAGAAAATTCAAGGCAAGATAGAGAGAAGTGAGTGAGCAGCTAAAACAAGAGATAATTGGACTAAAAGTTCTTGTAGAAGAAAAGAAGAGAATTGAAGAATGTCTAAATACAATAGTACAAAACAAATCAACTTGAACAGGAGGTAGTAAACTTGAGAGTAGAACTGGAGAAGGAAAAACTCTGTGAGAATAATTTCAGATCTAGCTCAGATAAGCTTGAACTACTTGCAAGACAAAAACCAAGTAAAGACAAAGGTGGCTTGGGAAATAATGCAGGTGAAAGTTCAAAGGACAATCAAAAAATTCACGACAAAGGGAAGTAGAAAAGAAACTCAAGAAATTTTGCAAGGAGACTACCTATGAGACAACCTAATGCACAAAGGTATCTCTCTTTCAATGGTATTTATTTTTCTTGCAATAAATATGGACACAAGGCAACATAATGCAAGAGAAAGATAAATTAGTTTCCTAGTTCTTTCTCTAGACAATGTTTCTCATGCAAGAAGGTTGGACATAAAGCTACTAAATGCATATCTCATGTGACAATGATCAGTCATGTAATGATGAATAGGTTCAATGATGGAAAAATGAATCAATCCTTTAATGGCTACTACTTTACTATAAAAAATTTGGACACAGAGCAAATCAATGTAGATCGAGAAGTAATGAAGGTCAGAATAAATAGAAAAGTATTGTTTGCTATAATTGTAACAAAATTAGACATATCTCAAAGGTTTACATAAGTAAGATGAGAAATAAGTCTACTCCAGTAGAGAAGAATGATTAGGTAAAGAAGATAGAAAAAGAAGAGATGAAGCAAGATATGAATAAGATGTGGAAGAAGAAAGAAGAAGAAGAACCTGAAACTACTAATGTGTTTGTCCCCTCATCCGATATGGACAATTCCTCTAGGAATGAGACCTAGCATGGTATTAGGGGGAGCATTATCAGAAAAATATAAAACCCCCCTAGATGGATGGTGTGTCAAAGGTTCGCACGAGGATGGAATGTGAAGAATGAATGATTAGAGGTTTTGGAAAAGGACCCAAAAGAACACATGTTAACATGTTGATTTGTAGACCAAATTAGGGTTTTTTGTGTTGAGAAGAATGTTTTTAGCAGCTTTTTGTTGTTTTCCGCATTTAATGTGAATTAGGGTGAATTGATGGTGTATAAGGTAAAATCTATAAGCCTTCTTGTTCAGTTGAACACTTGAAGAGTTTGAAAGGTGTCTTGGAGCAACCTCGAAGCAATCTGAAGCTTTTCTAAAGTAAATTGAAGAAATTATTCCAGATACTCTGAAATTATTTCTCAATCTGCAAAGGAAAAAGAGAAGTCTTGATTGAACAATACCTAAATTAAGAAAGTTAAGCATGGAGATGGACAGAGCATCAAGAAGTGACATTCCACTAAAGCTAAAAGGAGTTGAATTGGAAGAATTTGATCATAGGAAGATGAAGGAAATGGAACTAGGGCTGAAGGAAAATGAATTACAAAGCATAAAAACCCTAGGTATAGATTTTTGGGGAGAATTTATTTGGTTTTTCGATAAATAATTCATTTTTTTCTTGTTGAATCGGTTCAATAATGGTAGAATTGTGTTGGAAAACCCCTACCTAATCACGAAGGAAGCAATCGAAGAGATTACTGGTTTATGTCGTATTGGGGATCTCCCTAGAAAGAAAACCATGAAATACAAAGATGTGGAGGAACTTATTAGCATTGATAAAGACCCTCGAGCTCTTTTGATAAACACTTTTATGGATTCTTGATGAAGGGCACTCCCCTTACACTCTAAAAATCACAAAAACAACAGATAATGGCATAAACAAAATGCAAGAAGGAAAGCAAATATTTTCTATTATCACTGAAATGAAAATGAAATTACAACATTATATTTTCCATCACATGGGCTTTTTGATTACATAAATCGGAAAATATGCAAATCAGAGCCACCATCTACTCTACTATGACCTCTCCTTTGTAGTCCCCCTTTATATCCTTTTATTTGGAAGGTGTAACCGCCCTAGAATCTTCTAGAAAGTGTAACTTCCTCAGGAAGGTATTTTGAAATTTTATTAATTTTGGTATTACAACTTCACATGGTCATAAATTTTTATCTGACCATTGGATTTTATATTTTAATACCTTTTCGGAAAGGTCTCGAGAAATCTTGTGCTATAAACTAGGGCCTTCAGGCCAACTACTTTCATTTTCCACCAATTTTCAGGCCCATCTGAAGCCTCTAAGTGCCTCAAAATTGACCATGAAGAGTTTACTAGGATTTTTGAAAATTAAAATGTTAGTATCTCTCAAGTGGCAAATAGTATTGAAGTGATTTCTTCTCCATTGACTTCAATTTACCATTTTGGAGGTCTGTTTAAGATTCCATGTCCAACTGTGCATAAATGCAAACTTACAAAAATAGTAAGCCTACCAAATTTAGCCCTTATTGAAAAGTGTCTTTGTGAAATGTGCAAAGTTAGTATCAACACAAACCTTAATGAAACTATTTATATTCAAATATTCGAAGCAAAGAAACTGTTCTAATTTGCAACAAACTAAATCTTTCAAGAATGTCTCATTGTCCTCTATTCTTAATGATTCTTTTAACCTTTTGGCCATCAAATTTTTATGTGCACAAAGGCTATTATAATGACACTTAAGAAATGAGATTAGTATTCAACATGCAAGACAACTAAATTCCTACATGAAACTATATGAAAACAATTATGATGAAGGTTATGATGAGTGAAGGATGATGTTGATGATAAATGAACAAGTGGAGGTGGATACTATGGTAGTGATCTATATGATTCTATGCATGATTCTACATATCCTCAAATGAAAACTTAAAATGAAATAATCTAAAATTCAACTATGATACAAGATTTAAAGCTAAGATGTAAATGCAAAGCAAAACATGATGTAAAAACTAGCTATAAAACTCCAAAATGCTCCAAGCTCTAGTGATAAACCTGCATGATAAATTTACTTTAAATGTGGACACAAAATACAAGGCCTAAGGGTTGTATTTATATCCTTTTCCAAGCATATAGTGAGGTGGCAATAATCAATGGTCTAGATTCGAATAAGAAGAATGGATGGTGAAGATGAAGAGAATCAAGATGTTGTTCCCTTGACCAAAGACAACATGTCATTTGGATGGAAGAGTCTCTTGACCAATGGGCAACATGCCATTTGGATGGAAGATTCAAGTGTGGGAAGAGAAGACCATGTGCTTCCAAAATTGGTGGAAGTGTGGGAGGAATAAGTCATGTGATTTTTTAAATGAGTTGAATGTAATTCTAATTAAAAATTAGAGTTATTTATTTTCATGTGACCTTGGCGAGGTGGCACAAAAAGTTGTAGAAATATGCTCTAATTCCTAATTGGATTTAGTGAAGATTAATTAAATAAAACAAATTTAGGGAACCTTGTTTATTTAATTAATGTAGAAGAAGATGGTTTAGATTTGGAGAATTAGAGAAGGGTGAACAATATAAATAAATTGAGAATTTATTTATACATAGTCGAAATATTAATCAAATAGATAGTATTTAATTAATTAAAGGTGATGACCACTTTTAGGTGTATATATTTTTCCCTCTTTGAAGTAATGCGTTTACAAGTTTCAAAGAAAAATTTGATACTGATTGTCAGAAATTTTTTTGATTCCCTAGACGATGCCCCAAATGCTGATTTTTAGGTACTAACATATCTATGCCTCCTCAAGAGATAAATCGGTAAAATGTGGATTTTTTATGTTTTGACGATGATCTCAAAATTTTATACCTCATAAATGATTTATCTCCCAAAAAATGAGATTGAGCCTGCCAGATTGATTAATTGATGCCTTATGCTTCCTCCTTGTGTTTGATGTTTGATGATCACGTTCAACCGATTGATTTGATGATGTTGATGTGATAGTTGATGATTGACCTCATGATAGGTGAGGATCAATGATAGCATAATGATGATTGACCTCATGATAGGTGAGGATCAAAGATATGATGATGATGATTTCCCTCATGATAGGTGAGAATCAATGATAGATTGATAATTGACCTCATGATAGGCGAGGATCAATGATAGATTGATGATTGACCTCATGATAGGTGAGGATCAATGATGGATTGATGATTGACCTCATGATAGGTGAGGATCAATGATTGATGAACCTCATGATAGGTAAGGTGCATTGATTAATGAACCTCATGATAGGTGAGGTTGATTTGATTGATGAACCTCATGATAGGCGAGGTGCATTGATTGATGAACCTCATGATATGCGAGGTTGGATCGATTGATTGACCTCATGATAGGAAAGGTTGGATTGATTGATGAACCTCATGATAGGTGAGGTTGAATTGATTGACGAACCTCATGATAGGTGAGGTTGAATTGATTGATGAACATCATGATAGGCGAGGTTGATTTGATTGATGAACCTCGTGATAGGTGAGGTTGAATTGATTGATAAGATAGTTGATTTGCGATATGTTATGATCATATTAGTATTTCTACATCTAGTGCAAGTAGATTCAAATTTGATTGGGTGATGCGGTTTGACTTCTTTGATTGATTGATATTCCCTAGTATAGGATTGATTAATATACTGAGACTTAATGATGTACCGAGACTTGATGTATACACTGATTTAGTTGAGACATTGATAATGTACCTCTTGATTTGAGACATTATGATACAGTTCCATTTTTTGATATTGATGTATCCCTTTATACCCTTGGATATCATTGTACACTTGAAATTATGATTTTGAGGTTATATGATATGCGACGATGATGATGATTGATCTATGTGACTATGATGTTCATATGATCATGATCATGATGATTATAATGGATGAATTTGATTTCTACTTTACGATGCTGTGTGGTGTTCTATATGATGATGATATGATATTTTATGGATGTAAATGATGATGCAACTGATGTGTTATGATTCTAGGATGCTTTTATGAATTATGCCTATATGATACATGTGATGGATCCTATTATGCCAATGAAATTTGATGCATTTTATGTTTTTGTTCTTTTCTAATGCAAATAAATGATGTAATGAATGAATGAATGTGTATATGAAATGATCGCATGATGCTACATATTTTTTTTTATTTTTATGTGATGTATGCAATGATGATGCTTATGTGATGATTTATTTGTGATGTATGTAATGATGATATGATATTCCATGTGATGATTATGTTGAGTATGTATGGATGTGATGCAAATGATGTGTGATGTTTTGTAAAGATGAATGATGATTATGTGATGCAAATGATTATGCAGATGATTGTTTTCTAGGGTCTTAAGCTTAAATGATTGAATCTATCCACCTTCCAAGAGTTGTGGGAAGGTTTTCGTCAGTTCATTCTTTATTTCATTAAGCTTCACAAAACCTAAAATATTTCCCAATTCTTTTGGAAATTTGAAGAGACTCACTCATTTAAGCTTAGTGAACCACTTCCCTAATGCAAATATTATGATGTGATGCATGAATGGATGAATGATGTTGTAATGTCCCCTAGTGTATGCAAGTGATATGCAAATAAATGAGATTTTTTTATAATTGATGATGATACAAGTGATGTGTAACTATATGAAAATGATGTGTTTTTGGTAATGTCAAGTGTACTCAATCCCTTAATGCAAGAGATAACATCATTGTTGCAGCTTTGGAAATGCCATAAATACAGATTCAAACTAACATGGATGCAATCTATTCTAACCATGAAAATCTCATATGCAAAATTTGTCATTCATAACAACCGATTTGTCGTGCTTTTTATCATTGGAAATTTAAAATGTTGAAAGTGAGTACAAGAATCAATGGTATTTTAGTCCATGATGACCTGAGTACTACTTCCATGATGTTTGATAGTGCAAGTTAACACAAGCATCTAAGTATAATTAAGCTGAGATGTTCTGAGTATTTCTTGTGTAAATAGATAAGAGTTAATCCTTTCCCTATGAAAATTTGGAATGTTATTAGTGATACATTGTACAGCACGTCCTGTGACAATTTGTATAGTAATAATGATCAACTCCCAGCCAACAAACAAAGAAAAATCATACTCCTTCCTAGCTCTTCTAGTTTGATACATCATTGAGGTGCTCCAGAGATATGATAACAAAAATAAAAGTACAACAATTGAACATTTTTGTTTAACATGATAAACCCACGATTCAAAAGAGCATCATCCTTTTGATTTGATTTTATGTCTGATTTTCTGATGTTTTTGGGAAAAAAATATATTTTCCAATTTTTAGGTGTTTTCTGAGATTTTGACCAAGAACCTAACCTAAAGACCTATCCTAGGGGTCTCGAGGGCTGATCATAGATGAGCCTTTCCTACGTTATATACACAGAGACCACATAGTTCGACAAGACTACTCTATTTTTGACTTTTTCACTAACTTTTGACCTAATTTTGGATTTTGATATGATATGGACATTTGATGTGTTTCTTATGGTGACCAATGTTCAATGTTGGATTGCACTTTAATCATTATTTTTGTTGCATTTTTCATACTATTGTTTTTCTGTTGGTTTAAGCCCAAAGTTTTTTTTCCCCCAGTGAGTTTAGGATTTTACCCCCAATCCAAAGTGAGGCACGACCACGATGCCAAGATATGTACATGGAAGTTTCAAAGGATAGGTAGATGGATGGTGAAAGAAAATAGTGAAAGAAAATGGTCGACATGCTCAAATAGATGGAAAAGATGACCTATCACAAATAGTGCCTATTGCCAGGTTTTCACTACTTGTTTTTATTACACTTTTTCATATTTTATGATTTTTTTTATCTTTTTTAATTTTTTTCTTGTTTTTGTATTTTTCTCTTTTTTTATTTTTTTTAATTTTTTGATCTTTTTCTATTTTATTTTTTTGTTACCAAGATGCTTGTTTGCCAGTTTTTCATCAAGGCAACCATTTTTTCAGGACATTTTCTAATATTATTTTGGTATTTTTTAGGAACTTTTCCCCAATGCACTAGATGATTCAAGTGTAGAACTTCTTGAGATGCAGGTTATTGAGGGGTTCATCAAACAAATCCCCTTCTGGTGTAGACAACTGATATGCTTCTAATCCAAAAACTGTTGTGATGATGCCTCGATCTTGTGTGAATGACCATGTTGGATGAAAGGACCCAATCAGAATGAATAACATGAGTGGCAAATATAATAGATGAAAGAGGTTATGATAGGATCCCTAATGTGCATGCTATATGGGTCATTAGGCTTAAGACAAAAAGGATCTTGGGAAACTGATGAGTTATAGTACATGAAGGGGTTGCCATCAAAGGCACATTGAAAGACATCACCAATGGAAGTGTAATGATATGATAGGTATGTGAACATGGATGGGTGGAAGGGAATATGTGGTATGAGTGACATGGATGTAGATCATGAATCAACAAGTTCTTTATTTTATTTTCTTCTTTGATAGATGCCCCCAATGAGTTTTAAGGGAGAGGCATGTTTGGAGATCAAATTTTGCTCCCTTTTATTTTTTACTTTGATTTTTGATTTGTCCGGTAGCTTTTTATTTTGGCTAGGGGACTTGTTTGAATCTTTCTTTCTTTTTGATTGGTCCAATAGCTTTTTTTATTGGCTAAGGGACTTTGCTTGATCCTTTTTTTCTTTTGATTTTTCCAATAGCTTTTTATTTTGGCTAAGCAACTTCTCTTGATTTTTCTTTCATGGCAAGCTTTCTTTTGATTTTGAATCTCCTTTTGAAAAAGGAATTTTTACCTTTGATTTCTGATTTACCTCATTTATATTTTCTTTAGATGATACTTGTTGATCCATGTCTACAAGGTGGATGGATGCTGGTGAGATGAATGAAGTGGGAGTGGTGATGCCATCAATGGATTCTTTGATACTATCCTTTTCAATACTGCTAACATCAATGGAGGCTTGTACATCCTTAGTGACTTGGCAAGATGACTTGATAGAGGGAACATTAGGAGATTCATACCCTAGCCCAGGGCAAGTGTGATGGAAGGATGGTTGGATATCCTCAGTAGGATCATGGTCAAAAAGTGGGTTATCATAGATATCCTGGCCAAATAGGGGGTTATCATAGGTATCAAAAGCTTGTGTGCAGCCGGATATAGAAAGGGTAGGTGTATCATCAAGATTCCAAAAGGTTTCAATCCCAGCACGATCATCTTTCTCCATTTCTTTTGTAGTAGTCTCAATATCATTTTTGGAAGTCTAACCTTTCTTGACAATAGTAGTAGTTTCATTTATTAGCAACTTATCCAGACGATATTCTCCACATCCTAGATCATGAATTTGGACTTTGGGGTTTGATAATGTAGTGACTAGAGTGGATGTTTTGAATATTTCATGATCAACATTAATTTGAGGGGATGGTGCTTCAAAATTTCTATGGATGGTGATTGGAATTTGATTATGGCTAGACATGAAAGAATTAGGATATCCTTGTATTGTGATTTTGACTCCATCATGAGAAAATTTTAATCATTGATGCTATGTAGAGGAAACTACTTGCATTTCATGTATCCACGATCTTCCAAGGAGGATATTATAGGTCAAGGGGAGATCAAGGACTTTCCAAACCAAATCTTTAACCACATGGCCAATTCTAATTAGTAGAGTAACCAATCCTTTAGATAAGTGCTCTTTTGCATCATATCCCTTCATGGTAATCTTTTTACTAGAGTCTATTACATTTTTTGAATATCCCAAGGCATGTATAAAATTTAAAGAGAAGATATTTAAACCAACTCCTCCATCTATTAGAACATGTTTGACAAAACATTTATGGATCAAAACCTCAATATGGAGCAGAGCATTATGCAGATGGGTGAGTGATGCATCATCATTTTTAGTAAATGATAGGAAATGAGGTGCAGTTACATGTCCCACCATAGTTTGGGATTGGAAAAATTTCAAATCAGCTGGTATAATGCTTTGTTTATCATTGATTAGATTACCAACAACAGAAATGTTAAGAACAATAGTATCGTAGACATAGTTTACATTCTTTCCTTTGGTGTTCACTGATGAGGATTCCCCCTTTTCATAGTTTGGTAGAGGGTTCTTAAACACTCCATGATCATTGTTTGTTTGAGGTCCCTCTACAAATATTGTCTTGTTATCAATCAAATCTTGCACTAAATGTTTCAGCTGTATGCACTCATTGGTTTTATGTCCTTTGTTCCTCTGAAATTAATAGAAATGGGTCTCATTCCACCATGGTGGTTTACCTTGTGGGTTATAATCGTGTGCCTCTAGCAACATTATAACCTTGGCTTCAAGAATCTCTTTTAGTGCTGATTCTAAGGATTGTCCCAAAGGTGTGAACCTTCTTTGATTTGATGATGGTATTTTGTATGAGGTTGAAGCTAGTTTAGATTCGTTATTGTTTGGGTTTTTGTTTTGATTGGTTTTGGTGGCAAAAACTATCAAATTGAATACGGGTATTGTGTTTTTTGTTTTAGCTTAAGCATCATTGTTACCAACATTCTTGTTGTGTTGTCAAAACATGGGTTTGTCACCACTATTGTAATTGTTGGAGTTTGATGAGTTGTTTTCATTGTATATTTTGATGACTCCTCTCTTGACTAAAGTCTCTTCAATTTTAATATCTTTTTCAATCAATTTTTCAAAGGTTGGGGTATAGTGCAAATATGTTTCCTCATGCAAATTCAATACTCATGGTCCGAAATTCCCTCACATGGTCTATTGGATTAGTTTTTCCATTGTATTTGTTGTACTTGGGGAATTCACAATGTTTGGGAAAGGTTATCATGTGAACACTTTGATAAAATGGATAAGATAAATGTCTTGGATCAAGTATTGTTTTGAAGTCCCTCTTTGATATCAAGGATTTGTTGTTGAAGGTTCTTCATCTAGTGAGTTAAAGCAACCACTTGTTTAGGATCATTTTCAGGATTTTTGGGTGGTGCTTTCAATTGATTCACATCAAAGTCTTCCAACAATTTGGCACCTTGTTTGGCTAGCATAAGGAAGTATTTTTCCCAATTTCTTTCGAAAATATTTTTTAAACACTTGTGGAAATTGGGATCTTGTTCAGCATGTTGGATATCTTCTTTAGTTATTTCTTTTGTATCAATGTTGTTGAGCCCATGAAAAGGATTATCTTCAGCCTCTGCCATGGTGTTTTGTGTTTCAGTATTTTGAGTCTCAATGATCATAGTTTCAATGGTTGGGATTTCAATGTTTGAAGTTTCAATGGTTGGGGTTTCAATGTTTGGCTCTTCAATTTTGTGATTTTTAAGTCCTTTTTCCTTAAGTTTTCATTTTTGTAACCTTGTTTGAATGGGCATAAAAGTGTTATAGTTTAGACTAAACTTTGATCTAGGTTTTGGAAAAGTACCAAGGATTACAACTTAAGCCAAATAGAATGAAAAATTCTAATGAGACTAAGTTGGATTTGACTAGATAGCTTCATTTCGTGATGAGAGGATGATAAATCTTGGTGATGAAACTAGGCTTAATAATAAAAGGGATAATAAATTTGATGATGTTGGTACTTTGTGATGTTAGATCTTGGTTTACGTTGGAAAATTCCACTTGTAGAAGTCAATTTTAACAAGTTTGAATTCTAAGGTATCTAAGGAATGATCTTGGACTTTCAGAAAGTTTCAAAATTTCAATTCAGACTATGAAATCAGAGGTAAATTTTCTTCCTAAATGAGGTACCCAAATCTTTGGAAAAGTTGTGGATTTTGACAATAGTAAAAGATGTATAATTTAGGATTGTTCTTGCAAGCTCTTTTGTAGAAATTGAAGGTCAACCTCTCTCTAAATTCATAAAGTGTTGATAGATGTTTTTGGTGTTCTTTTGGACTAAGAGGTATGGACTTTGGTTTCTGAATTTTGATCTTTCATGAAATCATTTGGTAACACACATGTTCAGACTCAATTTTACCTAAGGATTGGTTGAATGCTTCTGAGGATTCCCAAGATGAGATTGATTGTCGGACAAGAGATGAACCTAGGTCACTATTTTGTGTTCTGCAAAAGGTGCCAAAATAGAGACAAAAGGTGCCACAAAATGTGCAAAAGGTGCCAAAATAGAGACCAAAGGTGCCAGGACAAGTCCATACTTTGTTTTTTCAAAGTTTCTTTGAGAATTTGCTTGGTTTTCTTGATTTTTCAATGACAGACTTGGTTGTTTCACTAAATGCAACTCCAAATCAGGGTTTTCACTTTTGACATGTGACATTTTGTTTGTTTTGAAAACACTTGGATAAAGACACGTCAAGCAATGTACACTCCTAAGATTGTGAAAGACTGTATTCTTTTGGATTTCATGTGGGTTTTACCCCAACCACACTCATTCTTAGTGGATGACTAGATGGTTGACCCCACTGGCTCCCCTCCACGACACTCACTTCTTGGGGAAACCAAGCACCAATACCCATGAATCTCCCATGGCATATTTTCCATCTCTACTAAAAATTGCGAGAATGTTGATTCCTTCGCAACAATCGTTGTTGCACCAAAGAATAGATAAAGGTTTTGGCCAAACTACAACAAGGGTTTTAGTAAGGACTTTCTATTGGTGGGGGTTGATCCATGTGGTGAGAGACCATTGCTACCCTTCTCTTCAGAACCAATCTTGTGATACTGGCCTTTGTTCTAGTATCCACACTTATATACCAGATAGAAATTCACTTGGATTTAGCATGTTACTAGTTGGGTCATTCCCTTAGGTGAGTACTTTTTCTCACAAGGAAAGCCCTCTAAGATAAACAAAAGCAAGCAAGTATACCCATAGTTCAATCAATATTTACTCCACATGAATAAAGAGAGAACACATACAATATACTCAACTCACATTCGCACACGAAAAAGTGAATGGGTCTAGCTTTTTGGTCACCCAATTAAGGGGAGAGCATATGCCTACCCTCCATCAAGCACAAAAAACATGGGGTTCATTAATCCTTTAATTAAGCTATGTTCCTAACTTAACCAAAAGGAAACATGGTGTTCGTTAACCTTTTAATTAAGCTATGTTCCTATCTTAATCAAAAGGAAACAAGTAAATCACTTCTAGCCCCTGCAGTATGTCAGTAATTTGATAAGAGTGTCTTTGACAAGCATTTTTGGGAAACCTAAAAAATAACAATACAAAGTATTAGCCCTTGGAAACTACAAAAGGTTCCAAAAAAGAGATGAAAGGTGCCAAAACAGAGACAAAAGGTGCCAAAACAGAGACAAAAGGTGCCAAAACAGAGACAAAAGGCTCCAAAATAGAGTTAGAGCAGCCCAGAATTGTGCAAAAGGTGCCAAAAAAAAGACCAAAGGTTCCAAAACAAAGAAAAAAGGTGCCAGAATAGAGATAGAGCATACCAAAATTGTGCAAAAGGGGCCACAAAATGAGAAAAAGGCACCAAAACAAAGACCAAAGGCACCAGAACATAGACCAAAGGCGCTAGAACAAGTGGAAAAGGCTCCAAAGGATTCAAGAGGCTCTGAAATAGGTGCAAGAGGCTACAAAATGGGTGCAAGAGGCTCCAAGAGGCTCCAAAAGGCTCACGTTCGAATCTGTGAACATAAATTTTCAAGCATGTTAGTAATAAATTAGTAAATTCCCCATGATGGGTGCCATTTTGTGTGTGTGTGATATGTGCAAAGTTAGTATCAACACAAACCTTAATGAAACGATTTATATTCAAAGATTTGAAGCAAAGAAACTATTCTAATTTGCAACAAACTAAATATTTCAAGAACATCTCATTGTCTTCTATTCTTAATGATTCTTTTAACCTTTTGGCCCTCATATTTCTATGTGCACAAAGGTTATTAGAATGAAACTTAAGAAACGATATTAATATTCAACATGCAAGACAACTAAATGCCTACATGAAACTATATGCAAACAATGATGATGAAGGCTATGATGAGTGAAGGATGATGTTGATGATAAATGAACAAGTGGAGGTGGATATTATGGTAGTAATCTATATGATTCTATGCATGATTCTACATATGCTCAAATGCAAACTTAAAATGAACTAATCTAAAATGCAACTATGATGCAAGATTTAAAGCTATGATGTAAATGCAAAGAAAAACATGTAAAAACTAGCTATAAGACTCCAAAATGCTCCAATCTCTAGTGATAAACATGCATGATAACTTTACTTCAAATGTGGATACAAAATACAAGGCCCAAGGGTTGTATTTATAGACTTTTCCAAGCATATAGTGAGGTGGCAATAATCAACAGTCCATATTCAAATAAGAAGAATGGATGGTAAAGATTAAGAGAATCAAGATGTTGTCCCCTTGACCAAATACAACATTCCATTTGGATGGAAGAATCTCTTGACCAGTGGGAAACATGCCATTTGGATGGAAGATTCAAGTGCAGGAAGAGAAGACCACATGCTTCCAAAATTGGTGGAAGTGTGGGAGGAATAAGTCATGTGCTCCAAAATTGGTGGAAGTTTGGGAGGAATAAGTCATGTGCTTTTTGAAATGAGTTGAATGTAATTCTAATTAAAAATTAGAGTTATTTATTTTCATATGACCTTGGTGAAGTGGCACAAAAAGTTGTAGAAATGTGCTCTAATTCCTAATTGGATTTAGTGAAGATTAATTAAATAAAACAAGTTTAGGGAACCTTGTTTATTTAATGAATTTAGAAGAAGATGATTTAGATTTGAAGAATTAGAGAAGGGTGAAAAATATAAATAAATTGAGAATTTATTTATGCGTAGTTGAAATATTAATCAAATAGCTAATATTTAATTAATTAAAGGTGATGACCATTTTTAGGTGTATACAAAAAGAAACAACATTTTTTTTGGGTGATGCAATATTGATCTTACACCCTAGATTCTCCTACATCAATTCCACTATAAGGTATGTTGTGTATGGAATTTCTCACAAAATCTATTTCAAAAATCATGAAGGCTCAACTTCAACTATTGTTGTAAATATTGCACATATGATGGCTAAGGAAAACAAGAAATTTGATTTGTGTAGTCTATTGCTTGAAAATTTGGCTGGGAATGCCTAAATGTCATTGGTTGAGGATTATCCCTTTCAGTTTGGATATTTTCTTTTGTGTTTGGCTCTTTACTTTTTTAACTCCCTACTAGGAAGATAAAATGTCATGTGGGAATCTAGTATTCCTATTGGGAAACAAGTCTATAGGGAGTTGTTGGAAGATAATGTAAGTGTGTGCAAATCATATTCCTCATCCTTAAAATCAAAACTATGCTCTGGTATGTCAGTATCCAGTAAGTTTGAAGTGGGTTCATCCTCTGGTAAGAGAGAGTTGGAAGTTATTATTGGTGAGTCCCCTCTGGAACTGAAAAAGAGGAAAAGTATTGTAACAGAAGTCTTGGAAGAGGAGAAGAATGAAGAAGAATCTATATCTAGATGTAATCCAGAGGATATACAGATGTTGTTGAATAAGGGTGAGATGAAGAATATTGGTCAAATGTGGAATGTTTTCTCTTTAGTTGAGAAACTTAAAATTAATGATGTGTTGGTTGATTATTTGTTGAATAAGGATATTTCAATTTCAGATGTGTTAGATTCTTTACCAGACAATCTAGTAAAGATTTTTGAAGAGAGAATATTATTGGAAGGAGTCGAAGGACATAATTTAAAAGCTATGCTTGAAAGAAGATGTAATAAAGAAAAGCAAGTGCTATCTAAACACATGAATGAGACAAAAAAATACATCAAATAAATATCTCACATTTACAAGTATTGTCTCTAGTGGCTGATAGCTATTGATAATTTCAGAAGTGGAATTGAAGTTATTGAAGTTGAGATGAATAATATTGGAAAGAACTTTGATTAATTCAAAGACAAGAATGAAAAATAGAGAATTAGGGTTGGAGAATTATAGGTAGAATTGCTGACTACTCAAAGCCAAAGAGAAGATATGGTCAAAACCTTCTGGTTGGTTAAGGAAGTTGCTAAGGTCCAGTTAGATCATCTCTCTAGAATTCTCTCTGATGCAGAAAATTGTGAGTGATTGTGTATGTCTTCTAATAAAACATCCTCCTTTATGCAATTATCTTTTTTGGAAGGTATGAGTGCAAGAATGAATTTAGTTGTGCTTGTGTGGAAAAGAGTTCCTCTGATCTTAAGAGAGAGGTATAAGAAAATATTTCATGTAAAAAGTGTCATTCTTGTTTGAATAGTTGAAATGGAAAGATGGAATTTTTGTGTATATACATATGTTTACATCCCACCTTTTTGTTCGCCCTTTTCCATTGATGTCAAAGGGGGAGAGAATTATGGAGAGAGTTAGAGTATAAATATATAGGGGGGAGAGTTATGAAAATGTTGTGTTTTTGAAAAAAATTTGGCACATATTGCCATCAATGACAAAGGGGGATATTGTTGGAAGAATGAAGAAGAATGATCATCTCTACAATTTTTTGTTTTCATTGATCTCACCATGTTGTGATTGCAAGCTTAAGTCACAGTTCTTGATCTGGTATTTGGACTGGTATTCAAGCTACACCCTCTAGTATTCTAGTCTGCAATCCTCCGGAGTTGGTAGTTGATGTTTGTTGTTTTGGGAAACAATTTATGATTTTTGAAGGCATGTATGTTTATAATTTCTCATGCTCTGATGTTCATAATATGTATTGGCATTATTATGTTGATTTCTCTTTGCAATGAAGTCTATTTATGGCCGACTTCTTGGATTAGTCATGATATGGTGAATTAATTTTGTTATGCGGATATATGTACAACCTATCTTAGGTCCATGCTGACATGATGTAGCATGTTGAGCATTTGAATTTCCTTTTGGAAAGATTTTTTGAAATCTTGAAGCCGATAGGTTGGTATTTTTGGTAAACAAGGAATTGCATCTAATTAGGCCGACCTAATTAATGCTTGCAGATAGATCAAGTATATATATGTTGAATAGTTTTTGTAGATGGTGTGTAATCAATAAGGTAGCAATGGATGTGAAATTGAAGAAGAGTGAAAATGATGAAGTTTTTTAAGTCTTTCTATTGAGCATCACTGGAACTACATCAACACTTGTTAGTTGCACTTTTTTAGTTCATTTTGGTTGTAAATCCCAATTTTTTTTGTAAATATTTTTGTAGGAAGCGAGCCTCCTTGTTGGACAGTGAGTCCTTTCTATAGACAGTGAGCCTTTGTATCTAGAAAGTGTGTCCTCTTCTAGGTAGTGAGCCCTTGGCAGTGAGCCTTTGTTTCTAGTTTTGAAATCTCTTTATATTGTTAGTTAATCCTCACCATGGTTTTTCTCTTATTGGGTTTTCCACGTAAAAATATGGAGTTCATTGTGTTGATTTTAGATTATGTTATATGTATTTCATGTTCAAACTTAATAACAGAACAATGTGGTTATGAAGTTAATAAGTGTTGATGTTTCGAGTTTAGTTTTAGTGACAACTGATTCACCTCCCCTCTCAGTTGTCTTGTTCCTTTTACACATTTTCATCATCACCTATCCATCCAATTTTCCTCCCAATTAATCTTTTGATGATTTGGATAACTATCCCATTTCTTAGCTTCACACAACCCATATCCTCTTGTAAATATTGTGCATCATGTATATATCATATGTATTGTATATAAGTTGAGTCTTGTGTCATCATATAGGTTCATCCATGTACATACCTATCATTAGATCTCATCCTTGTGTCCATTATGTTGCTAATATTTCCTATCAAGATGGTGCTTTAACAAAATACAATAGCCCCCTTGGGTTTCAGGTATGTTGATCGTCTCTTGTCATGAGAATCCTAGGTCATATCAATCCATGATCAATCTTCACAAGATATATCATTCCTCACAGTAGACCACATCAACCCCATACATCATCTTTATGGAAATAGGTACTTGAGATTTTTTGTTATTTCTTTAGTGCTTTTGGATCTTTGTTTATATTTCTTTTGTGCATCCTGGTAAGAGTTGGTAGTAGATCAATCCTATAAGCAACTAGGTTGATCACTTCGAGAACTTCAAAGGAACCCACATATCTAGGAGTTATTTTGGATGACTTTCCAAATTTGATGGAACTCTTCTAAGGTTTGACTCTTAAAATAACTTTTTCTCCTACTGAGAAATGTCTTGGTATATGCTTACCATCATCAAAGCTTTTCTACCTATAATTTTCCTCTACTAATCTATTATTGATCAACTTGATCTGTTCTTCCATTTTTTATAACATTTTTAGAACAAGGCTAGTACTTTCTTCTAGCTTTTCCCAACTTATAGGAGTTTGGAACTTTCTTCCATACAATATTTCAAATGGAGCCATTTTTATCGTGGAATGATAGGAATTGTTGTAAGAAAATTCTACAAGCAGAAGATAATCCTCCCACTTGTATTGTTGATCCATGCAATACATTTGCAATAGATCCTCCAGTTCTTGGTATACCCTTTCCATCTAACCATCTCTCTTAGGGTGATAAGTTGATCTTATATACAATTATTTTCCAAGGAAAATATGGTTTTCCAAAACCTTGACATCAAGCATGCATCCCTATCTAAGATGATCTTCTCAAGAACTCCATGCAACCTAAACACTTCCTGAACAAACTTATGGGATATAACTAGTTCTTAATCTATCAAATTCCCAAGTATGAAGTGAGCTACTTTGGTGAGTCTATCCACCACTACCAAAATATTATCATGCATATTTCTAGACATAGGAAGACCTAGTACAAAATCCATAATAATGATCTACCACTTTCACTTCAGAACCTCATGAAGGTATAGGATTCTTTCCAAGTGATGATGTTTTTCTTTCACCCTCTAACATTCTAGACATCTGAATACAAATCTTGTAGCATCCCTCTCCATTCCTTTCCATAAATACAATAATTTCATATCTTCTAGAAGTTTGGTCACTCCAAGATGTCCTAAATATGGTGCAAAATGAACTTTCCACATGATATTCCTTAACTCCTCAGAGTTTGGAATATGCATTCTTCCTCTAAACCTTAACAGTCCATCTAGCTCAAAATAAAACCCATCATACCTCAAATCTTGAGGATTGTCCTTGAGATCTTGCTTAACTTGCTTGAAGTATTCACTCCCTTGGAATTTTGCAACACCTAATTTTTGAAATATACATGAATAGAGATCATCAAGGAGATGTGCCTCCTTAGACTTAGGGCATCTGCTACTCAATTTTCTTTTCCCTTAATGTAACTGATCTCACAATCATAATCAGTTATCAATTCTTACAATCTCCTCTGACAAGCATTAAGATGTCGTTGAGTGAAAAAATACTTAAGAATTTGGTGGTCTTACCTTAACTCGAAAGGTTTTCCCAACAAATAATGCCACCACATTTATAATGCATGCACAATTGTAGCCAGTTCAAGATCATGAGGAGCATAATTTTTCTCATATGTCTTTAGCTTCCTAGACTCATAGGTGATAACTTGACCTTCTTGCATAAGTACACCAGCTAATCCTTCTACTGAGGCATCAATGATAACCACAAAATGGCCTTTTGGATCATGAAATTTTAGTATTAGTGTTGTAGTTATCTTCTCTTTTAGTTGTTCAAATGCCTCCTCGCATTTTTCTAACCAATCAAATCTTTTTCCTTTCCTTTGTAGAGAAGTAATGGGATAGGAAATCCTTGCAAATTTAGCCACAATTTTTTTTAATAACCTACCAAACCCATGAAACTATGAAATTTGGTCATATTTTTTGGTTCAAGCCACTCCCAAATTTCTTTGATCTTTGATGGAACTACTACAATTCACTCAATTGAGATTACATGACCCATAAACTGTACTTCTTTTTGAAAGAAAGTACACTTTGAGAGCTTACCACACAACTTGTTCTCTCTTAGACATTGAATAACAATATACAAATGTTGGAGATGTTCTTCCTGATTCTTAGAATACATAAGAATGTCATCTAGAACACAAGAACAAACTTATCTAGACAATATTTGAATAAATTGATCTTTGAAAATATAGTTGCTCCATGTACATTTGATTGAAAATATCATCAGTACTTGGTAAAGGATACTTTTTCTTTATCATTGCTTTGTTAAGAATACAATAGTCTATACATAAGAACAATCTACCATCCTTCTTTCTAACAAAGATTACTAGTACTCCCCAGGGTGAAACACTAGGTCTAATCAATCCTCTACTAAGAACTCTTGCAACTGAGCCTTCAACTCCATCAACTCTATTATGGTCATTCAATAAGGAGCTTTGTAAATTGGTTCTAATCCCATAATTATATCTATTGAGAAATCAAAATATCTCTTGGGAGGTAATCCAAGTAGTTCATCTAGAAATACATCCTTGAAATCTCATAGAAATGGGTACTTCTCCATATCATATTTTTATTGATTCATAGATTCCTCTTCTTCCATCCCTCAGAGTTTTTGACTCATAGTACATTAAGTCATCTTAAAATATAAACTATTTAAAATCTTCCATTTTCTCCATTTTGACTACAAAGAGTTGACACCATTTTTGCTTGGCCCTCTTTAGCTATATGACAGATATTTCCCTTACCTTGACTTTTATAGGAGTGCCTTGCAAGAAAAAAAATTTTCCAAGGTCATCCAAACACTATAATATTTTTGCAAAACAACCCACCTTACTCCTTAGCCCTATGCCTCCATAACCAATTTATTCCTAGGATAACATCATAGGAACCTAAGGGTGCTACAAATAGGTTCACTTCAATAAAAAAATAAGAAGTTCAACCTTGGCTTCAAACAAGCGCTACTCTACCTAAGCTCTTGTCTAGTTAGCATACTCTACTGACCATGGTTTTGCAATATAACCAACTTTTCTAGAAAAGATATCTAATAATTTTGGTGAAATGAGACTTTCAGTTGCACTAGTTTCTAATAAAATTGAATTTGGAACACCAAAAAATGTACCTAGAGTTTCAACTGGAGTAATTTGGTAGTTTTCCTATTGATTATCCAATGATGCATGTATCCTCTACTAAAAAGTTGTATGTTGAGTTGGTAAGGGGTTACCATGAGGTTACACTCCTTGTGTCTTATTAGGACACTAATTTTCATAATGTTCTCCTTCACATGTGAAACATCCTCCTAGAGGTCCTTGCCTTTCAAAAGACTTCCCTAAGTTTTCACCATTCTTCTTGGAGTTGTTATTATTCTTTGTGTCACCCTTATATTCATTCTAGTTATTTCAGAATCCCTTATCACCTTTCTTTTTAAAATCCTTCTTATCATTCTTCTTCTTGAATAACTGAGAAGACTACAACTAGTTGAACTTTTTACGGTTCTTCTCCTCATAAGAAAATATGGATTTCAACTTTTGTTCTTGTTTGATGTCCTTATCATACACTTGGTTCATTGTTGTGGGACCATATACATCTACCTTTCCTCCAATTTGGGAATTCATCCCCATAATAAAATTCCTTATTTGGAACCTCTCATCCTTCTCATATTGGGGCACATATTTTAGGACACAAGTAAACTTCTCCCAATACTCTATTATTGATGAGTCACCTTGCCTCAAGTTTTGGAAATCAATGAGTTTCTAATCAAAGAATAGTTGTGGTAACCATTTTTTCCTAAAGATGCTTATGAACTCGTCCCAAGTTAAGCTCATTGAACTCAACCCTAATTCCATATTTTTGTTAATCTACCAAGTGGATGCTTCCCCTGACAACTAATATGCTCCCAAAACCACCTTAGTCACTTTGAAATAGTTCCATATTTTGAAGTATTTTTCCATTTTGGTGAGCCAAGCCTCTATTGCATCTCTTCTAACCATTCCATAAAACTTAGGTGGTGTCACCTTCTTCATATCCCTAGATAATTCAAGGGCCAATCAGTTCATTTTCTCGTTATCAACTCTTGACTCAGATTTATTTTCTTGACACTCACTCAGGGTGGTGCATTCATGTCGATTTTAATCTTCACCTTCATGAGATGCTTCTTTTCCAAGCCTACTATGGCCTTTGACCTCTTTCTCTAAGGTACCAATTCTTGCTCTTGTTTCATTTGGTGTTGCTAGGATTTGATATAATTTTTCATCAGGGTTGTTACAAGGTTGACCTACCTCTTGGTACATCCAAGGTTTGTTCTGGTTTGAACCATGTTGAATTTCTACTTCACCTAATTTTTTTAGTTTATGCATACAATTAGTTCATCTAATTTAGCATATATATTATAATTAATAACCATTATTCATTCATTTAACTTAATTAAATGGAGGGAGAGATTTTTGTAAAGTGTCCAAAAATTTATTATATTATCATTGGATTTACATAGAATCCTTATTTAATACGAAAAATTTGACTCTTTTCATTTATAGGTCCTTATATTGACCTTCATAGCTACTTCATCCCATTGCTTCTTCTCCAACTTGATATGTTACAATGCGTCAGCTAGGGTTTTAGAGTTAGCTAGCCAAAAGCCTTCCATGTAGCTAATTTTTTCAAGGATTTTAACCTCTAGGGATGGATTATTCTTAGCTCTTAAGCAAAGAAGATTTATGGCCATTGACTTCCTTGTTGTTTTCTTCTTACCATTCTGGCACAAGAACATTCAAACATTAGCTACTGATAATTTTTGAGGAAAAGCTTATGCAATGAACTTATAGGTCCATGTGTTGAACTCGGTAGCTCTAATACCATATGTAACAATCTAACTCATACAACAACAAAATTACTTTGGTTTTTAACCTTGAAGTAAATAATTGCATTTCCTTAAAAAAAGGGATGTAAAAAAATTCTTTTCTAACATAAATTTTTGCACATTTCATAATTGAAAGGATAAAATATTTTGAATCTGAAATAATATTACATTAACTTGTAAAATAAATAAATATTCTCAATTACAATTTCATAAATGAATAACAATCAAGTAATTCAATTTACAATTACAATTCAATTTCAAGGTGAAGTTTTCCATATCTAGATAATTTTTTGTTTCACAAGCCTTTGCATTATCATCTGCAAGAGGGAGAGCATGACCCACAAACCGGTAGTCCCTCACACACCTTCCGACTGAAAGTGGCCCTACCCTTCAACAAAGAGTATAGACTAAGCAACCCCTAGTATGCCATATAAGTCTCTAGTGTTGTGATGCAAGAGCATCCAACGGTGTAGGGAAATCTTGCATAACCCAAAAAAAAATGTTTTCTTTATTTTCTTTAGTTTTTTTGAGTCCCATGATGGAAATTAAGGGGTGTAAGATGGACAAGCATCAAAAATAATGAAAAATAGGAACTTTCCATTTTTAGTAAGTTAGCCTAAACAAGCTCATATGGACCTGAAATTTTACCCCAAGGAGCAAAACTAAAAAACATTTCCAGTCGTGAAAGAATCACCTCAATAGCCTACACAGTTTGGGAGATATTAAGGTTTTTGTCCCAATAAATTTCTCCAATGCAGCTTCAATTTTAGATATGAAGACTTTAGAGGCCCTGAAACAACTAGAAAGGTTGACAAATCGACCTATGGTGTTTGTGTGTAGTATATCTCTTCTAGATATTTCCAACGATATGCAATAATAGAAAATAAGACACCCAGATAAAAAGTTATGGCCTTGCAAAGTTGCCCCTTTAAAAAGTGCATTTCATTAAAATATCTTCCTAGGCCAGAAATCAAACAATGAGATTTTTGGTGCCAAAATAAAAGGGAAAGTTGAACTTTCTAGAACATTCTAGGGTGGTTATTGGGTAAAATAAAAAGGGTTAAGTGGGGGTTGTTGAAGGTGGATCCATTAGTGCAGATTGTCGCTCTGAATAATAGTTTTTCTTTCAGAATTGATTTTTTGTGATGAATCAAGCCCATGAGGTTGTTGCATGTAAGTTTGAACTGTAATTTCATTTTCTAAAAATAACTAAAAGTGGGTTATTTTATGTCTCACATCTTTTGTGTTGGTATCTATTGTTGTTTTTTGTGGGTTTGGACAGTGTAGACCTCATCAAGTGGTATCAAAGTAGGAGTTCTTGAGCCTATAATAGTGCGTCAAACGTGAAGAAGTTTTAGCAGAACATGTGGGTGTGGATTGAATTCAAGATGCCTCCAAGACTTTCCCAACATGGAAGAGATCCACCTAGAGATGAAATCAGAGCCCTTAGAAGGCAATTACAAACCTTGCAGCAATAGGTTCAAATAAGGGATGTACAATGAGACAGAGATGATAGTGAAGATGAAATAGAAGAGGAAATGGAAGAGGAAGAGCAGTATCTAATGGATCTTGGATAAAGAATATTGTTGCAAACGATCTCAAGCATTGGAAAGAGACCTAAAATGGAGGTTTCAACTTTCAGTGGAAGTCTAAATCTTGAAGAATTGATTGATTAGATCAATGACATGGAGGAATTTTTAAATTTTGAGGAGATTGAAGATACTCACAGAGTAAGGTTTGCAAAGAAAAAATTGAAAGGTCGCACCATTATATGGTGGAAAGAGGAAGACAAGGGAAAGATAAAATTTTCAAATGGGACAAAATGGTGTCAAAATTGAAGAAACAATTTATTCCAGTCGATTATGAATTGGAGCTACTCAATAAGATGTAGAGCTTGAGGCAAGGAACAAGGATGGTGAAAGAATAAATAGAGGAAGAATTGGCATTGGTAAGAATGGCCACCATTGATGACACTTATCATTTTTCTCTAAAGGTCAAAGAATAATTGAACAAGAGGCTTGAGAAAAAACAATGAGGTGGAGGCTATGGAGGAAAGACTAGTGGATGGTCATATGGAGGTTGAAATGAAGATAAAAAGAAGGGTGAAGGCTCCAATAGCAACTAGAAATAGAAAGGAGATAACACCTACCTTTCCCATGATCAGAATAATGGAGACTAAAGAGGAAGAGGAAGATCTGGATGAGGATTGGGAAGAGGAGGATTTCGTGGAACTTGTTTCTAGTGCAGAGAAGGACATAGAGCCTATGAGTGTCCTCAACATCAAGGAAGGACAAATAGAAGACTTGAGGGTGATGCATGAGTTGTACATGTAGATGAAAATTTTGAGTCTTCACATTATGAGGAAGTAAAAAGAGGAGAGGTTCTTGTTACTAGAAGAGTCTTGTTGAATGAGGAGAAGGAACCAACTCAAAGAAATAATTTGTTTCGCACTAGATGTAAGTGTGAAGGTAAAGTTTACAATGTTATTATTGATGGAGGTAGTATTGAGAACCTTGTTTCAGAAGAAATGGTTAGTAATTTGTGGTTGGAGAGAAGAAGGAATCCAAACCCATACCAAATTTATTGGTTGCAAAAGGACCATAAAGCCTTGGTAAATGAACACTGTCTGGTAAAGTTCAAGATTGGAAATTACTAAATGATGAGGTATTGTGTGATATTATGCCTATGGATGTTTTTCATATGTTGTTAGGTAGACTATGGTAGTTTGATCAACAAGCAGTACATGATGGACATGCCAACACCTATTCTTTGAAAAAGGATGGGTTTGTCATAAGTTGAAGCCCTTGAAAGAGGTAGAAGAAAAGGTATATAGTAATGCAAGAATTTGTTTGGTTGATGGAAGAAATTTCCTAGAAGGTATAAAGCATGAGCATATGTGTTTTGCATTGATCCCTAGAATTGACAAAGAAGATACTACTGAGGTACCTATAGAGGTTTCAAATTTTATGAATGAGTTTCAAGCTATTATTTTTTATAACATGCCTGAAGGTTTTCCTCCAGTGAGAAAAATTAGTCATTAGACGGACTTGATTCCTGGAGCTAGTTTTTCTTTCGAATAAGGCAGCTCATTGTATGACTCCAAGAGAAAGTGAAGAGTTGAACAGACAAGTGCAAGAGCTGTTGCAGAAGGGATTGATCAGAGAGAATTTGAGTCCATGTGTAGTACCTACAGTACTAGCACCAAAGCAGGATGGGGAATAGTGGATGTGTACAAATTCTAGAGCCATCAACAAGATCGCCATCAAGTATAGATTTCCCTTGCCGAGAATGGATGACATTATGGATTGTTTAAGTGGAGCTAAGTATTTCACGAAAATAGATTTGAAGAGAAAATATCACTAGATCCGAACTAGAGAAGGAGATGAATGGAAGAAAGCATTTAAAACCAATGAAGGCTTGTACGAGTGGTTAGTCATGACTTTTGGGCTAACCAATGCACTAAGCACATTTATGTGGCTTATGAATGAGGTATTGAAAGAATTTTGGGAAAATTTGTTATTTTTTATTTGGATGATATTTTTATTTTCAGTAAGACATTGGAGGAGCACTTGATGCATATCTGAAGAATCTTTGAGAAGCTAAGGGAGGAGAAGCTATTGATTAATTTGAAGAAATGTAGCTTTCTGAAGAGACAATTGGTGTATCTGGGATTTGTTGTCTCAGTAGAGGGTTTTAAAATGGATCCAGAGAAGGTGATAGCTGTCAATGAATGGCCTACCCTAAGGAGTGTTATAGAGGTAAGATCATTTCGTGGTTTGGAAAGTTTTTACATAAATTTTATTAAGAATTTTGATAGTATTTGTACACCTCTAACTAAAGCAATGAGAGGTGATAGAAAAGAGTTTAAGTGGACTACAGGAGTAGCCAAAAGTTTTGATATGTTGAATAAGAAAGTTACAAAGCAACCTATTTTGGCACTTCTAGATTTCAATAAGGTATTTTAGGTAGATTGTGATGCTAGTGGCAATACCATAGCAATTGTTTTGAGTCAAGAAGGTAAGTCGATTGCCTATTTTAGTGAGAAGTTGAATGATGCTAAGAAGAAATATTTTATCTATGATCAAGAGTTCTATGTTATAGTTCAAGCTTTGAATAAATAGAGACACTATTTGTTGCCAAAAGATATTTTTATATACTGATCACCAGGCTTTGTAGTATCTCAATAGTCAAGGAAAGTTAAATCAAATGCACTTAAAATAGGTTGAGTTTTTTCAGAGTTATACTTTTGTTTTGAAGCACAAGAGTGGAAGGTAAAACAAAGTTACAGATGCCTTAAGTAGATGATCTGGAGGATTTTTGTCAAATTTTGAAGTTTCTCATTTTTCTCTAGAAACATCTTCATCATAAAGTATTTGGAATTCTGACTCCAACACAACTCGAACGGAGTCAATTAGAGCTACAATGCTCGAGATACACTCAATCAAACCTTTAGTCAACTCAGACCTAGGTCAGAGAAAAGGGTCAAAATTCAAAGTTGTCAAGGATGGTCAAAGTGGATATCAATGAAAAGAGCTCATTGAGAGCTTCACAATTCCACTTGTCTCGCGAAAATCAAAGTCCGTATGAAAAAGTTACAAATGGTCAAAGTCTATGATTGATCGATGATATCAGCATACCCAGTCAGTAAGTTGGACCAATATGGTGTCGACACATGGTGTCACTGCAAAATTCCATATAGCCCCATTATCTTAAAAAAATAATAAAATAAAATAAAAATATAAAAGCCTACCACTCCTCCCATTTAAAAGCCTTAATTTAAGGATTACATGAGATAAAATAGATGGGGCCTTAATTTACTCCTATTTAAATGGGATAAAACCCCTTAAAAAATATATATGTGAAAGGATGATAAATGTAAAACATTCCCTAATATTAAGGAGTTATATTATAATCTTTTAATAATATTTTAATCTCCTATTAATAAGGATATTCATCCTTACAAAATATTACTCTGTTTATATGTTATAACTAAAAGGGCTAAAAATAATGATTTCAAAGAAATATTATTAAAAAAATTGTGAACCCAAATTATAAGGCCCATCTGAAAAGTATTTTGAAAGGGATTAATTATTTAAACATGGAATATTTTATTGTAGTGGGGGGATTTATTTGTAAAAATGGGAGATAAACATGATTTTGTAAAATCATTTGGTTACACACCAAAATGGGTAAACTTGGTGTATAAAAGGGGTTGGTGTAGGATGGAATTAGCTAAGTATTTTTCTAGCTAAGGAATTTTGGAAGTGTTTTTGAGGTTATTTTTGTAATTGGATTGGTGAGATTGTTGAGAGCATTTTTGAGAGTTGAGTGTTGTCTCTGCAAGTTAGGGAAATGTTGGCATCCCGTCGTGCTTGAAGGAGAACTTTTGTAACAATTGTATTCCAAACTGTTGGAGATTAATTGGATTGGTCTCACTCCATTGGAGTGGACCCAGAGACGTATTCACGATTCTGGTGAACTCCATTATAAAATTGTTTTCACTTTCTGTCTTCTTCTCTCTCACATTCTGGTTATCACCTTGATTTTTAATGCATAATTTCAATAATGTACACTTGTTTTTGAGTTTCCATTAAATTGTTTAAGTTAAACATTCAATTATGCAATTAGTCTAGATCCTAAATCAAATCAAGTTTTGGTATCAAAGCATTTGGTGACTAGTATTGCAGATTTGTTGTGAATGCTAACAAGATCCAGGATTCAGAAGGGTGAAGGAAAGCTTTAGGAATATAATCCTGAGATCGGGAAACAAAGAATTTTTTTGAAAATGTATGTGTCTGGAATGGAGTTACCTGAAGAACTCAATGAGTAGTAGTTTTGAAGAGCCTTCTACCAAATCAGAGCTGTGTTGGAGATGCTTCTCAAAGAAAGGGAAGAATGCATGAAACTTGAAGAAGATAATGCATTGAAGCAAAAAGATCATGGAGACTATAAAGGAAAGAAGAAGCAACCAAGAGGTGGTGATGAACCCCCAAAATCTCCTCCATCTACTCCTTCTCCCCCTTCTTCTCCTTCTTCTACACATTCTCTTTCTGCTAATCCTTTTAAGGGTGTAAATAATCCTAAGATTAAATTGGATGTTGAATTTGAACTACCTAAGTATTGTGGTGAATTAGATGCTAAAAAACTGGATGACTGGATTCAACAAGTAGAAGTCTATTGTAGAGTCCAAAGCCTCTTTGATGATGCTTCTAGGATCCAGTTAGCTACTCTTTAGCTGGGAGGTACAACTCTTACCTGGTGGGAGAGTAGGACTAGAGCATAAATTTCACATGGTAGAGTCAATTTTTCTTGGTCAGAATTTGTTAGTGCTCTTAAAAAGAAATTCTATCCCTTAGGTCACATGCAACAATTAATTACGAATTGGCAAGTGTTTAAACAAGGGAAAGGTCAAACTATCCAAGAGTACACCCATGAATTCAGAAAGAAGGCTATTGCATTAAATGTACCTTTGAGCACCCAAGATACTTTGTTAAAGTACATAGGAGGTCTTCACTCATCGCTCAAACATTCTATTTTGGTCTTGAAACCTAGTAATTTGGATGAAGTTTGTGTCCAAGCTAGACATTTAGAGTCAAGAGGAAAGGGTTCTTTTATTGATAAGTTTGATAATGATCACTCTGGAAAGAAAACATCCAAGGTTGCAGAGACAAGGAAAGGAAAGAAGACAACTAGTGTCAAGAAGGATGACAAGATTTCTTGCTCTCATTGTGACAGGAAGGGTCATGATGAAGATCAATGTTGGAAGTTGCATCTAGAATTGAAGCCTAAGTGGGCTTAGAAACAGAATCAGAAACAAAAAGGTAAGGAGAAAGCCACAAATGTTGTTATGGATCTTGGCTCTGATTCTGATGATGAAACTAAGATAACAGCTATGGGTTTGAAAGGTAAAGCTCCTATTTCCAATGTTTTCTTTGATAGTTGTGCTTCTACTTTTAAAGTTAGTGATTTCTCTGAAGATAAGAAAAGGAACGAGCTATTTCACATAAGGGTTGTTGCTAAGAACATTAAAATTGATGCACTCATAGATAGTGGTTCTCAAGTTAACTTAATTTATGAAGATGTTGTAAGAAACTTGGGATTGAAAACTACACTGCATCAGAAACCTTATCCACTAGGTTGGATTTGCGAGAATGATAAATTGCAAGTAACAAGACAATGCACTTTGAGATTCAAAATCACTAGTAATTTTGTGGATGAAGTACAATTTGATGTGGTTCCACTAGATATCTATGAGATAGTGTTGGGTAGCCCTTATCTATATGATTGAAAAGCTATTTTTTATAGGGAAAAGAATCATTTTCATTTGTTTAAAGATGACATTCAATATATTCTACATTCTCATAGGATTAAGATTGGTCATTCTTTTGCAAACACAAGGCAATTAAAGAGGGTAATTAATGCAAGTAAAGATTTAACTCTTATGTCTGTCAGTACAGGTGGTTCTAGACATGAACTTGGAGTAGCTAACCAGGGTCAAATGTCGCGAGATGCACCCACAGTACAACATGAGGAAATGGTGATTGAAAGCATTGATGGTCCCTTGGATAAAAATTTTTCTATTGTGGGAGATTGATATGTTGTTGATTTATTCTCTTTCATATCTGCATTATTGTATAGCTTGATGCTAGTCAATTTTTGTTGGTTAGTGACTACGACAGATGATGTAGATGCTTATGGAAGTGATAGAATGATGTTTATATTCAACAATGTTGTTGCAATCTTCATTATGATTGTGAGCCAGGCTTACAGATGTACAGATGATATAGGACAAGTGGGGAGGCAAAGTCCTCACTTGATGTCTGAATAAATGCCACTTTTGGAGGTCCAAAAGCTCTCTAATGGGGAGGCCTGATCCAGAGGATTTTTTTTCAAATTTTGAAGTTTCTCATTTTTCTCCAAAAACATCTTCATCATAAATTATTTAGAATTCTGACTCCAATGCAACTCAAATGGAGTCAATCGGAGCTACAGTGCTTGAGATACACTCAGTCAAATCTTCAGTCAACTTAAAGAGCCATGTCAGAAAAAAAGGGTCAAAATTCAAAGTTGTCAAAGATGGTCAAAGTGGATATCAACACAAAGAGCTCGTTGAGAGCTTCACAATGCCACTCGTCTCACAAAAATTGAAGTATGTATGAAAAAGTTACAAACGGTAAAAGTCTATGGTTGACTGATGATATCAGCATACCCAGTCAGCAAGTTGGACCAATATGGTGTTGACACATGGTGTCGCTGCAAAATTCCATATAGCCCCATTATCTTAAAAAAATAATAAAATAAAATAATATATATATAAAATCCTACCACTCCTCCCATTTAAAAGCCTTAATTTAAGGATTACATGAGATAAAATAGGTGGGGCCTTAATTTACTCATATTTAAATGGGATAAAATCCCTTAAAAAATATATATGTGAAAGGATGATAAACGTAAAACATTCCCTAATATTAAGGAGTTATATTATAATCTTTTAATAAGATTTTAATCTCCTATTAATAAGGATATCCATCCTTACAAAATATTAGCTCGTTTATATGTTATAACTAAAAGGGCTAAAAATAATGAGAGAAATATTAAAAAACATTTTGTGAGCCCAAATTATAAGGGCCATCTGAAAAATATTTTGAAGGGGTTAATTATTTAAACATGAAAGATTTTATTGTAACGGGGGGATTTATTTGTAAAAATGGGAGATAAACATGATTTTGTAAAATCATTTGGTTACACACCAAAATGGGTAAACTTGGTGTATAAAAGGGGTTGGTGTAGGATGGAATTAGCTAAGTATTTTTCTAGCTAAGGAATTTTGGAAGTGTTTTTTGAGGTGATTTTTGTAATTGGAGTGGTGAGATTGTTGAGAGCATTTTTGAGAGTTGAGTGCTGTCTCCGTACATCAGGGAAATGTTGGCATCCCGTCGTGCTTGAAGGAGAACTTTTGTAACAATTGTATTCCAAACTTTTGGAGATTAATTGGATTGGTCTCACTCCATTGGAGTGGACCCGGAGACATAGTCACGATTGTGGTGAACTCTGTTCTCAGATTGTTTGCACTTTCTCTCTTCTTCTCTCTCAC
>VDFB02047230.1:182523818-182584931 GCA_007258455.2 Sequoia sempervirens | reverse complement strand
CACTGTCACCCGTATTCATCAAATCACTATGCATTATTTTTCTTTCATCTCATAGTCCATTTTATTGATATTTTCATACATTGTTTTAATTGTTAAGACCATCCTTTATTGATTATTGATAGTCTTTTAAATAATTTTCTACCTCTCATGATTTGGCATCTTCTTGAAGACTCTAAAATATTTCCATCATTGCTCACTTGGTGAGGGGGACTATCACTGTACTTGTTTGAAATGCTTGTGGAGTGTCATCCTTTGAATCTACCCTTTACATGACTATCTTTTACTACCCTTAGTTGATAGTCCTAGGTGACTTCCCTTTATATGTATGGTGATTTTCTTCTTTGAGCAATCGATTTGAGTGCCATTTGAATATTGACATTTTCTCTTTCATGCCTACCAGGTATGTGCTTTGCTCCTCTTTTGGGCCCATTGACCTCATACATTTAATATGACAATCCTTTAGTGCTCTTGAGATTTGACCCCTTTGTGATTTCTCATCAAAAATCTATATCTTTAGTATTCCTCCATAGCACTACCCCTTTGTTACATCATACATTGTGTATTGCTTCTTCCTCATGAATATCAATGCACATGGTTGTCCTTGCAAATATATGGTATGTCTGTTTGTGACTATCTTTTCATGCTTTTGACTTCCTTTTTGCACTTTCCTTGTAACTATCTTTAAATCATTCCATTGTCACAGGTTATTAGTCATAACAAACTATCCTTTCAACTTCACAAGGTCACTCAGTATTTGTATTTTATCCTTGGAATATCATCATGACTATATTGGTGATCGTTGTACATCATTGAATATTTGAAATTTATCATGTAAAACCTAAGAATCATGTCCTCATGTGGTTCATGCCTCTAAGTCTATCCACAAAAATTTCATGGCACAATACTTTCCACAAAAAAGTTCATGCTCTATGATTTGTTTTCTTGCATTTGTTCTCTCAACATTGTTCCTTTTGTATGTCATTGCATAAGAATTCCTTTAAGTGTCACCTTCTTACAAACCCTAGGGTTTAATTCATAAGGTATTTGTTAATGCTCTTTCCACATAATTCATTGTGGGAGCTAACTATATCCATAGAATAATATTTGCACCCTTTTCAATGTAAGGTGACTGCCATAAACTATTGCCCCTTCCCTTCTTCATGATCATTGGCTTAATCAAATTGGATGTGACTTGAATCCTCTGCCCTCTTGAGACTTGTATATTTCCCATTCAATCTTTGTCATGTCAAACATATCACTGGTCATTTGATCATATTTATACCCTACACTTGCATGCCTCTTTATGCTTGGACTATACTATCTTCTCATCAACTAATGACCTCTTATGGTAGTCACAAAGACCTATGACCTCTTATGGTAGTCACAAAGACCTATGACCTCTTATGGTAGTCACAAAGACCTATGAGTACCTAAACTGGTAGTCTACTAAGACAATTCATTGCCTTGTCTTCCCTCTTCTTTTGCTTGGTCACTTGATGGAACTGCTATAAGGATGTTTTCCAATTTTCTTTGTGTATGTAAGAACTAAAGTAGGTTATGATGGGTGTGAATTATTCTCTCCTTACCCAAGATGTAGTGGCACCATTGCTTGATAGCTTCTATGGTAAGAGATATCAAGTTTCCACAATCCATAATCATGAATTAATTTTGCTTCTAGTTTTGATTGTGTTTGAGTTTTTGTCATCAACGTTTTGGATCACACTCCATGATCCATCATCAGGATGAAAGAGAGATGGATCATGGAGTGTGATCCGAAATGTTGATGACAAAAACTCAAACACAATCAAAACAAGAAGCAAAATTAATTCAGCTTCTATGGTGGCATACAACTCCTTTTCATAGGTAGAGTGATATTGAAAGTCTCAGAATGATACACGATCTAATGTTCATGCGTATGGGGTGGAGTGTGTAGTTAGATGCATTAGTATGAATTTCAAAGGGGTGTGCTATGTTAGGAATTTTGTAGAGGCATTGCTTGAGCTCCTCGAAGGAATGTTGTGTAGGTTTCCATGAGAATGGTGTCTTGGTGTGCATGATTTGATTGAGTGACCATGCAATGTGAGAAACCATGAAAAAATTTGGGATAGAAGTTGGCAAGTTTGAGGAAATTGCACAAGTCAATGAGGCTATGTTGTGTTGTTCAATCTCAAATTGGCTTGATTTTGCTAAGGTCTACATGTATATTGGCGTGGTCAATGATGTAACCTAAGTACTAAATCTATGTGGCTCCAAAAGTGCATTTTCTGAGGTTGGCTTGCAACTTGAATTGGTGTAGTGTATCTAGTATGCATGAGACTCGCTCCATGTACTCCTCCTAAGTTTTGATAAAGAGGTGGATGTCGTCTAAATAGAAAATGATGGAATTGGTGAAGGTTTTTAGGATATCATTCATTAGGAACATGAATGTGGCTAACCCATTATGCCATCTATTCATACAATCCTTGGTTTTGAAATATTTTTTCCAAATAACTTTAGTTTGAGCTAGTACTTAATGGTATCCTAATTTGAGGTTAGTCTTGGCGAAGTATTATGCACTTTGAAATTGGTCCAACAAGTCATTGATGCATGACAAAGGTTATTTGTTTCTCACTGTGATCTTGTTGAGTGTGTGATTGTCGATAAACAGGCCCTAGGAATCATCCTTCTTATGTGCATGGACTATTGGGCTGCTCCATGGGGAAGAGCTAGGTTATATCTTGCCTTGATTTAGTATCTCTTTGGTTTGATGTTGAAAGTAGTCATTCTCCTAATAGAATTGTGATACAAATATATATTTAGGAGAGGGAATTTTCAAATCGATTTGGTGTTATATTGCACATTGTATTGGACTTGCATTCTTCAAAGATGTCTTTGTATTGCTGCAATATCTTGTCGAGCCTTCTTGCTGCAATGGGGTTGGCATTTTTGTGAGCACTATTATTGTGTGTACTTGCTTGTGTAGGTGCATTTGTGGACTGTGAGAAGCAAAAATTTCTATGTGTGGGAAATGATTTTGCAACATTGTTTAGTAGAGACCAAAGCTAGTTTGGCTTGTGATGTTAACTCAAGGAGGTTAAGTTTCTACTTGTCATTATTTATTGTCCATTTTTGTGCCTTAAAATGGTAAATGCCATCATGATCATACACTCATCATTCTCCAAGTAGGATATTGTACCAGAGGTGTGACATCACAAGTGATAATTTCTTGCAAAGGCTTGGTTAATGCATACTCAAAAGTCCATTGTTGGCTTACCTAAATGCCCTAATTATTTTGTAACCATCATAGATAGTAGGGGTTTGGATGTATGGTGGTAGAAAGATGTGGGTTCCTTATTGCATCATGCATGATGATTTTCTTTTGGTTTCCATTGTAAGAGATCACGTGGACATGTTCATTAACCCCATACTTCATATGGAAGAGACACTCTTGTACCTTTGAAGCATCAATTGTCATGGTGCAAGTGTGAAATCATTGTTCCTCTTGATAAGTATCCTCAATTGAGTTCGAATCTAATGTGGATTGAAAAAATAGGGATTATTGCACACAACGTTTGGCATTAGTGTGGAAGCTAGTGGGTTGATGATGGCACCACATACCACCCTATTGCAACTTCTTGCCCTTGTCCTTACCTAGTGAAGATGGTGTGACATTCTAGGCCTTTACATAGATGGTTTGGAGTATGTCTCCTTCATGGGCTTGTTCTTGCTTGTGAACTTTGATTAAGCTTTTCCTTAGATTCAATCTTGGATGCATTGCAAAAAATTTGACCAAAAGTGTTTGAAGTTAGGAGCTCCATTTTAGTGCAAATAGAAGGTGATAGTCTAGTGATGAATTTGAGCAATTTGTGTTGCTTAGGAAGGTTCTCATGTATAAGTGTAAATTATTTGTGCTATTTACTTTACTTTACCACAAATTCATTTTTTCATTGATACAATGACTTGAGCATCATTATTCATCCTTGTAATGTTTGAGAGGGTATAATTCCTCTTGTGAAGCGCTAACAAACACATCTTATGCTAGAATTTTTTGGTGATTCCTAATGCGTTGCGGGCTTAGTGCTTTTCACTAATGAGACATTGAAATGAACATTTCCAATGCTATGGAGGAAATTTTCTCAGCATTAGTGAAGTTGATGAAAAAGTGTGCTTTGAGCATTTGAATCTAGATATCTAGCATTGAAATGTCAAAATTTCCTTTGAACTCTAAAAGGAATGTGATTTTTCATGCGAACAAGCTATGAGGGGTTTTACAATACTAGTTCAAGTCGGCTTATGAAGTCATGGAATGGTTTGAATAGTCCTCGGTTTTGTGCTTCCAAGGTAGTGTTGAGCATTCACTAAATATTTGCTTTGACCTTTGGTATTGCTTGTTGGCCATTTTTCTTTGACGATTGTGAGTACTTTCACAAATTGAACTAGGTGAGCTGCAATCCCTTAACTATTGTGCATGTGTTTGCATTGGCATGAAGGAAGAACTTAGCTTTGATGTCAATGATTTGATTTCTAGGAAAATTGGTGTACAATCTTATACTTTAGCTAATTGTCAACAAGATCATAGAGTATGTAATGGAAGAAAAAAAATGCAAACCAAAGACACTTGAGATGCAAAAGTATTTTATTAGATATTTCACTTCTATTGAGAAAGAAAAAGAGAAATTTGTAGGGAGGATTTAAATGGGGATCTATGGATTACTCTAACCATATTTGATCTACAATTCAATTATTTATACACAAATAATTTAGCTAGGTTGTTAGCTAAACTCCACGTATATGTTGAAAAATGTCTCATGCTTATGGCAATCAAAACATACTTGAATGTTATTAAAAACTCTAATAGTTGTACCAAGGGCCATGTTTAACAAACTAAATGCAATTGCTAACTTTTCACTATGGTGGAAAATAATAAAACAAATGCTTGCCAAAAATTTCAAACTAAATGCAGTCCCATCAACAAAAAATTTGCAAATGCAGTTCATACACTTGATGAAATTCTCAACGGAATTGGCAACTCAACCCCACGTAAAACCACCCACGCTTGTTGTTTCGTTTGCTTTCAAATGGGCACCTAATGTTTTAGGTTTTTTGCCATCGATGGGACATTAAAGCCATATCAATTTTATGTCTAAAACCACTAACATTTTCCCATGGCATTGACCACAATGTCGGGTCATGGTTTCAAACAAATAAAAAAAAAAAAAAAGTTGGTTGTTCTAGGGATGAAATTTAAAATAGTGTTTCATCAGAAATTCGACAATATTTTGTTAAAATTTTGACAAACATTTGTCGAAATTTGTAGTCAAATATAGTAGTGTGTATGTCTTAATAGAGCTCAACAAAAAACCCCTTAAGGAACCTATTAGTGTCACGTATTTACATCGGTATTATCTCTAATTGCTTTGAATAGTATGATTAATAAAGCAGTGTTGTCTAAAGTTATTTGATTTCATTCTAAATAACTTTCACATTCCTTCATTCTTGGCAACTGATCATGTGTTTTTCTTGAACACTAAGGTAATTATTTAAGTTAATTTTATAATTACTTTAGGTTTCATAATATTCACCCTTGTGTTATGTTAAGTTCAATCCTTATATGAGTTATAAGTGCATCTAATTTAACATATTCTCTTTAATTCAACAATATTGTATCTAAAGTGAAGCTGAAATATGTTTTACATAAGATCACATTAATCATGTCAAATCATGTAGACATTAATTAAATAATTTTACCATAAGTTATTTAACTAATCATATTTCCATTTAACATTCAAACACATTAAGACAAATTATAACAACATCAAATGCACATGTATATATATATATATATATATATATATATATATATATATATATATATATATATATATAGCAGGTAGTAGGAGGTATATGGCAGCATATATATATCAAAAAGTCATCCCAATATCATATACAAAATCACCAAAGTCTATGAGAGTAGAGACCCCCTCGTGCTCTAAAAGCCAAGTGATTCGTCCATGGCCACCAAGTGAGACGTGCATTGTGATCAAGGATCTCACAATCCCAAAGTGGCATATCCATCTCTATAATTCACTGGGGTTGGAGCCAAAGCTCTCATCCTGACACCACAATATTTACCATGAAATTAAATATCATCACCTATATCTCTAGTAGAGCGAGGGATGACATCCTCATCCTCTTTAGGGGGCATGGAGGATGTGCTAGCCTCTCTATGACTATGATTCCCAATGTCTATTGTAGCTATTGTTTGCGATCTGGTCACACGAGTGTATGAGGACTCTCTTCATTCATACAGATCCTCAATCACTACCTCATCACCCTCACTCAAGGGTGGATCCTCCTCATACTCCTCTCCTCCATCCTGGTCCTCATAGTCAAGATCTGCCTTTAAATCATACACATCATCGATAACATCAGTAAATATATATGTTGGCTTGTATTGTACATCCTTGGCCCTATCCTTTGGCTCATGTCCCTCATCTAGTGTTGGTCCTGCATCACCTATAGGGACATCCATGGGAAATATATAAGAGCTAGTTGTGTCACTAACCACCACTCCTCCTACTCATCTATGCTACCAACATCATCAATTTCAATGACTAGTGGTTGATCATGATTAAAAACATTAGAATCACTCTCATGAACATGATCTATAGCGAGTTGAGCATTATCACTTGGCCTCCAAGCACTCCGCACTAATCGCCTAATGAAGGGGCATGCCCTTGGTGATGTATGCACCTAACCAAACTATCACATGACTTGCCCATAATAAAAAGGTCGTACAACATAGTCATGATACCCTACCAAAAATCTATCCATCTGAATCCTCTTTAGTTTTCCTATGGGGTCTGTCCACTATAGTGTGAGTAGATAAGGTCTCCATAAGATCTCACCCTCCTCCAACCGGTCAAATCTCAACCTCCAAAAATGTAGATCTTTGTACTACCACAAGTTTCATAGAGGATAGTTGAAGGCTCGTGGATATTCTACAACTATAGCACATAGGAACCCAAAAGGCCTAGTGCATGCAATATGCTTCAAGCACCAGACCTGCAGAAGCGTGCAGTGCACCATACCATCGATCTCTCGAAACAAAAATTGGCCAAGATCGTAATAAATATGTGCTAGGTTGTATCATCCCCAAGCATAGACTATCTTATGCTCATACATCCCACGAATCAAGTGTACCAATCCTCCATCCAGGTGTGTCACTCATCCATTAGGATTGAGAACAAGAGCTATTATAGGCATCATAATTTGTCTCACAATGGGGGCTCACGAATATAGCAACATGGGAAGCTTGATTCACTCTCTCACGTGCTCATCATGAATAGGTCAACCCAAGCAGTACTGTATGTCCACCTTCTTCTCGTGGAATGACCGATCCCCTCAAAAGTAAACCCACTCTCCCAAAATAGGAACTTGGAGAATGTGGTGTACATCCTCTAGGGTGATGGTCATCTCCTCGGTCGAAAGATGAAACGTACATGTATCAGCATCCCAACGTTTGCATAAGGCCATTAGCCTAGTGTCATGGTATCTCATAGGTGGCACCAGATATGCCCAATAGATGCCTACTACCTATAGATGCTTTGTCTTTGCTGCTAATAGTGTTAGGGCTAAATCTCTAAGAAAGCTAATCTTTCTCCCTCCTAGCCGTTGTTGTGACAGAGCTGGAACCTATCAAAATCATAGCAATATGCTCTAAAAATTCATCTAATATCTTCAACTTTTGCATTATTCATCATGCAAGTGTGCTAAATTTTATCTAGTGTGCTTTCCTAAAGGCCCTAGACACTTTAGAACCCTTTTGGAACACTTCACAAAGAAATGAGACACTTTGCGAACAAAAGGGACACTTTGCGAACAAATGGGACACTCAAACCTTTTTTTAACCTATAAATACATTAAAAATCATTCAATCATTTCAAAATCACTAAGTGAAAGTTGCATAATTGACTCACCTCATGGTACAGCTTGCCACGTGCCTGCTCTCGAAACTCATCCATCCGTGAATACATGTAATCTCGTCTACTCGGCATGTTCTTGTCTCACTCATCACTCTCAAGCTACACGAAGGTAAAATACAATAGTAAGTGACAATTTACTCTCTTTTCCTTCTTTTCACTTATTTTCATTACTTTTACTCTTATGCATCAAATTAGAGTTATTTTCTCTTAAGAGTTAATAAACCATCTTTTCTTCAAAACAACATAACGGGGGCTAGGGTACTCTGTTTTCAACACCGTTTAATGTGGTGGAATCATGATTCCACACCCAACATCATCAATCATCTATCATTATGTGGCATGGTACTTGGAAATGCCCTACAATATGATTTTCTTTATTCGACATGGCTAGATTGCTACCTTGATTCCACCTCCATAAAGTAAGTGGAATCAAGGGGGGGCATACATCTACCCTTGAATGGGATTCCTAGGAGTTAGAAAAATATATTTTTGGACAATTAACGAATTTTTGTTGTAAGATGTGGTTCCTAATGTTGTGGTTTTACAGATAACTGCATTGGGGGCTTCATTCTCTCATCTTTTGAATGAGTATCCTTTTATGCAATAAAGTGCACTATTTAGAGTCCTTTAGCTTACATATGCACGTAGAGTCATATGGGTGCTAAAGTGGGGGATAAATGTGGCGTAGAAAATTTGACACTCTTGAGAAAAGAGACAATTTCATGCTTAATTGGACCTATTTTTGAGTACCTCTACATTATTCATCCTTCAAAATAGCATTTATAGGCCCCTAAGACCCATTATTTTTATCTAGAGGCCCGTTTCACTTAAGAAATCACTTAAATCCTGACAAACAACACTCAATTCATGCATATCCTGAAAACCCACTTTCAAAAACCACTAGTGGGACCTATTCGCCACCTTGGGCGAATGAGTCCCCTCTAGTGGGACCCATTCGCCAAGGGTGGCAAATGAGTCCCTTTTGAGAGAAATTTCAATTGAGTGGGAATTCAATTAATTCAACTTAATTTTTCAGTGGATGTGAGCCTCTTAGGTCTAAATAACGGGAAAATTAGGTGTTGATGCTTATAAATTATACTCATTTCAAGCCATTTTTCACATCTCTTAGTCATTTTTTACAAAGAAAATTCTAAAGTCAAGTCTTCCACAATAAGTTTCATTAGCAAGTTGAAGTTTTAGGGCAGCAAACTAGGGTTTTTGTAGGTCTTGAAGCTCACTCTTCATTCAAGATTCAACATTGCAAAGAGTTGATGATGGATGCCTATGGTGAATCATGGAGAAATCTAGTTTGAGGAGATGCAACTAGCCATCAAATCACACGTAAAGACTTGTTTTCAAAGTGATTCCATCTTCTATTTTCTTTCTATCTTCAGATTAAGGTTTGCATTTCATTTACATCTCATTCACATGTCATTTATCTCCATTTTGATGTGTTGTAGGATTTCTAGGGTTGAAGTATTGCATCATTCAAATCACATTTGCACATCTTATTCTAGCACAATAGAATGGGGTTTTGTCATACTTCAGACTTTCCTAGTCTGTAACACACTTAAGGCTAGGGTTTTATGCAGATTTGTTTCCATTTAAGGTTTGATTACCCAACTAGGGGTTTGACCAAGGAAAACCCCCCATTAGACAACAAATTTTAAGTTGTTTTGTAGGAATTTTTTGAGATCCTGATTCATGTTTTCATCAAAAAGTGTTGTATAGGTGACAAGGTGCAGAACAAAGATCTGAATTTTGTAGAAAATTGAAAGTGAACTGATTTTCCATGGATGGTGAATGAGTCCCTCATGAGGTGACTTTCAGAGTTAGATGCAGATCCTAATACCTAGTGAGCAAAAACCAATTTATGGGCAGAAAACCCTGTTCTGGGATTGATTCGCCCAGGGTGGCGAATGAGTCCCTGTCAACATAAAAGTCAAATTTACCAAATTTTTGGAGTGTTTTCTAGTCATCTTCAGCTTTACAGGTGCACAAATTCTGAAATATAGCTTTCTATTTAGTTTCATTTGCATTTTTTTCATCTTTTTAAGCTATTTGCAAACCTCAGTATGTTTTCAAACATTGTACATTTTATTACTTTTGCACTAATAGTCAATCAATTTCATCACTTAGTTGCATTCATATCATTGTATTTAGTCTTACTAACATCATACAATCCTTTATTTGAGTGATCCACCTCAATTTTGAGGTTCTATCTCTCTCCTTTTAAGTGAAGGATCCTAAGAGTGCAAGAGAAGTCCATAGAACACATGAAAATTGATGGTTCAAAACAATATGAGGTTGTTGGAAGAAACAAGTAAAAACCTTGATGTATTTATAGGCATGTCATCGACTAAGCTTATTGTTATTGATATGTCTAGTTACATTTGATTAGATGATATTGAATTTTGTTGCATCATTTCAATGATCAATAAAATGACATTATGATTAAAGCAATGTTGCAAATATGTTACAATAAATACATGATTAAAGGTGAAGAACGCTTAGTAAAATGATAGAACCGTTATAGTAGTCACCTAAACGATGATGAGTTTGAATCTACCCTATACATATATATTATTAAGATTGCTTAATTAGTGAGCCTTAGAGAGATACTGTCTTTCTTTGATAAATGAGTTGTATGCCATAATACTTTTAAGAAGACTATAACTTTGCGGGAGTGAGGGGAGCTATTGTCTATGGTGAAGAGAATTGAGTCATGCAATCGAGTCAGTCAAAAGCTGAAATAACAATCAACTCCAAAACTACATACAAGTCTGAGTGGTATTGGTGTGACTTTGGCATTGTTGGCTTCGAAAGTGGAAGAAAAGAAAAGCATTGTCTAGTTGCCAAGTTGAGTACTGTCACAGGTGAAGTATTGATTGTAAACATCATCTTTTTTTCACAAGTACGTCGAATTGTTGTAACCCTTTTTGAAGAGGAGTAAGGACCACAAAAAATTCAAAGAAAGTTAAATCCCACTAGCCAGCCTCCGTTACTTTCATCTGCCATTTTCATTGCCCAATTCAGAAAAGGACGTTCATAACACATCTGCTCGTCAAATGGCACAAAAGTACGCCGGAGTGCATGTTTTCTCATTACTTTCTTCCTCCTGAGTCACGAAGCAGCAAAGTGCCATGCAACTTGTATGCCACAATGAGATATTCACCATTAAAAGTTACAGATTTTCTTGTATATTTGTTCAAGTATTTCTTATGAAAAGAATGTCCTTTTATTGAATGAGTTTGAAATGAAGAGTTTGATTTTATTTGAATTTGTTAGTGTAGATTGTAATTTTTTTATATTATATTAAATCTATCATTCTTATTCTATATATCATGTTTTCAACATATATATTAAAGGAATAGCTCCTTAAATACAAGTTACATATTACATAAATTATTTGTTAAAAAAATATAATATGATGTAGGTGATGTTGATTATGTGGAGAATTTTGTTTACTTGATATTCTATTGATTATAAGAATAGGATAATAAATAGTTATTTAATTATGCAAATAAATGATTGATTGATTGTTAACAAAAGATTTTAAAGCATATATTTGGTTTTACTAGTTAAACAATAATCTTATCCTTTATGGTACATTTGTCCTTATAATAAATAATATATAAAAGCAACAAGTGGTAGATCCTTGAATAATTTTCTAGGTAGACTCCATATAATGACATTGATGTTAATAATGCAAGTTTTGCTAGTTTTGTATACTATAGATTATAATAAGAAAGACTATATTGTAAATTATATTTTTATATTATTAATTTTAATAAATTGGATTTATATGTTTGTACACTCTAGATTGTTTTGATGGTGAAGGGATATGTGCTATAAAATTTTAGTCACATATTCAAATCCATAATATTATAGAGTTATAGACATCAATAAAATATAAAGTATAAAATGCTTTTACGAGAAGAGTTTTCTTATATATACATACAATATAATTTTTTATATCTTTACATACACACGTTTATGTTTATTTTATATAATACTTAGTGTAAATATCATTTTAAAATAATATGTAATATATATTTATATTTGAGAAATCATTTTTCAACAAATGCAAATTATTTTAAAAACTATATTAATCACAGCTTTCCCAAAACTACTAATTTTACTAGAAAAAAAAATGAAAAAAAATAAGAGGTGTATATCAATCCCTGTCATAACAAACCTACAAAAATTAGTGAAATAATCAAAGTAAATTTATGAATTGAAGAATAACTAAAATATATCAACTTATAAATATAGAAAATTTGAGGTAATTATGTTTACCTTTCTTTCCCTTTAAATTTTATTTCTTACGATAGAGAAAAAACTAGGTTATTAGAGAGTAAGTTATAGTGAAGCTAGATAGAATGTAACAAAAGTACAAAAATGGTTAGAAGGTGTAGACACTTAAAGTATGACCTTACCCAGCCACACCTAATTTTAGTCTATTTTTAGCCATTAATTAAATAAATGTCTAATCTTTATTTAATTATTCTCATTCTTTCATAAGACATTACTTAAATAAATATTTAATATCTATTTAATTATTTCCATCTTTTCATAATCTTTTAATTATTATTTATTTATTTCCCACCATGATCCCATTAATTAAATAAATATTTTATCCATTATCCTCATCCATCTAATCCTAGCCCTTCATCTTGCTCGCATGTATCATAATCTAAATTTGTCCTTGTGTGACAAACGTCCTATTCACAATTCTAACTAACTCCTTGCCTAGATTCATTGAACCTAGACACCTACACAAGATTGAAACTAACTTTCATCTTATATGCTCATCTCATTTAAACTATTAATCCTAGCCATTCTCATAAATATTTTTGTCTTTGAACATCCATATCCTAAACCTATATCATATCTATCATTTGACATTTGTCATATAATTGCATCCTTGATTCAAAACCTAATTCTCTTTCTATCTTATCCATCCATCATAAATCATTTCTAGACATTATTTTTTCCTCTTCAAGACTCTATATCTAGAGGCTCTCATCCCTCATTTTCATCCAAGCGTGAGCTATCATAACTATGTGCTATCACTTTGACCATTAATATATCAAGCTTATCAAATAATATCAAGGTTATGCTAGAACATTAAGCAATCCATGTATCAATATCAAGAGAAAATCAAATGGAATAAGGGTGCACTCCATTTCCAATCATCAAGGAGAGAAGCAAAGATTCTCTGGGTGAATGTATTATGCTTTTGTATTGATTTTATCTTCCTTTGTTTTCGTTCAATATTTTCTAACCTTTTCATAATGTATTAAGAAAATAATTATAACATCTTGAATACTTGTGTAGTAATGTATCCAATGCGTATTATTATTGTGTAAGTTGATCAAAAGAATGTACACTAGCTCAAAATCAATAGTTTATCGAGCTAAATTTTATAAGTAGTGGTATATTACAATGTGATGAATCATTTAGATGTCTTCCAAAGGAAATAATTAGAAACTCTATAGTCCCAAAAGAACCTTTTGAATTAACATGGAATGGAGGCCATTGCACAAATAAATAGTTCATTAGTTGGTGCATGCCCTCATAGGGACTTTTATCTTATCCACTATTAAAAGAGACTATGTTGATATCGTGGTATATTTAGGGAATCTAGCAAGTAGTTTCCAATTGGGATACATGATATACACAATTTTAAATAAATACATGAATAATCTACCTTCGTTAGTAACAAGATGTTTGTGACATTTTGAGAGTAGATATCATATGGAAATTGGAAAAAGGATTCATTCTAGAGATCCTTTATTGAAATAGAACTAGAATGTCTCAAGGATGATCCATAACATAAGCTAGGGGATTATATTAAAAGGTTATAGAGCTGATATATAACTCAAAATGTTTAATTGAAAATATTCAAGAGTAACTATATATATCACATTAGGCTATGTAAGAGGAAAAATTTAAAAAAAAATATAAAGGAGAATAAAAAAATAAAATCAAACTTCATATAAAATCAGCTCTCACCTTTTGATTAAGCGTAACAAGATGTTTGTGAAATTTTGAGAGTAGATATCATATGGTGATTGGACCAAAGATTCATTCTAGAGACCCTTTGTTGAAATAGAACTAGTATGTCTCAAGGATGGTCCATAGTATAAGCTAGGGGATTATATTAATAGGTTATAAAGTTGATATATAACTAAATATATTCAATTAAAAATATTCAAGAGTAACAATATATATCTACATTAGGCTATGTAAGAGGAAAAATCAAACAAATATATAAATGAGAATAAAAAAAGAAAAACAAACTTCATATCAAATCATTTGAACACACTTAATCCATGATTAAGTGGATCAACCCCCATCACATCAATCACATGCGTCTTGTACCCTCAAGAATACAATCTCCTTGTCAATCCCTCTCATTGTGCCACTTAGCACAATCTTGTGACTTGAGAGATCCCAATCATTCTCAATAATTGATCCAAAGATCAAATCTCAACCCTTCATCCATTTTCCTCCTATCCTATATATCCACCACTTAGTCATTTTCTCAAAATCTGACTCATTTTCACTGGAGTGTCATTATGCTACTAAAATTTCTAGTGAGCACACAACCAATCGACTATTGTGGGAAAATCTACACAACAAGAGGCTCGACATCCAATTCTATGTTGGTTTGAGCTTTCTAGCCTAATCTTGAATGTTTCTTGATTTGTGTATTTTGTGTTTTCTATATCATATTCAATTTGTTTAGTAAATAATTTATGTCATTCTTATTTTACATCTCATGTTTTCAACATATAATTTATGTCATTCTTATTTTACATCTCATGTTTTCAACATACATATTAAAGGAATAACTTGTTCGATACAAGTCACATATTACATAAATTATTTGTTAAAGAAATATAATATGATGCAGTTGATGTTGATTATGTAGATAATTTTGTTTATCTGATACTCTATTTATTATAAGGATACGATAATAAAGAGAATTATAGTTATTTAATTATACAAATAAATGAATGATTGATTGATAACAAAAGATTTTTAATCATATAATTGGTTTTACTAGCTCAATAATAACCTTATCCTTTATGGTACATTTTTCCTTATAATAAATAGTATTTACAAACAAGTTTTATCACATCAACATCAACCCCACCATATGAGATGCATCTAACAATTTGATTAGATTGTATGCGAGTTTATATGGTTGATTTTACAAGATTAATATTGGCATTTTCATTTTCAATTATTTTCATCTTTATCACCCCAATTAACATGTGAAGCTAATAAAATTCTTCATGTCAAATCATCCCTAGCATATGAAATCTATCTAGCAATCCATTTATGTGGTAGATACTTGAATAAATTTTTAGTGTAAATATTATTTTAAAATAATATGTAACACACATTTATATTTGAGAAATTATTTTTAAACAAATGCAAATTATTTTAAAAACTATATTAATCATATCTTTCCTAGAATTACTAATTTTACTATAAAAAAAAATGAAAAAGATAAGTTTACTAAATTGTAAGATGTATATCAATTCTTGCCATAACAAACCTACAAAAAATATTGAAACAATCAAAGTTAATTTATGAATTGAAGAATAAATAAAATATATCAAATTATAAATATAGAACATTTGAGGTAATTATGTTTACCTTTATTTCCCTTTAAATTTTATTTATTAGGATAGAGAAAAGACTAGCTTATTAGAGAATATGTTATAGTGAAGCTAGAAAGAATGTAACAAAAGTACAAAAAATGGTTAGAAGGTGTAGACACTTGAAGTATGACCTTACCCAGTCACACCTAATTTTAATCTACTTTTAACCATTAATTAAATAAATGTCTAATATTGATGAGGGCGAAACCCGAGACACATAAAATAACCCACAAACAAGAGAATAATTTTATTATTAGAAAATGGAGCTTTTTACATGCAGAGGATCTCAAATCCCCAAGTTCCACAACACATGCAAGCTACAGAAAGCTACAGAATAACCCTTTCGCAATATGCGAGCTTGTCCCCCAAAAAGTTATCCAAAAATTAGAAAACTCACCCATAAATAGAGCTCCTCATTAGTTTGGAGCCAAAACAACATTCAAATTGAGTTTAGGCGGTTTGGAGCCGAAAATTTACAACATGAAGTTCAAATTTCAAAAGAGCATTTGCAATGGTAATTTCTAGAAAGTGCGCCAACTTCCCGGGACCATAACTTTTGATCTGGGACTCCGATTCGTGAACCGTTTGAACCGTTGGAAAGGTCTCGAAGTCAAGAATGCACTCGAAATTGCTACGTCAAATTTGGCAAGTTTCAGGGCCGATCCAGGAGCTCTAAGTGCCTCAAATCCCACTCGGAAGATTTTCAGGTGCAAATCTGGGAAACTAAAACTACAATATCTTTCAACCTATGAACAAAAAATAAAAACCGTAAATTGGGAATTTCATTATGATGAAAAGGGTATCCAAAAATGTAAAAACATCTAAAAACCGAGAAACTTGAAATTTAACTATTTTTGGGTGATGCAAGATTGCCCTTACACCACTGGATGCTCCTGCATCAAATATCTATTTAATTATTCTCATTCTTTCATAATCCATTAACTAAATTCATATTTTATCCATTATCCTCATCCATCTAATCCTAGCCCTTCATCTTGTTCACATGGATCATAATATAAATTTTTCCTCGTGTGAGTAATGTCCCATTCACAATTCTAACTAACTCCTTTCCTAGATTCATTGAACCTAGACACCTACCCAAAATTCAAACTAACTTTTCATCTTATCTGCTCATCTCATTTAAACTCTTAATCCTAGCCATTACCATAAATACTTTTGTCATTATCCATATCCTAAACATAGATCCTATCTATCATTTTGACACTTGTCATATGATTGTATCCTTGATTCAAAACCTAATTCTTTCAATCTTTAGCCATCCATCATAAATCATTTCTAGACTTTGTTTTTTCCTCTTCAAGACTCTATATCTAGAGTCTTTCATCCCTCATTTTCTTCCAACCTTGAGCTATCATAAGTACGTGTTGTCACTTTGATCATTAATCTATCAAACTTATCAAATAATATCAATGTTATGATAGAATATTAAGCAATCCACATATCAACATCAAGATAAAATCAAATGGAATAAGGGTGACTCCATTTCCACTCATCAAGAAGAGAAGCAAATATTATTGGTGAAGGTATGTGCTTTTGTATTACTTTTATCTTCCTTTGTTTTCCTTCAATATTTTCTAAACTCTTTAGGATGTATTACAAAAATAATTATAACATCTTGAATACAAGTGTAATAATGTATCGAATGTGTATTATTATTGTGTAAGTTGATCAAAAGAATACACTATCTCAAAATACTCAGTAGTTTATGGAGCCAAATTTTATAAGTAGTGGTATATTACAATGTGATGAATCATTTAGATGTATTCAAAAGGAAACAATTAGAAACTCTATAGTCCCAACAAAACCTTTTGAATGAACATGGAATGAAGGCCATTGCACAAATAAATAGTCAATTAGTTGGTGCATGCCCTTATAGGGACTTTTATCTTAACTACTATTAAAAGAGACTAAATACACAAATATTCTACCTTCATTAGTAACAAGATGTTTGTGACATTTTGAGAGTAGATGTCAGATGGAAATTGGAGCAAGGATTCATTCTAGAGATCCTTTGTTGAAATAGAACTAGTATGTCTCAAAGATTATCCATAGTATAATCTAGGGGATTATATTAAAAGGTTATAGAGTTGATATATACCTCAATATATTTAATTGAAAATATTCAAGAGTAACTATATATATATCTACTTTAGGCTATGAAACAAAAAAAAATAAAACAAATATATAAAGGAGAATAAAACAATAAAATCAACTCTCACCTTTTGATTAAGCATAACAAGATGTTTGTGACATTTTGAGAGTAGATATCATATGGAGATTGGACCAAGGATTCATTCTAGAGACCCTTTATTGAAGTAGAACTAGTATTTCTCAAGGATGGTCCATAGTATAAAATAGGGGATTATATTAATAGGTTGTAGAGTTGATATATAACTCAATATATTCAATTGAAAACATGCAAGAGTAACTATATATATCTACTTTAGGCTATGTAAGAGGAAAAATCAAACAAATATATAAATAAGAATAAAATGTAATAAAATCAAACTTCATATCAAATCATTTGCACACACTTAATCCTTGATTAAATGGGCCAACCCTCCCCATCACATCAATAATATGGGCCTTGTACCTTCAAGAGTAAAATATCCCTCTCAATCCCTCTCATTGTGCCACTTAGTACAATCTTGTGGCTTGAGAGATCCCAATCATTCTCAAGCATTGATCCAAAGATTAAATCTCAACCCTTCATCCATTTTCCCCCTATCCTATATATCCATCACTAAGCCATTTTCTCAAAATCTCACCCATTTTCATTGGAGTATTGTTATGCTGCTGAAATTTGTACTAAGCACACAACAAATCGACTATTGTGGGAAAATATACACAAAAGGAGGCTTGATGTCTAATTCTATGTTGGTTTGACCTTTCTAGCCTAATCTTGAGTGTTTCTTGATTTTTGTATTTCGTTGTTTTTTCTTTATATTTCCTAGCATTTTGAATACACATTTTCATTGCACACATTTTGGTACACTCTGTGGGACCCACGCCATAGGCTTGCTAATCTATTTTCCAAGTTTTTTGTAGGTTTTAGTTGTAGGTTTCTTACATAGAGGAAACTATGCTCCAAATTGTTGGATTCGTTCTATAAATGGGTGGCTTCATCTTCCACAAAGGAAACTCTCCTTGAGCCTCCAACTCTTCACACATCCTTGCAAAGAATAGGTGGATCCACATAACTACAAAGGAAAATTTGTAGGACAAGTAGATATGTGAAGTTATAGAGGTAGATATATAGCTATAAGGGAAGATACATCCTCACATAGGAAAATACGCACAAGACCGTATTTGCACCTAAACAAGAAGAACTGTAACCTACATAGGCAACTCCACTTGTACAAGGGAAGATACATTGAGAGGTATCTCTATTATATATAGAAAGGTGGATTCAAGCCTATAGAGGTAGCTCTAAATCTACGGAGGTGGATCTTCTGTACATAGGAAAATACACTTGCACATAGGTGACTCTACTCATAGGTGAATCTACACCTATAGAGGTGGACCTGCTACATCAGTGGATATGCCACTACTTGAGAAAATCCATTATCACTTGAGAAAATAGACTAATTTCTTGAGTGACTGCATGCTTTGGAAGATCCATGTTTTTCTTAGGTGAATCCACTTTTCTCTTGGGCGATTCTACTTCCTACATCATCAAAAACATAAGGTATAAAAAAATAGCTTTAGGTGATTTTTTTACATCTCTTTATTGTGTTCATCACCTCACACCCCCTATCATTGTGGTGGGTGTCCCAAATCCCTTTGGGTTGACATTCACTTTCTTTTGATCACTTTTTCTATCTAATCATCTTCTTATGTAGCTTGATATCATTTATAAAAGTTCGCAAACCAAACTACTAACATATCTTCTACATGTTCATGGTCAAATATATTTTTTAATTACTAATCTAGGCACACTTTAATTTCTAATGGGCTGATTTATTGTGTGATTTATTTGGGATCATTGATTGATGTATGATGTCCCCTTGCACCATTCAATGAACTTGGGGATTAGAAATCACAAATTAGTCCAATTCTTGTGGTGTATCCTAGGAGTGTTATCTTGTGCATATGCTCTCTCCTTGTACTTCATGCAAGACTAGAAATCAGAAAAACCTAGCATATCCTTCCCTTTAGGAGGCCTACTTGGGGATTTAATCACTCAAAGGGATGACCTCAACCACGTGAACCGATGGGGTATATAAAGTGGGAGAACAAAATTTATACTCCAATATAGTCGCATCATGTTTATATAGAGTGGAGGGTTGGTCTAAATGGCTTGACTGACATTCCCAACCCATGCTTTTGATGGACTAGTGTTCATAGATGTGCCTCATGTACCCTCTTGGTATTTAGAGGATGCACTAGATCAGCTATTTTAGCCTAGCTTAAGACCTTTCAATCATTGCTTAGTGTGGTGTAGGGTACAGTATCATACCCAAAGTTACTCACCATGTATCTCCCTTCATAGAGATAGGAGCTCTTTTGGCATGGTCTCATGACCTCCAAAGAAATGGAAAAGGTGAGCTCTTATACCATTGGATCCCTATCTACCAACTCTTCACAGAGAGGTGCCTCACAACTATCTTTAGATATTAGCATCTAGGCTAGTGGGCCTACACTAAGTTAACGCATGTACTTGACTAATCTAGGCTTGTGCTTTTTGGCATGTCTTCTCGTGCTTACTAGTGTATCTCTTTAGTTCATCAAGTATCATCATCCATCTTCTACATATCTTCTTGCAATCTTTAGTCCTTTTTCCAATCTTTGTCCATTCATCCCTGGGGGAGTCCACTCTATTCTTGGGTGGATTTACATAGGAATTCATCCCCAGCCATTATCCAATCATCCTTGGGAAATCCTACTCTATTATTTTGAGGATACACCTAGGTCATCCTCCCATCATCCCTAGATAGGTTATCCTCCTCTTTTTTTGGGAAGATATGATCCTACATGGGCGTATCCATTTTTTCATAGGCGATTGCACTCTTCTATTCTACTTGGTCATCCTTAGGTGATTATCCCATATCCTTAGGAAGATTTTTTATACATAATCAGATTCATTTCTCACCCTTGATATCTTTTTTTGGCGGACGCACTCTAGTAATTTGTGTGGTTTTTTTTAGTAAAACTAGTCATCCATCATTCTTAGGTGACTCTGCTCTATGGATAGGCGACTTTATTCTCAAGGGAATATGTTCCCACTCAAGTAGATCTATACTATTCTTTGGAGGATCTGTTCCCCATATAAAATACAAAGATCAATCTTTCCTATCATAGTTAGACTATGTCCTAAGTCCAAAATTGTAATCCAATCATTTTTCCACTTCATATCTATTCCAAAATGATCACTTTCATCTCATCAACCACCATCAACCTAGCTAAAACATCATCCCCTTTGAACAAGGAGTTAGCTAAACTCATCCTATTGACATCCAAATCAAACATAATCCAAAATACAACATTGAATACTTAATCGAGATCGTAAACCTAAAATCAATTGTTCATCATAATTCTTTCTTGGGAACTTATCTTATCCCAAGTCAATAATCCATCATTCAGACTATTTCACCTCGAGTCAAAGGTATAGTTTGCATCAATATCTTCTCTTTCTTGAGAATATAGCCTATCTCAAGTAGGATCTCGACTATAGTTGAGATAATACTATCAACCATCCACTCAACAATCATCTCATTAGTCTAACTACATCCTTGAACTTAGGAGGACATCCCACCATATCATCATAATTATCATAATTTGAGCTTAAATAAAATCCTAATATGAGCTTAATCTAAATACCAATTTGAGCTTTAGTACATCTATATCTAATATATTCTAATATTGAAACAAATCTCGAGATCCCTCCTTCCATGTTCTTCTAATCCATTCCATTTTTCTTCTAATCATCTTTTCTCATTTGTTTCATCCATACCCATCCAATCTAATATCATGAATCCTTACCTTCCCTAACACGATCTAAATTAGTAATCAATGGATATCCTAATTACATTGAAGATGATGAGGAAATTCTTGTTGATCAAGATGAGAACAAAATAGATCCCTTTGATTCCATCATTACTAGCAAGCTTAATCCAAATGTCTTCCAAAATACAATCACTCGTCCAAGATATCTCACCATGTCATCATGCATGCCCATTAGCAATCCTTATGCTACCTTTGACAAGGGAAACCCATTAACTCCCCAATCCACATCTCCATCTTATCCCTCATCCACATCTCTCTCTCTTATCTATCCCCCACATATCCCTCTCATCCAATATCTATATCTTTGTCTTCTCCTCCATCCATATTTGAACTTCCATCTTTCCACAACAATAATATCACCTTCATCCCTAGTTCAAATCCACAATCCTATTATCCTCCAAAACACCTCCCAATCCATAGTCCTACTTCTCCAATCTATGATCCCAATCTACCATTCCCTTCCTCCTATCTCAATCCACCATCCACTTCTTCTTATATAAATCCACCTTCCACTCCATCATACCTCAATCCTCCCTTCAATCCATCATACTTCCTTCCTCCATCTAATCCTAATCCACCAATCCATAATCCTAGTCCTCCACCCATTCATAATACTTCATGTATTCCCAACACCACATCTAATCCTAAAATATAAAAGTATCTCATTTCATATGTCATCCAAGGACTCTTCATAAAAAATTCATCACCAAACTCCCATCCAAAAATTGTGGAATCCTTTCACTCCACTCCACCATGCATGGCCATTATTTATGAAGCCCTTATCCATCCCTAATCTATCATTCCTCTTCCCACTCCTAAAACCATCCAAACCATTGAAGTTTTCCAACCCATCAAATCCACCCAAATCCAATCACCTTCTCCTAATCCTAGCATTAACCAAATCCACTCTTAGGAACTTCATGAATCCACTATTCTTTCATCTACCCTATCTAGGGAGTCCATCCAACACTCCTCCACCACCACACTACCCACACAAGTTGAAAGATTCCAAAATCTTGTTCCAAATCATACCAATACATCCCCTCATCCAAATGAAGCTCCTACCATTACATCTATTCCATATCAAGATCATAGTACCTCCTCCACTCCATCCCATGACACCCTTATCAATAAAGATCCAATCATTCCTTGCAATCTCTCTCATGATCTTTTATTACCCCTCCTCTAAATCAAGAGCATACCATCCCACCTAATCCCTCTCATGATCCCTTATCACCCACTTCTCCAAATAAATATCTTACCATCCAATCTACTCCACCTCATGATCCTTTATTGCCTCCTATCCAAACTATCCCAACACCACCTCTTTATCCCCTTGGTCCTCTTACTTTCATCCATGGTGGTTCTCTTGAAATAGAAGAACAAAGTATATCCACCACCTATCCTCCTCCATCTAATAATAGATTCACATCATGTTTTCAAAATAACAAGCATCCTACCATGAACTATGTTGGTGTTTTCCACTACACCTAAGATATATCTAAGGAATAGCCAATTCCTATATCCAAGAATCTTGAAATGAATGGACAACTAACAAGATCTAGTCAATGACTAAGATCTTCTGCACTTTAGGCTTTGTGGGACCAACGAGGGTATCCTAGTGTGTTTATTTGAGTTTTTGTTGTGTAGAACACATCATTACACAAATAAATATTGATGAGGGATAATTCTACAACAATTACTATGAAATTGGCTTGTTTCTAAGTAATTTGCTACTCATTCATCAAAATGAAGACACCCTTAATGAGAATTGTTGCACATGAACATTGGAATTAATGAATTTCAAAAGATTTTAAACCCTGGCTTCACGTTGGACGCTAAATGATTGTTTGATTAACCCCTTAGGTAAACCACTAAGGAATAGGTCAATGTCTTATCTATTGGGAAAAATGGAGTCATGCATACAAGAACCAGTAAAACAAAGATGACTCGATACCTCAATGGAATAGACTACTCTCACAATACTTTGCATCATGGAGCTCAAATTTTGCAATACATCACTAATTTTCAAATCCTTTGCAAATGAATGAAAAATTCATGGCCCCATTTAAGTATTTAATTGATTGCTTGAATCAAAACAAAGAACATAGACATTCATTTGAACAAATTCTCAAAGTAGAATAAAAATTCCATTAATATCTCTATTCAAAATTCACAGACTTATAGAAGGAGATAAATATATTAGAATTATATATTCACTTGTATTTAAGTCATATTTGTGAAACAATTTAAGCTAATTGCATGATTTCATTCATAAAGCTCAAAACTGACAAGTTATTCTATTCCTATCTATCCGTATACATTCGACCAAAACCTAGCCAGAGTCTTCATCCTTCTTGCAAAATGAGTTGTGGTTTTCCTTTTATAGCATAAGGGAAGTGACAAGCTTCAGGCTCAGATGTAGTTTCATTACATATTTTTCATTTCATCCAAATCTCCACTACATTTTACTTGCATTTCAAAACCCCCACATGTTGAATTTGCAGAGCACGGTTCAATTGGGGAAAGCCAAAATGTAACTACCACCAGAGAAGGGAAATGTAAAATTCCACCAAAATTCCCTTTGTTTCTATCTACACCGCAATGAACCAGGTAACCAAGATGCCATGAAGGTTCCCAACCGACGTCAAAAACCAAAAAATGCCACACATGCAAAAAAGGACCACCACCACAACAAATTCTTAATTACCTGTCACCCCACCTTTACCAGTGCCACACCCACAATACACACGACCACTCCTAGTCATTTCCAGAGGAGGAGAGGACACCTCAGCTTCCTCCTCATTCTTTTCTTTACCCAACATGGTTCCAATCCACCCACTTGGGGTTTTAACTGCTAATGGCACAACAATTATCACCTCCTCATCAGAGGGTAACCCATCATTCAAAATAGCTAAATACCAAATGTAAGCAGAGTCAGTATCGGTGTCACTATCAGAGGTGTTGTTCATAAGGTTGATGGGTGAATCCTAGCATCCATAGGAGCCATGCCCATACCTGATCTTCTATTGTGCTCCAGTAAGAGTCTGCACTAGGCCTTTTCCTTTGTCATCTACTTTTCTTGCAACATCACCTTGGAATTGTAGTCTTCAACTGCACCTACTGGGTGCGAGTCTGGGCTTTTCAGTAGAGATATTTGCTTCCATGGTTGGAGCAGCTTCTGGTGCATCAGAACCAAACCTCAAGGAACTCAAGCGAGCAGACTTCCTTACTGGTTTTCTCATTTTCTTCTCTAATAATTGCTCACACTACCTTTCCTTAATCAAGCACACTTCTAACTGCTAAGTGTAAATGACTTGAATAGTAGTTGTTCCTTCTATATTTATCATGTGGAGTGATGACGCTCACAATCAATATCTAACATGCATGTGTAACCAAGTAGCTCATTGGTAGATGTACTAGCACCGTTTAATTCCCCATTTGCATGGAAGTCCATAGACTATTCTTCATGATTACCAAAATTTGCGTATCCACACGAATTGAGATCAACTCAATCACTTTGCAGGATGTTACCCATTAATACGGGCTAGTTGCACAGATTAGAAACAACTGCCACATGTTATTTTTCCAACTTTGAGTGTTCTCTGTCAATCACTTGCCTTGATGGAAGATCAGATAGCCAACCTTTGTTTGACCACCTTTGATTACCGGTGGTGCTTCGTTGATGTGCTCACAACCAATCATTCTCATCCATGTCAGATGACATCTTCACTGTGTAGGGCTCCACCAACTGAGTAGACCGAGACAAGTTTCAAGATTTCGTTGATCTCGTTGGTTTTAACCATCATTCATTTTCACCTAGCGAGCCAGTGGGGAATGGTGAAGATCATTTCGCCAGATTGATCTTAGTTGCTCGTTGAAGATGTTGGGCCTTGGGAGTGGTAGTGGGGAGTGGTTCCTACACTTTTCATGAACACGGGTCACCTTCTTTCCAACCTCACTACATTTATCTTCTTGGTTCTTAACCCCCACGAGCTAGCGGGGTACGGTTGAGATCTTTTCCCCGATCTTTAAATCTTGAAATCTGCACATCACGTAATGTTAGCATTAAATGGATGGACTTGGTCAAGCCGATGGTGATGTGACCACTGGGGTTAGTGACTTAATACATAAGTCACTGGATTAAATTTAAAGCCTGACCTTAGGAAAAGACTTAATATGGTGGGAAGGCGGTGACTGGTTCTTTGGGCTAATGGGGCTGCTAGAATGACGTGCCCGATGGCTCGAGAGATGACTTAAGGGGGAAATGACCGACCGAGTAGGTCAACCTAAAATTATAATTTTCACATGCATTCATGAATAAAAACCTACTCACCTATGAGGACAAGGGTTTATCAAAGAGGTAGGCCAGATCCATGGAGAGGAAAAAATCCATCAAGATTTTAGAAGCTCCAACAAACTAAATCCTCAAGACCATGAACTATCAAGAAAAAGGCTTATCCCTTCATGAGCAAGCTATATTGGAGCCCATACATGTAAAAGAAATCCACATGTGCAAGGCTTTGGTTACATATCTCAAGGGTCAAAATCCAAAAATGTTGGTACAACCTTTCTACAACCTAAGTGAGCTTCTTCCAAAAGAACAATAGGTGCTTTATGCCCATCCTCCAAAATACTTGTTACCATCTCCCTTCTCTATCATATCAACTCAAAATTACTATCCATGCCCTTCCTTTATCCTCTAAATCCATTTTGGGTCCTTATGTCCTACCATCCACTATCAAACATCCTACATCTTGTAAGTCCATTTTGGGCCCTTATATACCAAAATCCCATCCTCCATCTTATCCTACTATCCCTTGATCCACCAATCACCTATACCCATCACCCATCATAAAAATTCCACTCTTATAATCCCCAATTAGGAACAACAAAGGAATACCTACACGAACATCATCCAACATCATCCATCTATTCACCATCTCCAAAATCATAAGTCCATCACTCCATTCATAATCCCTCGACATCATCCATCTCCATGCACATATACCATTGCCATTGGAAGTAATTTAGATGTAAAAATATAAATACATAAATCCAAATATCCACATGAATTTAAAGATCCCCATGTACCCTCAAACATACATGATGAAAAAAATAAAAATCCAATCCAAATGCCAAATCAATCCCTAAGGCTACAAATATGGGCCACCAAAGAAGAAGTTAAAACCATGTGCATCATAAAAAAAAGGATGCAATGCATTCAAATGAAAAATATATAATTTCATCCAAAGTCACTAATCTCGAAGCTACGCATCCCTATCTTCCATCTCCTAAATCTATTTTGGGTCCCTATGTACCAAAATTCACTATTCCAAATCCTCCATCATCCCCACATCCTCTACCTATTTTTCCTTCAATTATTCCGCATCCCTCACAATATATGCCAATGTTGGTCCTAACAACATCCCTTCATGCCACTCACCTCCCATCATTCCATCCATCCAATTTCCAACATCCCATTCGTTATTCCACATTAATCTCCCATAAAATCTCTTTAATCCATGCCTTTTAATAACCCATCTACACTAATAAGGTTGTGCCAACATCCAATAGTCCCTTCACACATGGGCTCTTATTACCTTGGTATGGAACCTGATGCTTGAGTCCTTCCTCCACCTCCTTATCACACATATTCAAAATCCACTTATCCACATGCCTATCCTCATTTTTCTCCATCCACACACTTTCCAAAAACCAAAAAAAATCAAAAATGAAAAAAAGTAGTAAAGAAAAAAAAACCACCCAATGGTGAAAACTTGGCAAACAAGCACCTTGGACACATATCTTGATCAAAACCTAGAAAAAAGGTGTCATCTATAAATCCCTCATCCATTTTTTCTCCTCACTTGGGAAAAAATCCATTCTAAGCATTCCATTTTATCCATCTCTTCCATATCATCTATCGTTCCCATCCTACTTATCATATCTCATTTATCTCAATCCCTCCATCCTCCTTGTGGTCTTCATAAAGATACGGGTGTTGCAAGTATGTTTCAGGTGTTGTCATTGATGTCAATAGTGTGGACCTTTCTAGTTTTCATTGATATAAAACTATACGAAGGTTGTTGATGATGTTGTCTCTAGTGTCAGCAAGGTGGAAGTGTGTGGTTGGTTGCATGTGTTGCAATTAAGATGATTAAGTATAATGTATGAAGTTGTATGTCATGAGTTTATTTTTGCTACTCATGAGTGTGTATATGACTCTATGGATGTTGTATTCACTATCTAGTTATTGTAATTTATATAGAAGAATCTCTTTTAGTTAGTGGCTCAGGAAAGTGCTTAGAAACAGGCTTTGGAGAATGCTCTGCATTCCTCTACATCTTAAGTTATGGTTGTGTGGTTTGAATAGTAGATAGAATGAAGTATGAAGCATATATTTTCTAGTTTCTAGATTATTTATGTTATCAGAGAAGTTTCTTTAGAAATAAGAGTGGTGATTGTACTATTGTAGTCATGGAAGGTTTTGAGAAATTCTTTGTATTTCTCTACAGTTGTTCTTAAGATCTTTCAATATGGAGGAAGTATTTCTAATTTTTATATATTCTCACTTCTCGAGCTCAAATTTCTAAGGTGTACCTCAAGTTGAGCTATCAATGTTATATCTCAAGTCGGTGTTGTATGGGTTTGCAATAGATACTAATATAGTGTTTGTTTTCTTGCACTAGCATAATGTTGCTTAAAGCTATAAAATAAGGGCATGGTAATATTATTGAATACCATCTAATGCTTGTAATGTGATTTGTGTGATGCTAAATTTTTTTGATACTACTTGTGGTCTAGAAATTAATATTTCAAGGGTTGAGTGTTTGCTAGGATGATTTAGCATTCTAAGTTTCTTGCACCAAGGTTTTGTGGCATACGCTAGCATAAGGATGCATGCAAATTTTAAATAGGTCCTTCTTATCTCTAGGCTTGGACAATATTTGATTCCCATAGATGCGTTGAAGCTGACTCAAATATGCTCATTGCACATTTCATGTTCATGCATTTCAAGATGGTTAACAAGGATAATCCTTTTGATGCATTCAGATGGTATAAATGTAAGATCAAGTGTGTGATCAAGTGTGACATGTTTTCAATTTGTGATTAATGTAATTTACAGATAGTAGTGCACTGAAAGTAGAATAATGTGTGTGAATTTTCAAAAATATATTGAATGCATGTTAGAGGTTGTGAGCTGAAAGTAGAATAGTTTAAGTGTTGTATGGAAGGTAGTGAGCCAACAAAATTGTGTAAGGGTTGGAGGGAATGATTCAAAGGAAAGAATCGAAGTGTGAGTTCCAAAGGTAGTGAGCCAAAGGTAGAAAGAAGTATAGAAGTATTGAAGGCGGTGAGCCAAAGGTAGGAGAAATATTGTGGTTATAATTTTTCATCTAATTCTTTGAAGAGTTGTACTCTAAGGTTGTAGCCTCACTTTGTAAGTGTTCAACAGGGTGTTGTAAACTTCCTTAGGTTAAATACCTTAAAAAATTTGTATTTTTTGATTCATTTGTGAGGTTGGATTTGGATGGATCATGGATTTCCCCTTGTTGGGTTTCCACAAATTCTGGTATTGTTATTTTGTGCTTTTTTTTTTTGCATGTATTATTTTTTTAAGACATGAGTTATATTTTTTGGTTGATAAGTTGGATAAGTTTATTTGAGTTTGTTCTAAGGGATATATTGATTCACCCCCCCCCCCTTAGTATATCTATGTTATAACAATTGGTATCATAGTTGAGTTCCTTGGTTTAACCTAATAGCTGAATGCAGATCTTGGTTTAGAGCACATGGCTCAGGAGGAGTCCTCTTCTAAGGAACTGAAATTTGATGGAAACAATTATGCTTTTTGGAGTATGTGGATGGATTCCTATCTCACATCTCTTGGGTATGATGTTTGGAGAGCTTGTAAAGATGATTATGTTGTGCCTACTCATCCTATCATTGATCCAAATACAAATAAGGAACATGAGAATAATGCTAAGGAAAAGAATGCTATCCTAAGCGGGTTAGCTAATTCTTAATTTTTCAAGGTGGGACAATGAAAGAATTCAAAGGAAATCTGGGAAAAGCTCAAGAATCTCTATGAAGGGAATGAATGCCAAACAAGAAAAACTAAAATCTTACTGGACATTATTTGAGGATATGAAGATGAAGGAAGAAGAGAATATAGCTAGTTATATGTTCTAGGTAGATGAAGTTGTAAATGGAATTCAAAGCTATGGAGAAGACATACCTAACTCTTTTGTGGTGAAGAAAATTTAGAGAACCCTTCCTTAGAGGTTTGACCTAAAAGTATCTACAATCGAAGAAGCCAAGGATCTAATAAAGCTTACCATAGAAGAATTGTATGTATCTCTCATTGCCTATGAAATGAGGAATGAAGTTTAGTGTACACAAAAAAAGGAATTTGCATTCAAAGTTTTAAAGAAAGAATAAGCTTCCTAATCACCTAGTGAATTTTGATGAAGAAGAAGCAAACTTTGTAAGAAAGCTGAAGAAAGGATAGGGAAAGTACAAAGGTAAATTACCATTCAAATTCTTTAATTATGGTAAAATTGATCACTATTCTTCCAAATTTCCATTCAAATAAAATGAAAGCATAAGAAAGAAATTCAAGAGAAACATATGAAGGAAACCATTGCACATCAGAAGATGGTGTAGATGAATCCCTATTCATGGCCACAGTGATCTGTGGAAGTCCAAGCAGATATATAGTTGAAGAAGAAGGTGAATTTGATTTTGAAGGTGAAATTTTCTCTGCTCTAGAAGATCTTGATTGTGTAAGAAAAGAGAACAAAAAGAAAAAGGAACTAATTGAAGAAAAAAATGAGAGAATGCAAAAATATTGAAAAGGAGATTATGTCACTCAAAAGGGAGCTTAAAAGGTCTTGTTCAGAAGTCAAGAAGCTATTATCAAACCTAAATAAATATCTCATCATTTAAATAGACTCTTCACAAATAGGTTTAATCATGCATTTTTTGGATACTATTTCATTTGCAATAAGTATGGACATAAAGTTATATAGTGAAAATTTGAAATGAATGAAAGAATTTTTTTTAGAAAAAATCCTCTTGCTTCTTTGGTAGATGTCAATGTGACATGTTATATCTACAACAATGTTGGGCATATAGAAAAATTCTACAGAAGTTATTTTGCAAAATCTAAAATTCAAAGGGTAGTTGATGTTGAGCAAGTCAAGGAAACAAGCAAAGAAAATTCAATGGTTGTGCAAATAGCATTTCATGCTCAAGGAAAATAAAATATTTGGATAATTGATAGTGGGCATTCAAATCACATGACTGGTGATAGAAAAAATTTCATCAAGTTGGTCAAGTGTAATGGTGGTTCAGTAAAGTTAGGAGATAATTCATCAGCAAAGATTTGTGTTAAAGGCATTATGAGTATTGATAGAAAATCTAAGACTAAAGATGTCTTCTATGTTGAAGGTCTCAAGCATAATATTCTCAGTGTAATTCATATGTGAAACAAAGGATATAGTCTTTTATTCAATGAGCATGGATGTGAAATCAAGAAAGAAAAGTCTGGAAGGTTGGTGGAAAAAGGCTCAAGGGTTGAGGGAAACTTATACAATCTCAATGCTGTGAATGGAAGAATTTTTCTCCTTGGACAAAAAAATGAATTTTAGTTGTGGCATAAGAGGATGGGACACATCAACTTTGATAACCTTGTAAAAATCAATTTCATGTATGTAATGAGAGACATGCCAAGGATAGTCAAGCCTACAAGCGCCATTTGTAGAGAATGTTGGATTGGGAAGCAAACAAGAATAAAATTCAAAACCAAAGAATATTCTACTACTAGACCTATAGAGCTAATTCATATTGATCTATGTAGACTAACTACAACAAAAATTCTTCAAGCTAAAAGGTATTTCATGTTGCTTATTGATGATTTATCTAGAATGGCATGGGTTATATTCCTAAAAGAAAAATTAGAAGCTTTCAATAGATTTAAGATATTTAAGTGAATGTTTGAGAATGAAATGAATGTTATAATCAAATATCTAAGATCTGATAGAGGTGTTGATTTTACATCAACTGAATTTGAGGAGTTATGTGAAGAGCATGGGATAAAAAGATATTACTCTGTTGCTAGAATTCATCAGTGGAATGAAGTAGTGGAAAGAAAGAATAGAATTGTTCAAGAGATGGAAAAAATAATGCTAAATGAAGCTAAGTTACCTGATGTGTATTGGAAGGAAGCAGTTCATATTGTTTTTTATATCCTTAATATTTTTTAGCTAAGGGCGGATAGCACCAAAAATACCTATGAGCTTTGGTGATGTAGGAGCATTCTAGGTCTCAAGCAATCTTGCATCAACCAAAAATATTTACATTCAAATTCTCTTGCATTTTAGTAGTTAACTATCAGGACCCAGTCTCAATATTTCATACCACATTATACTATATTGTAGCATCAGATCTTGTTGAGCAAGGTATATGATCTTCATTACAATATCTACATCATATCCATAATTCAAGTGTTTTGAAGATTCTAGTACAAAGATATCACTAAAAGAATATCAGTTGTAATTGGACAGAGAGCATTCACCAACCAATCTTGGCTTTTCAAGTGTGTGGACCTATCCCGTGACTTGTGAAGGCCCATAAACCATTTCATAAGCATTCACCTTAATCGAGGAGCCTTCATTTTGATCTGCATCATTTTTTTCCAAGGATTAAAGAAGAACCATATGTTTTGGCTGACCTTCGCACGTTTCATCAACTTTGGGGTTTGAGACTTCTTGAGGTCAACGTGGACCTTTTCTGGAGCTGAGAATTGATATATATAAGCATTGTATAGTTACATTAGGCATCAGTGGTAGAGATAGTAGAAGTGATAGAGTGATAGATAGGAGATAAGATGCTTTGACCCACAATGCATTTTTGGGCTTAACGCCATATCATTTTGTAATATGAAGCCAGAAGGTAGGGCATGTTGCTGGTGAATAATTGATCATTCTCTATATATCCATGTGGGATTGTGATTCCAATTCTTTGAGTTTTCATTGTGTTTACTCTTGCTACAAGGATGGACAATCCTATTTTTGGACCCTCCATCCTTGACTGCACCAAGTGGTATTAGAGCAAGTTTGTAGACTTGGGAGAAGAGAGTGAAGTCAAGCAAGGAATTCCATAATATATTTGTGTGCACAGATCGTCAACTTGAGGCATCCTACTTGTTTTTTTCAACAGATCATTGATCGTGAGGTAGTTACAACCCTGTAGCCAGATCACCGATGAGAGGCAATTGCACCAGATCCTAGGAAGAGATGCTATCAAGGAGAATTCATACTACTATTAATGTTGCTAGAAATATGGACGAGATGATGGAAATGATGTGAACAATGAAATGAGATTGGATGTTGTTGAAGAAGATAGAAGAAAATGCTTAAACCCTAGACCTAATTGAAGAAACCTCAGAAGAGGAAGATTCAGATTAGATGAAGATGTTGAATGCTATTTTTAAAATAGGAATGTGACCTAGAATGGAGATTTCAAACTATACCGGTAACCTAAACCCTGAGGAGTTGATTGATTAGATAAATGACATTGAAGAATACTTCGAATATGAAGAAATTGAAGATCCAGAGAGAGTGAGATTTGCAAAGAATAAACTAAAAGGACGTGCTGCAATATGGTGGAATGAATTTCAATTGGAGAGAAATAGAAAAGGTATACAAAAGATTGTGAAATGGGATAGAATGGTGAGAAAATTGAAGAACCAGTTTATACCTGCGGACTATGAGTTGGAGTTGCTGAAGAGATTGCAAAACCTAAGACAAAAGGAAAAGACTATGAAATAATACACTAAGTAATTTAATAAGATCATCATCAGGACTAGACATAGTGAAGCAAGCAAGGAGAAATTGGTAAGATATATAAATGAGCTGAGGATGAACATTTAGGAAGAGTTGAGTCTGGTAAGGATGAATTCAGTAGAGGAAGCACATCAATTTGCATTAAAGGTGGAGGACAAGCTAGAAAAAAAAAATGAATAGAGATAGAGAGGAAGAGGGGGTAGATTTGAGAAAGGAAGGTCACATTCTAGAGTAGAAAAGCCATATGTGAAGCAAAAAAAGGACAAAGATTCATACCGCAAGGAGGAGAGGGATTCCAATTCATACCATAAAGGGAGAGATGATAGAAATTCTTACCTCCACAATAGAGGAGGCTACAAATCTTACCACAATGATGGGTACCGAAGAGATTAGAAAGGATATGACAAAAGAAATTTCATAGGAACCTGTTTTAAGTGCGAGGAAGAAGGGCATAGACCATTTGAGTGTCACCAAGAAAGTAAGAAGATTGAAAATCATGCAAGAACCTAATATACAGAGGAAGAACTGGTGAAACACCTGAGTTCTAGAGGAAGTCCTGAGAAGGGAGAATCATTATTCATGAGGAGAGCACTGCTCCAGGAGAACGAAGCACCTAAGGAAGCACCATAGAGGAAAAATTTGTTCCAGGCTAGATGCAAAGTAGGAGGTAAGTGTTGTAACGTTGTCATTGACAGTGGCCGTACAGATAACCTAGTCTCTAAGGAAAAGGTGACAAATTTGAATTTGGAAAGAAGAAAACATCTAAAGCCTTATATGATAGCCTAGATTCAAGATGAGCACAAGATACTAGTGAGTCAACAATGTCTAGAAAATTTTTGTATTGGATCACATCATGATGAAGTACTATGTGATATTATGCCAATGGATGTATGTCATATGTTGTTGGGTAGACCTTGGTAGTATGATAAGAAAGCTATAGATGATGGGAGAAAGACAACCTATACCATAACATCCAATGGAAAGAGAATCACCTTGAAACCTTTGGAAGATGACCTTAAAGGTGAAGTATGTGGTATAGCTAGAATCAATTTGGTAGATGGAAGGAAATTTTTGGATGGATTAAGACATGAAAACATGTATTTTACTTTGATTCTGAGGAAGTACAGAGACCTAGATGTGGAGATAATCACAAGGGAAGAAGAGTCGTCAGAGTAGGAATTCACCAAACTATTGATAGAGTACCAAGATATTGTATTAGAGAATGTTCCTGATGGATTACCACCAATCTGAAGTATTAGTCATCACCTGGATCTTATTCCAAGAGCCAATTTTCTAAACAAATCTGCACACTAAATGACACCATCAAAGAATGTGGAGCTAAACAAGTAGATACAGGAATTGTTGAAGAAAGGATTCATCAGAGAAAGTATGAGCCCATGTGTGGTACCAATTGTACTTGTACCTAAGAAAGATGCAGAATGGAGGGTGTGTATAGATTCAAGAGCTATCAATAAGATCACGATGAAGTATATATTCCCATTGCCTAGGATGGATGACATCATGGATAGTCTGAGTGGAGAAAAGTATTTCACCAAGACAGACCTAAAGAGTGGATACCATCAAATTGGGATCAGAGAGGGAGATCAATGGAAGAATGATTTCAAGAAAAATAAGGGATTGTATGAGTAGTTGATCATTCCATCTAGAATAACTAATGCACCTAGTACATTTATGAGGCTAATAAATGAATTCTTGAAGAAATTCTTGGGAAATTTTTTCATTGTTTATCTAGATGATATTTTGATTTTCAGTAAGACTAAGGAAGAACATTTGGAGCACATTAGACAAGTATTTCAAAGGCTAAGAGAAAAGTTGATAAATATCAAGAAGTGTAGTTTCATGAAGGAAGAACTAGTATATTTGGGATTCATGATATTGACAGAAGGATTAAAGATGGACCATGATCAGGTTAGAGCAATAGTTGAATGGCCTACACCTATTGGAGAGGTAAAATAATTTCATGGACTAGCAAGCTTTTACTAGAAGTTCATCAAAAAATTTAGTAGTAATTGTACACCTATGACAGAGACGATGAGTGGTGACCAAAAGGAGTTCAAGTGGACATTAGGAGAACAAAAGAGTTTTGAGTTGTTGAAACAAAAGGTGATAGAACAACTCATTTTATCACTACCGTACTTTGATAAGGTATTCCAAGTAGATTGTGATGCTAGTGGAAGTACAATAGGAGCTATGTTGAGTCAGGAAGGGAGACCCGTAGCCTATTTTAGTGAAAAATTAAATGATGCTAGGAGAAGATATTCAGTTTATGATCATGAATTCTATGCAATAATACAAGCCTTGAATAAGTGGAGACATTACTTGTTACCTAAGGAATTTGTGTTGTATACAGATCATCAAGCTTTACAATATTTGAATAGTCAACGGAAGTTGAACTGGAGAGACATGAGATGGGTAGAGTTCTTGCATAGTTACACATTTGTGTTGAAGCACCAGACTGGAAAGTCAAACAAGGTTGCAAATGAATTAAGTAGGAGAAGAAGTTTGTTGACAAAGATGAGAATTGAAGTATTAGGTTTTGAAGAACTGAAGCATATGTATGAGGATGACATTGATTTTGTGGAGGCATGGAAGGCTTGCAAGGAACATATAAAGACAGACAAAAGAAAATGGTTGGATTATTTCATTCAAGAAGGCATGTTATTCAAGAACTAGTTATATATCCCTAGGAGTTTAGTGAGAGAATTTGATCAAGGAAAAGCACTGTGGAGGATTAGCAGGACATTTTGGAATTGATAAGACTGTAGCATTGGTGAGTGAGAACTATTTTTTGCCACAGTTGCACAAGGATGTCAGGAAATATGTTCAAAGTTACAGGATTTATCAAGTTGCAAAAGGAAATAGTAAAAAAAATAGAATGTATACTCCATTGGTAGTACTAGAGAGACCATGGGAGGAAATTAGCATGGATTTTGTGTTGGGATTACCTGAGACACCGAGAGGATTTGACTCTATATTTGTGGTTGTGGATAGATTTTCTAAGATGGCATATTTCATACCTTGTAAGAAAACTAGTGATGTAGTACATGTTGCAGACCTATTTTTCAAAGGGATTGTGAGATTACATGGACTACCAAAGAGTATAGTATCAGACAGAGACACTAGATTCATTGGGTATTTCTGGAAAACATTGTGGAAGAAGATGAAGATAGATTTGAAGTATAGTTCAACATTTCACCCATAAATAGATGGAAAAAAATAAGTGGTAAATAGAATTTTGGGGAACTTGTTGAGGTGTTTGATTGAAGGTAAAGTGGTAAATTGGGACTTAATACTACCACAAGTAGAATTTTCATACAACAATTCAGGAAACCGGAGAATAGGGAAGACACCATTTGAAATTGTGACAAGAAAACAACCTAGACAAGTAATAAAACTAAGAGATATCAGTATGGAGAATAAAAGGAGTGTGGAGGTAGAAGAATTTGTAGGATTCATGGAGACAATGCATACATAAGTCAAGGAGCATCTGGAGGAAGATGAACAATACCTACAAAGCAAAAGATAATGAGAAGAAAAGACAAAGAGTTTGCGGTAGGAGAGGAAGTAATGGTATATTTGAGAAAAGAGAGATTTCTAGTTGGGACATATAAAAAGTTGAAGACGAAGAATTTTGGACATTGTAAGATCATCAAGAAGTTTGATTTTGGAAATGCATGTGAAGTGGAGCTACCAGATGAATTTGGCATATCACCTATATTTAAAATTGCAGACCTACACCAGTATCATGAAGGAGTCACCAGAGGATAGAGAAGTTGGTTTTTCTAACCAGATATCACATCATCCAAAGGAAATTGAGGAAATTTTAAATAGAAGAGTTGGATGTAGTACCAAAGGAAGGAAATACAAGGAATATTATCTAGTTATATGGAAAGGAAGGACAAATGAAGATTCATCATGGATTTATCAGGTTGAGGTGGACTGCATTAGTTTCCCTTTGGCCCCTAGAAAGTGAGAGGCTCACTTTTCTTCAACCTCAAGTGTCTGATGGAGGAGCATCCCAAGTTTCAAGCAATCTTGCATCAACCAAAAATATTTGCATTCAAGTTTTCTTGCATTTCAGTAGTTAACTGTCAGGACCCAGTCTCAATATTTCATACTGCATTATACCACATTGTAACATTAGAGCTCATGGAATAGGATATATGATCTTCATTTCAACATCTACATCATATCCAACATTTAAATATTTTGAAGATTCCATTACAAAGATATCGCTGACATAATATCAGTTGTAATTGGACAGAGAGCATTCACTGACCAGTCTTGGATTTTCAAGTGTGCGGACCTATCACGTGACTTATAGAGCCTCAAAAACCATTTAATAAGGATGAAACTTCATCAAGGAGCCTTCATTCAGATCCGCATCATGTTTTTCCAAGGATCAAATGAGAACCATATGTTTTTTATGACCTTCACATGTTTCATCAACTTTGGGGTTTGAGACCTCTTGAGGCTGACACAAACATTTTTTGGAGCTGGGAATTGATAAATATATATATATATATAAGCATTGTGTAGTTGCATTAGGAATCAGTGGTAGAGATAGTAGAAGTGATAGAGTGATAGATAGGAGATAAGGGCTTTGACACACATTGTATTTTTGGGCTTAATGCCATATCATTCTATAATATGAAGTTAGAAGGCAGGGCATGTTGCCGATGAATAATTGATCATTCTCTATATATCCATGTGGGATTGTGATTCCAATTCTTTGAGTTTTTTGTTGTGTTTACTCTTGCTGCAAGGTTGGAAAGTCCTATTTCTAGACCCTCCATCCTTGACTGCACCATTTGGTATGGGAGACCGGATACTGTCAAATATTTTATAATTTTTGGAAGTAGATGCTTCATTCGGAGAGATGAAGAAGGATTAGGAAATTTTGATTCAAGATCAAATGAAGGAATCTTTCTTAGGTATTCAAACAAAATAAAATCCAGAAAGTGCTATAATAAAATATTGAGAAAGGTGGTCGAAAGTGAAAATGACAGAGTAGATGAAGAATAAGCACACATGAGTAAGAAGATTGTTGGACTAATGAATCTATCTGCACAGAGGAAGCTCAAGAAAAATTCCCCAAGACTCTTGCAAAGTATGTTCAACAGAATCATTTAGAAGATCAGATCATTAGAGATAAAAATGAAGGATTTCTAACAAGAAGGTATGCAAAATCAAATGAACAGGTTAATTTTTCTCTATTGTCAAGAATAGAGCCAAAAAAATTGTTGATTCTAGCAAAGATGAAAGACGGATTCAAGCTATGAAATAAGAGCTATATCAAATTGAAAAGAATTAGACTTGGGAATTGGTTCCAAGACCTGCAGTAAAAAATGTAATTGGAACAAAATGGGTATTCAGAAACAAACTACAATGTGAAGAGGGAGAAGTTGTGAGAAATAAAGAAAGATTGTTTTGTAAAGAATATTCACAAGTGGAAGGAATTGAATTTGAAGAAACATTTTCTTTGGTGGAAAGAATGGAGGCCATTAGAATTTTTATTTCATTTATTGTTCATAGGAAATTCAAAGTTTATCAAATGGATGTAAAATCTACCTTCCTAAATAGTTTTGTATGGTTTAAAAACTTAAGAAGAATTTTTATGGTCTTAAGCAAGCCCCCAAGTCTTGGTATGCAAGGTTGGATAAGTACCTCTGTCAGCAAGGATTCAAGAATGGTACTATAGACAATAATTTATATATTAAAGTAGAGGATGAAAATATTCTAATTGTTGTGGTATATGTTGATGATATAATATTTGGAGAAAATGATGAAATGTGTAAGAGGTTTTCTAAACAAATGTAGAAGGAATTTGAAATGTCCATGTTAGGTGAGCTGTCATTTTTTATTGGACTTCAAATCATACAGTTAGATATAGGAATCTTTATCTCTCAAGAAAAGTATGTTAAGAAGATGTTGAAGAAGTTTGGTATTGAAGATTATAAACCAATAAGTACTCCAATGGTAACTAGTTTGCATTTGGGTAAGGATGATGTATCACCTAAGGTTGATCAAACTTTGTATAGGTCTCTAATTTGAGGTCTACTATACTTAACTACTTCAAGGCCTAATATAATGCAAGTTGTTTGTTTAGTTGTAAGATTTCAAGTTGATCTAAAAGAAACTCATGTAAAATTTATCAAGAGTATTTTCAGATATTTAAAGAGCACTTTGGACTATGGATTGTGGTATCAATTTAGGGTAATGACTTCTTTTTAACACATGTACTGATGTTAATTGGGGTAGTAGTGTTAATGATAGAAGAAGTACCAGTTGTTGGTTGTTTTTCTTGTAAACCAGGTTTGTCTCCTATTCTACCTATGGAGTAGCCAACTCCAATCAAAGGTAGCTCAGAGGACCTAGGCCAACTGACGAGGGTTTGAAAAACCTCCTACACTTCGGGCTCTACAAAACCCAGGGGGAGTATCCCTTGAACAAAGCAGATACAATCTCCTTATGGGTGATAGAACAAAGTTTATTCAAAGTTGGCAACCTTCGAACAAGCAGTGTATATCACACTAAGAATGATGAAACACATATAGAATAACATGAAACAGAATTGATTTATTAAAATGCTTGTTATCCAGGTTGAATAACTAGGTCAGCGAAGGCATACAACTAACATCAGACCAATGCCAATATCCTTGGGCAAGGAGTCATGAAAATGTGCAACAGAAGGAACATTTAATTTTGGAAACCTGAGTCTTTATGGAGTTAACCTTATTAACCCATAAACTAATGAACAAATCTTTCAGACTTCTTACCAAATCCCTTAACAATGCATAGAAATCTATTGGTTAATTAATGCAATTTAACTCATTCCTTGAACAAGAGCAATAATCAAACAAACAGATAATGAAATGATCCTTGATCACTTGATCTCATTAAAATTTCATATACACCATTACAAGGAGAGACTTGAGATTTTATCAACCACATTCACTATCCATAATATATTCAGAAGCCTTACATTCAATACTATTTGCTCTGCCCTTAAAATTGACACTAAATCTGATATGTTCTAAGTGTTCTTTCTTCAGACCAGAACCTAGCTACCCAACCAGAGACAATTGGTTCCCTTTACAATTTTTTCAAACTGCCCTCGAACCCTGAACAAAGTGGAGAGAAATTACATTTATACATCCAGGGTTACCAATCAGCTTGAGTCTATGTGGACATCAATTGAGAAATCCCTAGCTGACCTGGAAGCACATCTTGCAGCTCGGCTATGAACCTCCACCAACCAATCTGAATCATCTTAAAAGCTCCTGTCAAGTGGAACAGGGAGAATGTCACACAACCAAGTCGAAACAAGCAAGTACTAGAATGGGCAGCCATGACAGTCAAACCAGGAAGGTACATCGACCATGCCGTCCAGGAAATCCGCGGGTGCAATCAACACAAATCCAGAGGCCACAAATGCAGAAATCAACCATTTCAACCACTTCTCCATCTCAGATAGTCTATTCCCCTAATTCTACAATAAATTCCACATCTGTTGTGCCAACCCACACCATAATTTGAGGCTTAGGACCAAATCGAGGTCATCATGCCGATCTACAAAAATCTTCATCATTGTCATTCTTGAGCCACAGGCTGAGTGACCAACCGCATTAAATGCATCCCTGGTTCAATCCATGTCGGCCACAGCTTCCAGCAAACTAGTCGGTGAGACATCACAAGGGCAGGAAAATGTGCCACATCAAACATTGATCATAGTTGGCAAGAGGCCTGAAGGTATGTTGAAGGCAAAATAACGCTAATCGTTCCATCCCGCATTCACTATGCATCGTCGTGACCAGCCATTTGTTACACCAAAGTCAAGAAATGTCGCTTAGTTTCGTTATAGCCCGCCGTTGTTGTTGCAATGTCATATAGATTCAAAATGCTTCATCGAAATGAATTTCCTTTATGTGTTTTCCATTCGCCGAGACAGGGGTACATCTCACACCAAAGCAATCCTCTCATTTTGTTCACAATCGCTATAGCTAATCATCCTCGGGGAGACCTCATAGAGATTTTATCGGGTTACACCGAAAGCCATGTACTGAACCCCATCGGCAAGACACACTGAGTTTGCTGAGACACTATAGCGAAGCAACATTAGCCATATCAAAGAACCCTGAAGCACCAGTCGGTATAATAAGCCGACATTGCAGAAACCTTTCAACAAAAGGTATAACCCATGCCAAAAGAAAAACACAAGATATCATCGACAAGACTCAATAGATTCGCTATGACATATATCGATGCCTCAAGCCTTTGCTGATAGAACCCATGCTCGATCGCCAAAACAAAACCAGGATCTCGCCGACAACCACCCATAAATAAATTCCATTGGTTGTGACAAATGATAAGTCTTGCCGATAGGCAACTCAGACTTATGCAAGAAAAAAAATGCATAATGGGTCAGGGAAACAACAAGAAACCTATGCTGAAGGGAAGTCACACCGAAGAGAAAAGTGGGGCAGGCAAAGTTGGCAAGACCGGCGGGGGTTGGGGAAACATCTCCCCGACATAATAGACCCAAGCCGATAGGAGGGGGTCTCGGGGAGACATGCCAAAGTAAAAGCGGGGCTGGTGAAAGTGGTAACAAGGGGCCGGTAACGAATGAAGTAAGGGGCTCGGGGGAAACACTTAAGTAAAAATGAACTGGGTAGACAGGTCACCAACAAAAAGAACAAAGGCTAGAAGAGAAGGAAGCCACAAACCCAAATGGAGAAAACAAAAACCCAAGCCAGGGTTCAGACCATGAAGGAAACAGGAAGGCGAGACAAAAGAACCAAAGGGAAAAACATCAGAAGCAAATTCCAACACGCTGAGCTCAACCCTTGTGGGAGCCCACTTGTCCCACGTGCCAAAATGAAAAACACCCCATAGCCAAGGTTTTATCATGAAAAACAAGAGTACACAACTAGACAATGAGAGAACCAGAAATGGCTCTAACATAGGCTCCAATTGGGGGATGTATGCCCCTGGTGGGCATAGCAAGAATCAAGATCATTGGGAGAGCAGACCAGACAGAAAAGACCAAAACAAACCAGGAACTAGCCCAACCAGAAGACACAAACAAGAAAACAAAACGAAAGGCAAACCCTAAGCTACTGTTCATGGAAAAGAGATACCTCAAGAGAAGTACAACTTCAAGAACTATCCATGAACTGGCAGTTCAAGAATCTCGCCTGTCATAGTTTGGAGAAAAAATGAATCTTCTCCCCATTTATCGCTGATCAAGAACGGGCCTAACCAGATGGCATCAAACTTCCCATGCTTCCCCTTGTCTTCTAATCTGGCATTCCACAATAAGACTAAATCTCCCTTCTCAAAGTTCCTTGCTGATGTCCTTTTATCATACAAGTTCTTTACCTACATTTGCAATTTGACATTTCTCCTTTGAGCATCCCTTCTAGTCTCATCTAGCTCTATGAGAGCCTCTACTGTCAATTGTATCTCATTGTCAACTTCATCATCATATACTTGAATGAACTTGTACATCTCCATGAGGTTATTTTGGGGAAACCTTGCATTTATAACATAGACCAAGTCAAAAGGGGCACAACTGATTGCCTTCTTCACTGTCACCCTGTCTGCCTAGACAGCCAATCTCAATTTAGAATCCCATGCCCTTTTGTTCTGGTCCAGGATTCTCTTGATGATCTTCATCAAGCTCTTGTTGCTTGACTCAGCTTGTCCATTCCTTGTGGATGGTATGGTGATGAGTAGGAGATATAGATACCATATCTTTCACAAAATTCAGTATATTCCTCAAATCTGAAACACATAGCATTATTGGATACAATTCTCTCTAGGCATCCAAACCTTGTCAAAATGTTATTCATCAAAAAGTTGATCACCACTTTACTAGTTGCTTTCTTTGTTGGGATTGCTTCCATCCACTTGGTGAAATAATCAGTGGCTACCAACATCCAGGAGTGACCTCCACTAGATTTGCATGATATCTCACCTATGAAGTCAATGCCCCAAATCTAAAATGGAGATTGCACAGTAACCGGTCTGAGGGGAAGGTTACCAATTTTTTTTAACTTACCAGAAAAACGCTGACAAGCATTACATGTCTTCACAAAATGATGGGCATCTTTAAATATAGTAGGCCACCAAAAACCGGCCCTCATCACCTTGTGTGCAGTTGTCTTGGCCATGTAATGTCTGCCATAGACTCCACCATGCATCTCCCTTAGAAGTTCTAATGCCTGATTCTGATCAACGCATTTCAGCATGACTCCTCTACTTCTCCACCACAAATTTCCTTGTATGATAACATATCTGATAGCGTGTAACTTCAATGTCCTCTTCTAATTTTCATTCAGGTCATCAGGGCACTTCATCCTCTATAGATAATAGATCACATTCTTATACCACTCAAAGTGCTCCATATCACATATGTTCGATCTGTTTTCTTCTTCCAATGAGTTTATTTGATTTGCTTCCAAATTGGTCTGGGCCATAAGCTTGGCCAATCCTTGTCCCCTCACCAACTTAGTGATTTGGATCTCAATGTTAAACTCTTGAATTCTATTAATTATGATAGCTCCCATTAAGTAAGGCCTGAAAGCTTTGACTGTTTTTACCAATGCATATGCCTATTTTTCATTTATGTCATATATCAATTCTGCAGCTTGTAAAGACTTACTGAAGAAGGCTATGGGCTGCTCGAAACCATTATCATTCTTCTATAACAACACCCCTGCTATAGTGTGAAAAGAAGCAAAGTTGAACAACTGGAAAGGCTTTGAATAGTCGGGTGTCTTCAACATAGGAGCATCCTTTATTGCTTCTTTAATGGCTCTTCTGACCAGACTATCCTCTCATTCTTCTTCAACATTTTGGAGATAGGTCTACTAATTTCTACAAAGTTAGTGACAAACCTTCCCAAGAATTTTATTTGACCAAACAAAGATTGTACTCCCTTGACATTCTTTGGTGGTTGGATCTTATCAATGGCTGCTATCCTTTCTGGATCAATTCTGATGCCATCTTTTGAGACAATGTGCCCTAGTAACTTGCCCTCCTTAACCCCAAAGGCACATTTCTTGGGATTAAGGGAAATACCATATTCCAACGCCTTGAAAAAGATTTTCTCTAAGTGAGAGCAATGGTCCTCTTCTTTCTTGCTATGAGCAGTCAAGTCATCTTGGTAAACAGCAAGGAATAGGTCTAAGAACTCAGCAAAGGCCACATCCATGACTCTTTGAAAAGTGGCACCAGCATTCATTAGGCCAAAAGGCATTCTCACATAGACATAAGTTCCCTAGGGTGTGGTGAACGCTGTCTTGTACTGCTCTGATTCTTTCACCATGACTTGGTTGTAACCAGAGAATCCATCCATCATGGACATCAATTCACATCCAGTCACTTTCTGTAGCATAGCCTCCATGTTTGGGAGTGGATAGTTGTCTTTCAATGATGCAATATTTAAATTTTTGAAATCCACACACAACCTAAGATCACCATTTTTTTTTCTGACAGGAACCAGGTTTGACACCCATGAAGAATGCCTTATAGGCTTAATAATCCCTGCATCACTCAATTTTGTTAGTTCTTCCTACATCTTGGATCTCAAGGCTGGATTGATAGGCCTTTGCTTCTGCCTGAATGGTCTCACATCAGGCTTCAGGGGAATTTCATGCTGGAACAAATCTTCCCTGTAAGCCTTCACGTCATCATAAGACCAAGCAAACACATGCCTATATTTCCTCAATAGGGTAATAAGCATCTTCCTTACATGAGGCTTCATCTTCTTGCCTATGTATACCTTTTTTGGTGCACTATCAGTCCCTAGGTTGATTTCCTCTAGGTATTCTTTATGGGTAGCTGCTTGTTTTGTGTTGAACTTATCTGGTCCTTCAAAGATTCTCTCCAACGCTACTAACCCTTTTGGGATTTTGTTGCTCTTCAGTTGAATTACTTCATTCCCAAACAAGTTCTTTCTACCATTTTCTTCTACCACGTATGAGCCAAAATCAATCTCCTGATGCTCATATTGGTCAACACCGTGCAGGAATCTCAAGATATCATTGTCATCTTGGAACACCTGCCAATTGTAGACATTATCAGGCACTGTAGGCCTAGTTTGTACCTCAATACTAGAAATGCCATTAAAGGTCACTTCATCCAATTTAACAGCAATATTGGCCAACAAGTCAGCCTTGGCATTCTTCCCTCTTTCTATCCAATCTATCCCAAAGGCATCAAATGCCTCAATTGTATCCCACACTTCATTCCTATATTGCCTCAAGCGCTTATCTTTAGTGACAAATCTAGATCTGACTTGAGAAACAATCAGCTCTGAGTCACCAAATACCCTTAACAGTTTTATCCCATGCTTAGAGGCAATTTTTAGGCCAAGTAGCAAAGCCTCATACTCAGCCACATTGTTTGTACATGCAAATTGGAGTAGAAAGGAGTATTTAAAAGTCTTGCCTTGTGGTGATACCAGCAAGACACCAGCACCTGAGCCATCCTTGGAGCAAGCTCCATCAAATTACATGGTCCAAATTGATTCCTCTGAAATAGTCTGCATGATCTCTTTGACTATTGGCACTGACTTGGTCTTTCCATCTTCTTGTTTTGCCTCCTCAACTCGAAAGGTATCCATATCAGTATCAACAAAGTTGATAAGTGGAGGTTTTTCTATTTTACCAACAAATTCAATCATATGCTTGCACCTTGGCTCCCGAGCAATTTTAACATCCTTCTGATCGATGGAAAAGGTGGCAAAGGATAAGTCACATTATATACTTCCTCCCATATAAGCACACCATTTCCTTGACAGCAGTATTCCATATGCTGGAGGGATATCAACTACTATGACACTCATGAAAAGTTCCTTCTCAGGGCAAGCTACCAGTCTGTATGATACTTCAGTTATGATTCCAATCACATGGATCTCCCTTGAGTCCATAGCATAGCATTTTCCATAAGTGCTATCCACCTTTAAGCCCATTTCCTCCATGATTTTGACCAGCATCACATTATTTGAGGCACCTGAATCAATCATACAATTTCTGAGCAAGTTTCCATTGATAATCAGGCTCAGGAAGAAAGGGTTGACCATATCAGGGTTAGCAGTGATTGTAGTTCCTAGATAGACTTCAAGATTCTCATCTGCGTTCAGTCGAGCTGCATCATCCTTCACCTGGCCTGCACTTGTTTTAGGTATTTGAGCTTCCATTTTGGGTTGATTGTTCCTAGCAATGCTCTTGATGACTGCCATTGTTTTATGCTTATGGTCATCAATCCTCATCATCTCAAGAAGTGGGATTGTGACCCTTATCTAAGATAGGACCTAAAACATGTCAACTGGTGCATAACTTGGAATCTATGGGAATATAACTTCATGAGAAGTCAGTGCATCTGTTTTCTTACCATCACTTTGATTTGTAGGCCTCAATTCTTTCATCTTTGTATCTGATGAAGTAGCTTCACTGGTTATCTTGGCTTTATCATTTTTCTTAGCCCAAATTCTTAGCTCTTTGACTTCCTTAGCTTTGGTACCCACCTTTATGTTCTCAACTTTAACATCTTTAGGATCAGTATCATTTTGTTTGATGAATATCCCCCCTTGGTGGCCTGGATTGGCTTTTACCACCCTATTTCTGAGGTGAATATCATTTCTAGCCTAAGCTCTGGCAGCCAACACAACTGCATATCTTTCTATCTCTTCGTTAGAAGGTCTCCTCAAAGAAATTCCACAGGTTTCAAGGTTGTAAGTAGTAAACTGATCATCTCCTTCTCCATCAGAAAATACTTGCTGCTGATGAAGAAGACCTTCTTGTCTTTGCATATCTGTCTCATTTGTATCAGCATCATAGTCAGAGGAATATTCCTCATACTCCAAATCTGACTTGGTCATGAACACATTCGAAGTCTCATTAAGGTTGCCAGGATAATCATCCTCCTCATAACTGCCTTTCTTTTCTTCCACTGCCTTGGCCGCAACAGCACACTGATGTGAGGAGTGTGGCATCTCACAGGCATCACACCATGGCAGATCATCTGCCATGTTTGAGGTATTCTTCTGTAGTGGATCAGGTACTCCATGAAAGTTCCTCTAATTATTGGAAACAGGCTTCCCATTATACTAGTTAGTGTGATATGGATAATCTTGCAACCTTGGGGGCCTCTCATTCCTCTGAAATTGAGGCTTTTCAGCCTTTGCTTGTTTTTGTAGTAGGTTCAAAACTTGATCCCATTTGTCATCTGGTGTTGCATCCTTGACCCCTTTCTCATTTGAAGGCTTAGAAGCTTTAGTAAGCCTGGGATCATCTCTCCTACCCATCTTACCAGATGCTCTTCTATTATTTTCAATGTTTACAACCATCTTGTAAGCCTCTTGCAGGGATTGTGGATCTTTATCTCTGAGCAAGTAACACATTTTGGTGTCATATGCATTACAGTAAGTCACCAAACATGCTCTTTCATTAGGTCGGAGAGAAACAGGGACCTTAGCCATTTCTTTCTTGAATCTTGCATTAAATTCAGTAGCCATTTCATTATGTCCCTTTGTGATATTATTGAAATCATGCAGCCTGAACCTTGGGTTAGTCTGGTCACCATACTACTCTCTGAAAATTATGAAGAAATAATTCTTAGAATCAATGCTTAAATCAGGCAGACTTCTGTACCAGTCTCTTGCATCGTCTGTCAGAGATTGCATGAAGTATTTCATGGCTACATCCTCATCCCATAGCTCAAAGTCTTCTAAAAAACTTTGGAAAGCCTTAAGGTGATCCTCACCACTGATAGCATTATTACCTGCAAACTTTGGCACATGTTTCCTAGCATTATCAGGTATAGGGTTTGGATAACCAGGGATATTATCAAAACATAACTGCATGTATCTATCAGTATGAGTCATTCTTCTTCCCACAAGTCTTCTTTCTTCACCTTGGGTATTAGTGTCTCTCTGTCTTTCATCTTCATGACTTGATTGTCAACCTTGATGCTCTTGTAGATCAACAAAATGGACAACTTTTTCATGACCTCTAGGGGGTGGAAGGGAGCCAGAAGGATTATCCTTGGGTGAGCTTCTATCACCATGGTTAGGGTTTGAAGAAATAGAACGACCACCTGTGTTCTGAGCATTAGGGACAGGGTCCTTCAAAGTAGATTCTAGAAAACTAAGCTTTCTTTTCATCTCTTTGTTTGCTGCAAGTAATTCCATCTCCCTTGTCTTTCTCTCCAACTCCTCATTTTCTCTCGTTAACTTATCAAAAAGTGAGGTAGTGTTATTTTGATCTGTGTTCTTCTTAGCACCTCCTTCATTTATCCTTACTCCTTCATTTCCTCTCTTTTCCTGCATAGGACACTAACCTTTGTCCACATTTTGAGGTTGTTTACTAGTATTCCTAGGAGGAGGAACAACATGCTCCTCAACTCTATCACTTTGAGGTTTACTTCTGATTTTATTAACCAAGGGGTTAGAGAGGATCCTTCCTGAGGTTTCTGGCAATACCAGGGTATCCTCCTCATTTTGTTGGGCTTCCAATCTATCCATGGCTTCCATCTCTTTAACTCTTCTATGTAGCTCATCCCTCTGATCCATAACATCTCTTATCTTTTTCTCTTTTGTTGCTTCTCTCTGTTTCCTACTCTCATTTAGTGCAGCAATTTGCTGACTAAGTCTTTGTATATCATCAGAGATCTCATCCTCATTAGGTAATGTAGTCTCTCTATCAGAAGCTGTACTAGCAGTTTGGTATAGATGTGGGTTGTGGGAATAGTCATCTCCAGTTGATGAATCATTTGGGACATGGGTAGCCCTAAGAGGTGTGGGAGTGGGGCATTCTATGGTCCTAGCATGTCGGGTATTCCTATTATTCCTTTGGAATCTACCCCTTCCCCTTTGTTGTATGGCATTTTGGCCATGATCTGATGAATATTCATTTACAATATTTTTCATATGCACTTCTCATCTCTCATTGGATACATTATCATCTAAATCTACCAAATCTCTTTCACTCTGTGAACCGAAATGAGAAGAAACTTGATGTTCAGGGGTGGGATGCGGTGTAGACATACCTTTTTGTGCTGGTTTTTCCTTAACCCATTTGCCTTTGTTTCTAGGCAACTCTTCTTCTAGCTCCTGCTCTGGATGGTTTCTGTAATAACCTCATGTTCTCCTCATTTGAACTGGGATTCCTTTAGCCTTCTTGACTTTCTCTACACCTCTTCTCTGAACTTATTTTATATCTTTTCAAAATTTAATTGTACTGGTACAAAGACTTCAGAGTTGCCACCCAAGCGCCTTGGGATAGATTATTAAACAACACAACTTTCAGAGCTTGGTAACTATAACTTGACAAGAATAAGACTAGGAATCACTCAGGAATATAAACACAAAGGTAGGGACAAAAGCTATGATTGATCAATGTTCTCAAATGACTGAATCTATGAACAAACTATGGGATAAAACACCTTGGAGATTCTATTCAATATGAAACATAGTTTCCCTAGCAGAGTCACCAACTTGTTGGTGACTCAGATGGGCAAATGAGAACTCACACTAGCCAACTTCTGATTACAGCCTGTATTACAACTTGTTTATCCCCAGCAGAGTTGCCATCTTCTTGGTTGTTTTTCTTGCAAACCAGGTTTGTCTCCTATTCTACCTATGGAGTAGCACACTCCAATCAAAGGTAGCTCAGAGGACCTGGACCAACTGACGAGGGTTTGAAACACCTCCCACACTTTGGGCTCTACAAAACCCAGGGGGAGTATCCCTTGAACAAAGTAGATACAATCTCCTTATGGGTGATAGAACAAAGTTCATTCAAAGTTGGCAACCTTCGAACAAGCAGTGTATATCACACTAAGAATGATGAAACACATATAGAATAACATGAAACAAAATTGATTTATTAAAATGCTTGTTATCTAGGTTGAATAACCAGGTCAGCAAAGGCATACAACTAACATCAGACCAATGCCAATATCCTTGGGCAAGGATTCATGAAAATGTGCAATAGAAGGAACATTTAATTTTGGAAACCTCAGTCTTTATGGAGTTAATCTTATTAACCCATAAACTAATGAACAAATCTTTCAGATTTCTTACCAAATCCCTTAATGATGCATAGAAATCTATTGGTTAATTAATGCAATTTAACTCATTCCTTGAACAAGAGCAATAATCAAACAAACAGATAATGAAATGATCCTTGATCACTTGATCTCATTAAAATTTCATATACACCATTACAAGGAGAGACTTGAGATTTTATCAACCACATTCACTATCCATAATATATCCAGAAGCCTTACATTCAATACTATTTGCTCTGCCCTTAAAATTGACACTAATTCTAATCTGTTCTAAGTGTTCTTTCTTCAGACCAGAACCTAGCTACCCAACTAGAGACAATTGGTTCCCTTTACAATTTTTTCAAACTTCCCTCAAACCCTGAACAAAGTCGAGAGAAATTACATTTATACATCCAGGGTTACCAGTCAGCCTGAGTCTATGTGGGCATCAATTGAGAAAGCCCTAGCTAACTTGGAAGCACATCTTGGAGCTTGGCTATGAACCTCCACCAACCAATCTGAATCATCTTAAAAGCTCATGTCAGGTGGAACAGGGAGAATTTCACACAACCAGGTACAAACGAGCAAGTACTGGAATGGGCAGCCACGATAGTCAAACCAGGAAGGTACATCAACCATGCTATCCAAGAAATCCGTGGGTGCGATCAACATAAATCTAGAGGCCACAAATGCAAAAATAAGCCATTTCAACCACTTCTCCATCTCAGATAGTCTGTTGCCCTAATTTTGCAATAAATTCCACCTCTGTCATGCCAACCTGCACCAACATTCGAGGCTCAGGACCAAATCGGGGTCATCATGCCGATCTACAAAAATCTTCATCGTTGTCATTCTCGAGCCACGAGCCAAGTGACCAACTGCATTAAATGCATCCCTAGTTCAATCCATGTCAACCACAGCTTCCAACAAACCAGTCGGCGAGACATCACAAGGGCGGGAAAATGTGCCACATCAAACATTGATCATAGTTTGCAAGAGTCCCGAAGGTATGTCGAAGGCAAAATAACGCTGATCATTCCATCCTGCGTTCACTGTGCATCGTCGTGACCAGCCATTTGTTACACCAAAGTCAAGAAATGTCGCTTAGTTTTGTTATAGCCCACCGTTGTCATTGAGATTTCATATATATTCAAAATGCTTCATCGAAATGCATTTCCTTTATGTGCTTTCCATTTGCCGAGACAGGGGTACACCTCACACCAAAACAATCTTCTCATTTTGTTCACAGTTGCTATAGCTAATCATCCTCGGGGAGACCTCATAGAGATTTTATCGGGTTACACCAAAAGCCACATACTGAACCCCGTCGGCAAGACACACTGAGTTCGCTAAGACACTATAGCGAAGCAACATTAGCCATATCGAAGAACCTTGAAGCGCCGGTCGGTATAACAAGCCGACATAGCTAAGACCTTTCAACGAAAGGTATAACCCACTCTGAAAGCAAAACATAAGATACCATCGGCAAGACTCAACAGATTCACTATGACATATATCGATGCCTCAAGCCTTTTCCAATAGAACCCATGCTCAATTGCCAAAACAAAACTAGGGTCTCGCCGACAACCACCCGTAAATAAATTCCATTCGCTGTGAAAAATGATAAGTCTTGCCGATAGGAAACTCAAACTTATGCAAGTAAAAAAATGCACAATGGGTCACGGAAACAATAGGAAACCTATGCCGAAGAGAAGTCACACTGAAGAGAAAAGTGGGGTAGGCAGAGTCGGCAAGACGGCGGGGGTCAGGGAAACATCTCCCCAACACAACAGACCCAAGCCGATAGGAGGGTGTCTCAGGGAGACATGCCGAAGTAAAAGCGGGGCCTGTGAAAGTGGTAGCAAGGGGCCGGTAACGAACGAAGTAAGGGGCTTGGGGGAAACACTTAAGTTAAAATGAACTGGGCAAACAGGTCACCGACAGAAAGAACAAAGGCTAGAAGAAAAGGAAGCCGCAGACCCAAATGGAGAAAACAAAAACCCAAGCCAAGGTTTAGACCATGAAGGAAATAGGAAGGGGAGACAAAAGAACCAAAGGGAAAAACATCATAAGAAAATTCCAACATGCTGAGCTCAACCCTTGTGGGAGCCCACTTGTCCCACGTGCCAAAATGAAAAACACCCCATAGCTAAGGTTTTATCATGAAAAACAAGAGTACACAACTAGACAATAAGAGAACCAGAAATTGGCACTAACACCAACGGTGGAGCTTTCTCTCTAGGAGACAGATTGGTCTCTTGGTTTAGCAAGAAGCAAGACTCAGTGTCCTTGTCAACAACAGAAGCAGAATATATTGTTGCAACATCTTGTTGTACTCAAGTGTTGTGGATGAAGAAAACTTTGAAGAACATCAAGGTAGTGTATGATGAGCCCATTCCAATATTGTGTGATAATATAAGTGTCATCAATATTTTAAAGAATCCAGTGATGCATTCTAGAACAAAGCATATATCTATCAAATACCACTTGTTAAGAGAGAAATTTGCAAATTAGGAAGTAAGGATAGGGTATGTGCCCACAAAGGAACAAATTTCAAAAATATTCACAAAGACACTTTCAAAGGATACCTTTTAGTATCTCATACAAAAGCTAGGGGTTATTTCCCCTCCTAAATAGGTGCATGGTTGGTGCATCTGTCTAGGGGAGAAATTCAAGACACACTTTTATCCCTAGATTGATGAAGGCTACCTCTTTGGGGGAGCAGGTAGAATAATGTTGAAGGTTATACAAATAGGGGGAGCTTGTATTCTTTGGAAAGATTAGTTGAATCCCATTGGCCATTTTTCCTTGATGTCAAAGGGGGAGATAATACATATCTCATTGGTGTTGCCATCAATTCCAAAGGGGGAGATTGTTACAAGTATGTTACAAGTGTTTTCATTTATTTCAATAGTGTGAAGCTTGTTGGTTTTCATTGATATCAAAATATATGGAGGTTTTTGATGAGGTTATCTCTAGTGTCAGCAAGGTGGTAGTGTGTGGTTGGTTGCATGTGCTACAATCAAGATTATTAAGTATAATGTATGAAGTTGGATGTCATGAGTTGATTTTTTCTACTCATGAATGTGTATATGACTTTGTGGATGTTGTATTGACTATTTGATTACTATAATTAGTGTAGAAGAATCTCTTTCAGTTAGTGGCTCAAGAAAGTGTTGAGAAAAAGGCTCTAGAGAATTCTTTGCATTCTTCTACATCTTAAGTTATGGTCATGTGGTTTGAATAGTAGATAGAATGAAGTATGAAGCATTTTTTTCCAGTTTTTAGATCATTTATGTTATTGGAAAAATTTTCTAAGTAGAGTGGTGACTGTACTATTACAATAATGGAAGATTTTTAGAAAATATCTGAATTTCACTATAGTCGTTGTTAAGGTCTTACAGTATGGAGGAAGTGTTTCCAATGTTTATCTGTTGTCACTTCTCGAGCTCAAGTTTTTAAGGTGTACCACAAGTTGAGGTTTCAATATTATATCTCAAGTCAATATTGTTTGGATTTTTAATAGATGCTAGTTTTTCCTCTGTTTGCTTGCACTAGCATAATTTTGCTTAAAGCTATGAAATAAGGGCATGGGAATATTCTTGAATATCATCTAATTCTCATAATGTGATCCATGTGATGCAAACTTTTTTTGGTATCGCTTGTGGTCTAGAAATTAATATTTCAAGGGTTGATTGTATATTGGGCTGACTTAGTGTTCTAAGTTTCTTGTGCCATTTTTTTATGGCATGTGCCATCATAGGGATGTGTGTAGATTTTAAATAGGTCCTACTTATCTCCTGGCTTGGACTGCATTTGATTTCCCTTTCTCGTGGATGTGTTGAAGTTGACTCAAATATGGTCATTGCACCTTTCATGCTCATGCATTTCAAGATGAATGACAAGGAGAAAACTTTTGATGTTTTCAGATGGTATAAATGTAAGATCAAGTGTGTGACCAAGTATGACATGTGGTCAATTTTCAATAAATGCAATTTAATAATAGCAATACACCGAAAGCATAATAATGTGTGAATTTTCAAAAATCTATTTAATGCATGCTCAAGGTAGTGAGCTGAAATCAGAAGAGTTTAAGTGGTGTACAAAAGGTAGTGAGCTAACCAAATTGTGTGAGTAAATGTTGGAGGTAGTGATCTGAAGGCAAGAATGGAAGTGTGATTTTTGGAGGCAGTGAGCCAAAGTTAAAAAATAGTGTAGAAGTGTTGAAGGAAATGAGCTAGAGGTAAAAAAAATATTGTGGTTGTAATTTATCATCTATTTCTTCAAAGAGTTGTACTTTGAGGTTGTAGTGTCACTTTGTAAGTGTTAAGCAGGGAATTGTAAACTTCCTTAGGTTAAAGACCTTAAAATTTTTGTATCTGTTGATTCATTTGTGAGGCTATATTTGGACAATAGCTCCAAGAAACTCTTCTCACCATTATTTTTCCCTTGTTGGGTTTCCACATAAATTCTAGTGTTGCAATTTTGTGCTTTTTTTATGCATGTATTATCTATTTAAGACAACTATATGTTTTGGTTGATAAGTTGGATAAGGTGATTTGAATTAGTTCTGAGGGATATAGTGATTCACCTCCCCTCTTAGTATATTTATGTTCTAACAAAGGGTAAATATATATACATGATTTGAACACCTCTTGGCATGCATTCCCTCTTTCCACACATTATCATATTCCTCATCCACCCATCAAACTGTCATCCATCTACCTTCCTTATCCACCCATCGTGCTATCATCCATCTACCTTCCTTATCCACCCATCATGCTATCATACATCTACCTTCCTCTTCCATCCATTAATCCCTTCCATCTACCTTCCTTATCAACCAATCATGTTATCATACATCTACCTTCCTTATCCATTTAATAATCCCTTCCATCTCCAAATCCTAATAATCCACCCATCACATCATTCCATATCCCTTTCTTTTGTACCCATCCTCTTATCTTCCATCCCTCTTACCTCATTACACATTACATATCTAGAGTGGGGAATCTTATTCCTTTGTAACATGGTCCTTGGAGATCTCATTACATATCATCAATCCCTCATATCATCCTTCCATCTCATCATCTTTATCTCCCTATAATTCTTCCATTAATCCCTCAAAAATTGTTCATCCCTCCATCCCATGATCCTTCCATACCCCCATCCATATATACCTATCCCTTCATCTAATAATCCTTTCCATATCCCAAATCCACATCTCCTCCTCCTCCCTTCATAAATTCAACATTCATCCTCTCTTCCCTTCCATATCCAAATCCTCATCTCTCTATCCATCCATCCTATCATCTTTCTAGCTCCCCATCTTTATCTATCCATCCATTCATCCATACCATACTCCTATCCCCTAATCCATTTTCATTGGTATCTAGCTATAGGCTACCCAATGTAATCAAATACCATCTATCACACTATCATCACTCTTACCTCTATCCCACATCTTGCATGTCTCCTATCCCTTTTATGTTGGAAGAATGAAGAAGAATTATCATCTCTATAGTTTTGTGTTGTCATTGATGTCACCATGTTGTGATTGCAAGCTTAAGTCACAGTGCTTGATCTGGTATTTTGGTCCAATATGTGGACTGGTATTCAAGTTGCACCCTTTGATATTCTAGTCCGCAATCCTCCACAATTGGTAATTGATGCTTGCAGTTTTGGGAAGCAATTTATGATTGTTGAAGGCATCTATGTGCTCCAGTGCTCGTACAACATATTGGAATTATTCTATTGATTGTTATTTGTAATGGAGTCTATTTATGGCTAACTTCTTGGTTTAGTCATGATATGGTGAATTAATTTTGTTATGAGGATATATGTGCAACCTATCTTAGGTCCATGCTGACATGATGTAGTGTGTTGAGCGTTTGAGTTTCCTTTTGGAAATATTTTGTGAAAGCTTGAAGCCAAAAGGTTTGTAGTTTTGGTAAACAAGGAATTGCATCTAATTAGGCTGACCTAATTGGTGCTTGTAGATAGATTGAGTATACATATGTTGAACAATTTTTGTAGATGGTGTGTAATCAATGAGGCAATAGTGGATGGGAAAGTGAAGAAGAGTGAAAATGATGAAGTGTGTTAAATCTGTGTATTGAGCATCATTGGAACTACATCAACACTTGTTAGGTGCACTTTTTCAATTCATTTTGGTTGTAAAGCCTAATTTTGTTTTGTAAATATTTTTGTAGGCAATTAGCCTCCCTATTGGACATTGAGTCCTTTCTGTAGGTAGTGAGCCTCTGTATTTGGACAATGAGTCCTCTTCTAGGCAGTGAGCCCTTGGCAGTGAGCCTTTGTTTCCAGTTTTGCAATCTCTTTATATTTTGAGTTAATCCTCATTGTGGTTTTTCCCTTATTGGGTTTTCCATGTAAAAATATGGTGTTCAGTGTTGATTTTACTTCCTGTTATCGACATTTCATGTTCATACTTAATAACAGAACAGTGTGGTTGTGAAGTTAATAAGTGTTGAAGTTTTGAGTTTAATTTTAGTGACAACTAATTCACCCCCCTCTTAGTTGTCCTATGCCTTTTTAACAATTGGTATTAGAGCTTTGGTTCCTTGGTGTAGAGCTTAACCGCTTAAAGAAGATCCTGAAAGTTGATAAAATGCATGATAAAGAAGAACTCTGGACTGCACTTGAGGATCTTGACAAAGTTGAAAATGAAAATAGAGATCTGAAAGAGAATATTGATGATGCAAATGATTTTTTTTGGAAGCTAAAAGAACACTTAAAAAAATTCAAGGAAAGACACAAGGAGGTGAGTGAGCAGCTGAAACAAGAGATAATTGGACTAAAAGTGCTTGTAGAAGAAAATAAGAGAATTGAAGAATGTCTGAATACAATAGTACAAAACAAATTTGATGAATGCCCTAAACTTGAACAGGAGGTAGTAAACTTGAGAGTAGAACTGGAGAAGGAAAAACTCTATGAGAATAATTTCAGATCTAGCTCTAATAATCTTGAACTACTTGCAGGACAAAAACCAAGTAAAGACAAAGGTGGCTTGGGAAATAATGCAGGTGAAAGTTTAAAGGACAATCAAAAAATTCAAGACAAAGGGAAGTAGAAAAGAAACTCAAGAAATTTTGCAAGGAGATTTCCTCTGAGACAGCCTAATGCACAAAGGTATCTCTCATTCAATGGTATTTGTTTTTCTTGCAATAAATATAGACACAAGGCAACATAATGCAAGAGCAAGATAAATTAGTTTCCTAGTTCTTTCTCTAGACAATGTTTTTCGTGCAAGAAGGTTGGGAATAAAGCTACTAAATGCATATCTCAGGTGAGAATGATTAGTCAGGTAATGATGAATAGGTTCAATGGAGGTAGAATGAATCAATCCTTTAATGGCTACTACTTTACTATAACAAATTTGGACACAGAGAAAATCAATGTAGATTAGGAAGTAATGAAGGTCAAAATAAACATAAAAGTATTGTCTGCTATAATTGTAACAATCTTGGACATATCTCAAAGGTTTACAGAAGTAAGATGAGAAAGCAGTCTACTCCAATAGAGAAGAATGATCTGGTAAAGAAGATTGACAAAGAAGAGATGAAGTAGGAGATGAATAAGATGTGGAAGAATAAAGAAGAAGAACTCAAAATTGTTGTTGTGTTTGTGCCCTCATCCGATATGGACAATTCCTCTGGGAATTAGACCTAGCATGGTATTAGGGGGAGCATTATCAAAAAACTATAAAAACCCCCTAGATGGATGGTGTTTCAAAGGCTAGAATGAGGATGGAAAGTGAAGAATGAATGATTAGAGGTTTTGGAAAAGGAACCAAAAGAAAACATGTTGACATGCCGATTTGTAGACCAAATTAGGGTTTTTTGTGTTGAGAACAATGTTTTTACTAGCTTTTTGTTGTTTGCCGCATTTAATTTGAATTAGGGAAAATTGATGGTGTATAAGGTAAAATATGTAAGCCTTCTTGATCAGTTGAACACTTGAAGAGTTTGAAAGGTGTCTTGGAGCAATCTCGAAGCAATCTGAAGCTTTTTTAAAGTAACTTGAAGAAATTATTATAGATACTCTAAAATTATTTCTCAGTCTACAAAGGAAAAAAAAAGTCTTGACCAAACAATACCTAAATTAAGAAAGTTAAGCATGGAGATGGATAGAGGATCAAAAAGAGACATTCCACTGAAGTTGAAAGGAGTTGAATTGGAATAATTTGATCATAGGAAGATGAAGGAAATGGAACTAGGGCTGAAGGAAAATGAATTACAAAGCATAAAAACCCTAGGTATGGATTTGTGGGGAGAATTTCTTTGGTTTTCTGATAAAGAATTCATTTTGTTCTTGTTGAATCAATTCAAGAATGGTAGCATTATGTTGGAAAAACCCTACCTAATCATGAAGGAAGCGATCGAAGTGATTACTGGTTTATGTTGTATTGGGGATCTCCCTAGAAAGAAAACCATGACATACAAAGATGTGGAGGAACTTATTAGCATTAATAAAGACCCTTGAGCTCTTTTGATAACACTTTTGTGGATTCCCGATGAAGGATACTCCCCTTACAATCTAAAACTCACAAAAACAAAAAATAATGGCACAAACAAAATGCAAGAAGGAAAGCAAATATTTTCTATTATCACTTAAATGAAAATGAAATTACAACATTATATTTTCCATCACATGGGCTTTCTAATTACATAAATCTGCAAATATGCAAATCAAAGCCACCATCTACTCTACTCTGACCTCTCCTCTATAGCCCCCATTTACATACTTTTATTTGGAAGGTGTAACCCCCCTAGAATCTTCTGGAAAGTGTAACTTCCTCAGGAAGATATTTTGAAATTTTATTAATTTTGGTATTACAACTTCGTAGGGTCATAAATTTTGATCCGACCATTGGATTTTCTATTATAATACCTTTTTGGAAAGGTCTTGAGAAATCTTGTGCTAGAAGTTAGGGCCCTAAGGCTAACTACTTTCATTCTCCACCAATTTTCAGGCCCATTTGGAGCCTCTAAGTGCCTCAAAATTGACCATGAAGATTTTACTAGGATTTTAGAAAATTAAAATTTTAGTATCTCTCAAGTGACAAATGGTATTGAAGTGATTTCTTCGCCATTGACTTCAATTTACCATTTTAGAGATCTGTGTAAGATTTCGTGTCCAACTGTGCATAAATGCAAACTTACAAAAATAGTAAACCTACCAAATTTAGCCCTTATTGAAAAGTGTGTGTGTGTGTCTGTGAAATATGCAAAGTTAGTATCAACACAAACCTTAATGAAATGATTTATATTCAAATATTCAAAGCAAATAAACTATTCGAATTTGCAACAAACTAAATCTTTCAACAACATATCATTGTCCTCTATTCTTAATGATTCTTTTAACCTTTTGGCCCTCAGATTTCTATGTGCACAAAGGCTATTAGAATGGCACTTAAGAAACGAGATTAGTAGTCAACATGCAAGACAACTAAATACCTACATGAAACTATATGCAAAAAATGATGATAAAGGCTATGATGAGTGAAGGATGATGTTGATGATAAATGAACAAGTGGAGGTGGATACTATGGTAGTGATCTATATGATTCTATGCATGATTCTACATATGCTCAAATGTAAACTTAAAATGAACTAATCTAAAATTCAACTATGATGCAAGATTTAAAGCTAAGATGTAAATGCAAAGCAAAACATGATGTAAAAACTAGCTATAAGACTCCAAAATGCTCCAAGATCTAGTGATAAAACTGCATGATGACTTCACTTCAAATGTGGATTCAAAATACAAGGCCCAAGGGTTGTCTTTATAGCCTTGTCCAAGCATATAGTGAGATGGAAATAATCAATGGTCTAGATTCGAATAAGAAGAATGGATGGTGAAGATGAAGAGAATCAAGATGTTGTCCCCTTGACCAAAGACAACATGCCATTTGGATGAAAGAATCTCTTGACCAATGGGAAACATGCCATTTGGATGGAAGATTCAACTATTGGAAGAGAAGAACATGTGCTTCCAAAATAAGTGGAAGTGTGGGAGGAATAAGTCATGTGTTTTTTGAAATGAGTAGAATGTAATTCTGATTAAAAATTAGAGCTATTTATTTTCATGTGACCTTGGTGAGGTGGCACAAAAAGTTGTTGAAATGTACTCTAATTCCTAATTGGATTTAGTGAAGATTAATTAAATAAAATAAGTTTAGGGAACCTTGTTTATTTAATTAATTTAAAAGAAGATGATTTAGATTTGGATAATTAGAGAAGGGTGAACAATATAAATAAATTGAGAATTTATTTATACATAGTCAAAATATTAATCAAATAGCTAGTATTTAATTAATTAAAGGTGATGACTACTTTTAGGTGTATATATTTTGCCCCTCTTTAAAGAAATGTGTTTACACGTTGCTTCAAAGAAAAATTTGATACTAATGCTCAAAAAAGTTTTTGATGTCCTAGACGATGCCCCAAATATTGATTTTCAAGTACTAACATATATATGCCCCCTCGA
>VDFB02047230.1:182432868-182523718 GCA_007258455.2 Sequoia sempervirens | reverse complement strand
AGAGACTTGCCGGGACATGATGCCGATACCCATAGCCTTCGCCGATGAATCCTCAAATGCGCAAGTCAGTGAGACCCAACCTATTCGGGGAGACCTAACGTTGGTGAAAATACTTATGCCGATATACCTTTCCTCTTTTGCCAAAACAATATGAGAGTCATGCCGATAACTGCTAGTGAGTAAAATCAATTCGCCACAACACAAGAAACGTCTTGCTGATAGGCAACTCAGACATTTACAAGCAGAAGAGTAGACTAGGGAGACCTTGATGCTGTCATGCCGATACAAACCTGAATGTGAAAAATACATGACACGATGGAAACATGGGATAAAGTATGCAAAATGTAAGCCAAATTTCATGATGGAAGGGAAGATGCGCTTATGATAAGGACTCATAAGGGACCTAGGGGGATGAAAATTTGTGAAATCAGGCAGAAATTTACAGTCCCAATAGAGCCTACCAGATTGATTAATTGATGCCTTATGTTTCCTCCTTGTGTTTGATGTTTGATGATCACATTCACCAATTGATTTGATGATGTTGATGTGATAGTTGATGATTGACCTCATGATAGGTGAGGATCAATGATAGGATAATGATGATTGACCTCATGATAGGTGAGGATCAATGATATGATGATGATTATTTCCCTCATGATATATGAGGATCAATGATAGATTGATAATTGACCTCATGATAGGCGAGGATCAATGATAGATTGATGATTGACCTCATGATAGGCAAGGATCAATGATAGATTGATGATTGACCTCATGATAGGTGAGGATAAATGATTGATAAACCTCATGATAGGTGAGGTGCATTGATTAATGAACCTCATGATAGGCGAGGTTGATTTGATTGATGAACATCATGATAGGCGAGGTTGAATGATTGATGAACCTCATGATAGGCGAGGTCCATTGATTGATGAACCTCATGATAGGCGAGGTGCATTGATTGATGAAACTCATGATAGGTGAGGTTGGATCAATTGATTGGCCTCATGATAGGCAAGGTTGGATTAATTGATGAACCTCATATAGGTGAGGTTGAATTTATTGATGAACCTCATGATAGGAGAGGTTGAATTGATTAATGAATATCATGATAGGTGAGGTTGATTTGATTGATGAGCCTCATGATAGGCAAGGTTGAATTGATTGATAAGATTGTTGATTTGCGATATGTTATGATCATAGGAGGATTTCTGCATCTGGTGCAGGTAGATTCAAATTTGATTGGGCGATGTGGTTTGACTTCTCTGATTGATTGATATGCCCAAGTATAGGATTGATTAATATACTAAGACTTGATGATGTACCGAGACCTGATGTATACATTGATTTAGTTGAGACATTGATGATGTACCTCTTGATTTGATACATTATGATACACTGCCATTTTTTTGATATTGATGTATCCCTTTATACCCTTTGATATCATTGTACACTTAACATTATGATTTTGAGGTTATATGATATGCAGCGATGATGATGATTGATCTATGTGACTATGATGTTCATATGATGATGATCATGATGATTATGATGGATGCATTTGATTTCTATTTTACGATGCTATGTGGTGTTCTATATGATGATGATATGATATGTTATGGATGTAAATGATGATGCAACTGATGTGTTATGATTCTAGGATGCTTTTATGAATGATGCCTATATGATACATGTGATGGATCCTATTATGTCAATGAAATTTGATGCATTTTATGTTTTTGTTCTTTTCTAATGCAAATAAATGATGTAATGAATGAATGAATGTGTATATGAAATGATCACATGATGATGCATATTTTTGTTGATGTTTATGAGATGTTTATATGTGATGTATGTAATGATGATGCTTATGTGATGATTTATTTGTGATGTATGTAATGATGATATGATATTCCATGTGATGATTATGTTGATTATGTATGGATTCGATGCAAATGATGTGTGATGTTTTGTAAAGATGAATGATGATTATGTGATGCAAATTATTATGCAGATGATTGTTTTCTAGGGTCTTAAGCTTAAATGAGTTAATCTATCCACCTTCCAAGATTTGTGGGAAGGTTCTTGTCAGTTCATTCTTTGTTTCATTAAGCTTCACAAAACCTGACATATTTCCCAATTCTTTTGGAAATATGAAGAGACTCACTCATTTAAGCTTAGTGAACCACTTCCCTAATGCAAATATTATGGTGTGATGCATGAATGGATGAATGATGTTGTAATGTTCCCTAGTGTATGCAAGTGATATGCAAATAAATGAGATTTTTTTCTAATTGATGATGATGCAAGTGTTGTGTAACTATATGAAAATGATGTGGTTTTGGTAATGTCAAGTGTACTCAATCCCTTAATGCAAGAGATAACATCATTGTTGCAGCTTTGGAGATTCCATAAATACAGATGCAAACTAACATGGATGCAATCTATTCTAACCATGCAAATCTCGTATGCAAAAGTTGTCATTCATAACAGCTGATTTGTTGTGCTTTTTATCATCATTGGGCCTTTAAAATGTTGAAAGTGAGTACAAGAATCAATGGTATATTTAGACCATGATGACCTGAGTACTACTTCCATGATGTTTGATAGTGCAAGTTAACACAAGCATCTAAGTATAATTAAACTGAGATGACTTGAGTATTGCTTGCATAAACAGACAAGAGTTAATCCTTTCCCTATGCAAATTTGGAATGTTATTAGTGATACATTGTAGAGCACGTCTCGTGACAATTTGTATAGTAATAATGATCAACTCCCAGACAGTAGACAAAGAAAAATCATACTCCTTCCTAGCTCCTCTAGTTTGATACATCATCGAGGTGCTCTAGAGATATGATAACAAAAATCAAAGTACAAAAATTGAACATTTGTGTTTAACATGATAAACCCACGATTCAGAAGAGCATCATCCTTTTGATTTGATTCTATGCTTGATCTTTTAATGTTTTTTGGATTTTTTTTATTTTCTAATTTTTAGGTGTTTTATGAGATTTTGACCAAAAACCTAACCTAAAGACCTATCCTAGGGGTCTCGAGGGCTAATCAAAGATGAGCCTTGCCTACGTTATATACACAGAGACCACGTAGTTTGACAAGATGACTCTATTTTTGACTAACTTTTGACCTATTTTTGGATTTTGATATGATATGGACATTTGATGTGTTTCTAATGGTGATCAATGTTCAATGTTGGGTTGCACTTTAATCATTATTTTTTTGTGTTTGTCTTACTATTGTTTTTATGTTGGTTTAAGCCCAAAGTTTGTTTTCCCCCAGTGAGTTCAAGATTTTGCCCCCAATCCAAGGTGAGACATGACCACAATGCCAAGATATGTACATGGAACTTTCAAAGGATAGGCAGATGGATGGTGAAAGCAAATAGTGAAAGCGAATGGTCGACATGCTCAAATAGATGGAAAAGCTAACTTATCACAAATAGAACCTATTGTTAGGTTTTCACTAGTTTTTATTACACCTTTTCAGATTTTATGATTTTCTTTTTATCTTTTTGATTTTTTTATCTTTTTTTTGTATTTTTCTCTCTTTTTTGATTTTTTTGTATTTTTGATCTTTTTCTAATTTTTTTTGTTGTTACCGAGATTCCTGTTTTCGAAGTTTTCATCAAGGCAAACATTTTTTTAGGACATTTTCTAATATGTTTTTGGTATTTTGTAGGACCTTTTCCCCAATGCATTAGATCATTCGAGTGTATAACTTCTTGAGATGCAAGCTATTGAGGGTTTCATCAAACAAATCCCCTTCTGGTGTAGACAACTGATATGATCCTAATCCAAAAACTATTGTGGTGATGCCTCGATCTTGTGTGAATGACCATGCTAGATGAAAGGACCTGGTCAGAATGAATAACATGAGTGGAAAATATGACAGATGATAGAGGTGACAAATGAAAGAGGTTATGAAAGGATCCCTAATGTGCATGCTATATGGGTCATCAGGCTTCAAACAAAAAGGAGCTTGGGAAACCGATGAGTTATAGTACGTGAAGGGGTTGCCATCAAAGACGCATTGAAATACATCACCAATGGAAGTGTAATGATATGATAGGTATGTGAACATGGATGGGTGGAAGGGAATATGTGGTATGAGTGACATGGATGTAGATCATGAATCAACAAGTTCTTTCTTTGATTTTCTTCTTTGATAGATTCCCCCAATGAGTTTTAAGGGAGAGGCATGTTTGGAGATCAACTTTTGCTCGCTTTTAGTTTTTACTTTGATTTTTGATTTGTTCAGTAGATTTTTATTTTGGCTAGGGGACTTGTCTAGATCTTTCTTTCTTTTTGATTGGTCCAATAGCTTTTTGTATTGGATAAGGGACTTTGCTTGATCCTTTTTTTCTTTTGATTTGTCTAATAGCTTTTTATTTTTGCTAAGGGACTTCTCTTGATTTTTATTTCATGGAAAGCTTTCTTTTGATTTTGAATCTCCTTTTAAAAAAGGAATTTTAACCTTTGATTTTTGATTTACCTCCTTTATATTTTCTTTAGATGATACTTATTGATCCATGTCTACAAGGTGGATGGATGTTGGTGAGATGAATGAAGTGGGAGTGGTGATGCCATCAATGGATTCTTTGATACTATCCTTTTCAGTACTGCTAACATCAATGGAGGCTTGCACGTCCTTAGTGACATGGAAAGATGACTTGATAGAGGGAACATTAGGAGATTCATACCCTAGCCCAGGGAAAGTATGATGGAAGGATGGTTGGATATCCTCAGTAGGATAGTGGTCAAAAAGTGGGTTATCATAGATATCCTGGCCAAATAGGGGGTTATCATAGGTATCAAAAGCTTGTGTGGATCCAAATATGGAAAGGGTAAGTGTATCATCAAGATCCCAAAAGGTTTCAATCCTAGCACGATCATCTTTCTATATTTCTTTTGTAGTAGTCTCAACATCATTATTGGAAGTCTAACCTTTCTTGACAATAGTAGCAGTTTCATTTATTAGCAACTTATCCAGATGATATTATCCACAACCTAGATCATGAATTTGGACTTTGGGGTCTGATAGCACAGTGACTAGAGTGGATGTTTTAACGATTTCATGATCAACATTTATTTGAGCGGAGGATGCTTCACAATTGCTAGGGATGGTGATTTCAGCTTTAGGACTTTGATTATGGCCAAACATGAAAGAATTAGGATATCCTTGTATTGTGATTTTGACTCCATCGTGAGAAAATTTCAATCATTGATGGTATGTAGAGGAAACTGCTTGCATTTCATGTATCCACAGTCTTCCAAGGAGGATATTATAGGTCAAGGGGAAATCAAGGACTTGGAAAACCGCATCTTTAACCATAGGGATGATTCTGATTGGTAGATTAACCAATCCTTTAGATAAGCACTCTTTTGCATCATATCCCTTCATGGTAATATTTTTACTAGAGTCTATTAAATTTTCTAAATATCCCAAGGCATGTATAAACTTTAAAGAGCAGATATTTATACCAGCTCCTCCATCTATTAGAACACGTTTGACCATACATTTATGGATCAAAACCTCAATATGAAGTGGAGCATTATGTGGATGGGTGAGTGATGCATTATCATTTTCAATAAATGATAGGCAATGAGGTGTGGTTACATGTCCCACCATAGCTTGGGATTGGAAAACTTTCAAATCAACTGTTATAATGCTTTGTTTATCATTGATTAGATTACCAACAACAGAAATGTTAAGAACAGTAGCATCATAGACATAGTTTACATTCTTTCCTTTGGTGTTCACTAATGAGGATTCCCCCTTTTCATATTTTGGTAGAGGGTTCTTAAACACTCCATGATCATTGTTTTTTTGAGGTCCCTCTACAAATATTGTCTTGTTACCAATCAAATCTTGCACTAAATGTTTCAGTTGTATGTAGTCATTAGTTTTATGTCCTTTGTTCCTATGAAAGTCACATAAATGGGCCTCATTCCACCATGGTGGTTTAACTTGTGGGTTATAATCTCATGCCTCCGGCAACATTATAACCTTGGCTTCAAGAAGCTCTTTGAATGTTGATTCTAAGGATTGTCCCAAACGTTTGAACCTTCTTCGATTTGACGATGGTATTTTGTATGAGGTTGAAGCTAGTTTAGACTCGTTATTTCTTGGGTTGTTTTGATTGGTTTTGGTGGTAGTGACTGTCAAATTGAATACGGGTTTTGTGTTTTGTGTTTTAGCTAAAGCATCGTTGTTACCAGCATTCTTGTTGTGTTGCCAAAACATGAGTTTTTCACCACTATTTTAATTTTTGGAGGAGTTTGATGAGTTTTTTTCATTGTATATTTTGATGACTCCTCTCTTGACTAAAGTCTCTTCAATTTTAATACCATTTTTGAACAAATTTTTGAAGGTTTGGGTACAATGCAATTCCAATCTATAACTCATCTCGTCATTGATGTTGTCAATAAAAATTTCTATCTTTTCCTTTTTGGGTACGAGACGAGAATATCGTGCAAATAACCTTCTCCATTTTTGCAAGAACACAAGGAACAATTCACCCTTATTTTTTTTTAGGTTACAAAGATCTTTCATGTTGATATCATGTTGGATGTTGTATGAATATTGGGTGATGAACTTGTTGACTAATTATGTTAGTGCCTATTTTGGTTGTCTCTCATTTTCCAGTTGTTTGCCTTTGATCTTCCTGACAAATCTTTAGCTTGGGAATTTTCTATCATTTTGGCACATGGGGTAAATGGGATCCCACCAGGGTTGAGCTCATCATGCTAAGTGTTTTTGTCTCAGATGGCCAGATCCTTCTTTTCTTCCTTGCCTTGTGCTTTTCCTTCTCTGGCGGAGGCGGGACCGGAGTGAAATCAAGATCAAATTTTGCCTTTGGTTTCTCTTTCGAGTTCCATTCCGGCCCCGGCTCCGTGTCTCCGGTTGTCTTTTGTTTTGTTTCCTTTGGCGGGCGTGGGATCGGAGTGGAAACCGGTTTTGGAACCTGTCTCATGCTTATGGTTTCGGGTTTTGCTCTGACCCTGGCTCCACTCGCTTTGTTTTCCTTTTACTTTTGGCGGGGGTGGAATCGGAACGGGAACCAGTTTTGGAACCTTTTTAGAGTTTCCTGTTTTGGGTTTTGTCTTGCTCCCGGCCCTACGGCTTCTCTGTCTCGTGTCGGTTCTGGCTCCACCTTTGCGGTCTTTGGCGGAGGTGGGAGCGGGATGGTTTTCGGTCTGAGTCTCTTTTGTTCCTTTTGTCTCCCGCTCTAGCTCCGACTCTATGTTTTTCTTGTCTCCGGCTCTGACTTGATCTTGTTCCCTTTCCGCCTTGCCTTCGGTGTGGCAACCCCTTTGGTTCTCGGTGTGACTTTCCCCAATGTTGAAGTCCTTCCAAGTTAACGGCTGAGCTACTAATGTGACTTCCTTTGTGCACATGTTGATAATCAATGGCCATGATGAAAAAGTTACCTGATGGTTACCGTGAAATGCTTTCCTAGTCCGGTCCGCCGAATTGCTGACTAAGGTTTTCAGTCGGCGAGACATTTCATTTTTCCATGACATCTCACCAAGCAAGGAGACCTCTGCACGAGCATTGGTTTCTCTTCGCTATGAAGTCTTGTAGTTTGGCCGACTTCATTTTGTTACACCGACCCTACCATGCTCTCGGTATGATCTTTTGGTTTCATTGTGATCTGTGGGCGACCTTAGGATGTTTCCCCAAGACCCCTTCCTATCGACCTGTTTTCTTTGTGTTGGGGAGATGTCTTTCCGACTCTTGCTTGTCTTGCCGACTTTGGTGGCCCCTTTGGCGCTCGGTGTGACCTCCCTTCGGCCGCGGTAACTTCGCCATGATGTTTGGCCGACCTAGCCATCTCTTTCCGATTGTGATTAGTGATTGATATGACATGTTCTCTTCGGCCGGAGGTCTCCCCAACTTCCTTATGTCTGGCCGATATGTTCGGTGACTTCGCTAGGATGTTTTACCGACTTGGTGGCCTCTTATTGACTGTGTTCAGCGCTCGATGTAACATACGATTCTCAGCCTATGGTCTCCTCAGCCTCTTTATGTCTTGCCGACAGTGGAGCCCATGTTCTTTTTGACAGAGATCAGTGACCTACGGGAAACCATCATTATGATCTGACGGATAGTGCCTGGGCGCTCATGTGACTTGCCTGATCTTTATGCTCTGCGAGGAGAGCATCCACCCACCACGTGTAACATGGACCCCGCCTCCAAACTCGCGTTGTAGAGCATGCATTTAAACGGAGATCGATGGTCCCCGATTGACTGGCATTTGATCAATGGTGGGCGTAGGAGTCACATGTGGTAGCCGGGTTCAACGGCTAATGAAGATTTAAAAGACAGTCACCCGATCACTGTTGATCGACGACCGATATTCATTTTCACGCGATTAGGGTTTCAGTTGTGTGTTGCATGCGAAGACTAGAGAATTGAGACTTGATGGCGGTAGATGGAGGGTCGCTGGATCCACTGAATTTGCATTCATGGCGACTCTGTGAACATGATGGTGTGTTCAGAGGTATGGGCGCACGGATTCTTGGGCTGATTTGATGTTGGCTGACAGACTTGTTCTGGTCGCCATGGTCGCCCATGTCTATCCTGCCTGATTTGACCTAATTGGATCTACATTGAGCTTTCTCATGGATTCACTTGATGTGAACATTCAATGTAGTCCTTATGTTGGTGGTGGATTGGTGACTCAGCCTGCATGTTGTTTAGGGTTTGGCCTAGTCACCTGCTAACGTGTAATGTCACCCTGGTCTGTTGCTTGTTGCTCTCCCTGTTCCTATAAAGGGAGATTTCATGGCCAGTGTGAGGGGTTCTGAACCTTGGTGTTTTGGTTCCACATTTTTCTGAGTCTAGGATTAGTCTAAGACAGATTAGGGTTTGGTCTTAGGTCATTTTTGAGTTTGTAAACTGTAATGTTGAATTCCTCTGTAAATGCAATCAATTAAGCATGAATACATGAAGATGCTTATCTTTCATGCATATCATTAGATTTTCTCCACATCTGTAAGCTTTTAATCATTTGAATAAATGCATAAGGTGTTTTGGTTCATCTTCTCATACTTCATGGGACTGTGTTATTTGTTGATAGGTCTGCTTCAAGGAAGCAGTTAAATCCTTTGAATAGATAGCAGTGATTACTTGTTTGCAGGTTGGATTTGGTAAGAAGAGTTTGGTTGATACAAGAGCTGGATTGTTAGTGTAAGGCACTGATAGTTGATGTAAGGAATTAGCAAAACAAAATCCACTGCTTGAGTCATGTTTGCAGATGAATTCCATCTTTTGTGTGTGACTCCATGACCCCAGATTAGGCATTGATTTGTTTGCAGCCTAGTTCCTCTCAGAAAACCTTTTAAAATGATTGAATATCTTTTGTTTAGTTTATGTCCTACCTCCTCGTTGCTTCAAGGTTGAGCTACTAAGAATCTAGCCCCATTTGAGGTCCTCAATGCCTGACATCAGGAGTTATCTGCTATAAAAAGCAATGTCTAGTCTTATTTGATGCATTGTGTGGGTATACCCGCCCTGGTTCTGCAGAGCCTAAAGTGTAGAAGATCTCAGTCTTTGACTGAATCTTGTCAGTTGGTCCAGGTCCTCTGAGCTACCCTTGATTGGAGATGGCTATTCCATAGGTAGAATAGGAGACCAACCTGGTTTACAAGAAAAACCACCAACAAGATGGTGACTCTACTAGGGATAAACAAGTTGTAATACAGTCTATAATCAGAAGTTGGCTATTGTGAGTTCTCATTTGCCCATCTAAGTCACCAACAAGATGGCGACTTTGCTGGGGATAAACAAGTTGTAATACAGTCTGTAATTAGAAGTTGGCTAGTGTGAGTTCTCATTTTCCCATCTGAGTCACCAACAAGATGGCGACTCAGCTAGGGACTTACTCAGAAATCCAGTTATAAAGTGCCATATCAAAAGAGTCATATTTTTTTGCCATGTTGGTGCTGTTCAAAGTTTGAAGAATCTCAAGCCTGGAGAATTTTTTTTTTTTGTTGCAGTGAACCTGAAAGCTACAAGATTTATGGTGCTCTGTCGGATGGAACTCAGAGAAGAATGTACATGTGTGTGAGCTTCATACCATTTGAAGTTCAGTCCTTTGCAAGGAGGTGGTGACTCTATCAAGGTGAACCTATTGAAGATTCAAAGAATAGTTCCATGGCTGCAACGTTTCCAGGTATTCTTCATTCTTTTTTAACATAAAAAAAAACTTTATTCCCCTTTATTTGGTGAGATCAAGCACTAGCATCAAGGGGAGTTTGAATATTGCAACTAGATAGTTGTAGAGGGATAGATTTCATTTGAAAAATGCATTGTTGTCCTGATTCTCCCTCTACAAGCTATGATACCATGCATAACGCACACCATGAGGATGAGTCAGAGTCCTTTGGTGACTCTCATTGCCAGCATGATGAAGAACAGAGCCAAGTGAAAAGAGGAAGTGGGAGTAGTATTTTAAACCATCATTGAACTAATGATGTGCCTCCTCCTACTGAAAATGATATAGAGTAGTTGCAAGATGTGTTGAATGGTGAGTGTATCCCTTTGTATACACTTGATGAAGTTTTCACAGAATGTGACAAAATGCAGAGCACTAGAGCTAGTTGTTTTCAGCTTCAGGGTAATGTAAATAGTGAATATGACAGCTTGTTGTCACATAACAGTCAACATTTTGAAAGTATGCCTAACTTTCAAATGCATAAGGATTATGTACATGTTTATAATGATGAATATGATAGCCTGTTGAGAGGTACTAACATGTTTTGTCAGGTAGCTAATTGTGATCAAACTGTGTTTTTATGCAGTCCTTATCAGTATTCACATGTATTGCCACATGATATAGAATCAAAGAATCAAGAAGGTGGAAATAATGAGACCAATTTGATCTAGTTGCCAGTTGAAGACAAGGCTAGACAAAGAGCAAGTTTTCACTTGCACAGAGGCAATCAGGTACTTGTGTTTGGCAGAGGCAAGCATGAGTTAGGGGAAACTAGCTCATTCTGTAGAATTGTATTTGACAGGGGTAAAGTTGGCTCTCATTTTTCATTTTTTGGCCTAGTGTTATCAAATGAAACAAACAATGAACAATGTGACTCTTGAATTTCCTATTCATGGATAATTCTCGAAGTGGTGCCTCATCTGATGCATTTCATTTTCCATGAACATTAGGTTAGGTTTTTTCTTTTTTGGTCAGTTTTGTTTTGCTGTGTCTGCTAACCTTGTCTGGTTAGCTCCTCGCTGTTTTGGGTTTCCTTTTGTTCTGGTCTGCTCTCCCTGAGATCTAAATTCTTGCTATGCCCACCAGGGGCATACATCCCCAACTGGAGCCTATGTTAGTGCCTATTTTGGTTGTCTCTCATTTTCCAGTTGTTTGCCTTTGATCTTCTTGACAAATCTTTAGCTTGGGAATTTTCTATCATTTTGGCACATGGGGTAAATGGGCTCCCACCAGGGTTGAGCTTAACGTGCTAAGTGTTTTTGTCTCAGATGGCCAGATCATTCTTTTCTTCCTTTCCTTGTGTTTTTCCTTGTCTGGCGGAGGCGGGACCAGAGTGAAATCAGGATCAGGATTTTGCCTTTGGTTTCTCTTTTGGGTTCCATTCCGGCCCCGACTTCGCGTCTCCGGTTGTCTTTTGTTTTGTTTCCTTTGGCAGGCACGGGATCAGAGTGGAAACCAGTTTTGGAACCTGTCTCATGCTTATGGTTTCGGGTTTTGCTCTGACCCCGGCTCCACTCGCTTTGTTTTCCTTTTGCTTTTGGCGGGGGCAAAATCGGAATGGGAACTAGTTTTGGAACCTTTTTAGAGTTTCTTGTTTCAGGTTTTGTCCTGCTCTCGGCCCCACGGCTTCTCTGTCTCATGTCGGTTCTGACTCTGCCTCCACGGTCTTTTGCGGAGGCGAGAGTGGGATGGTTTTCAGTCTCGGTCTCTTTTGTTCCTTTTGTCTCCCACTCTGGCTCTGACTTTGTGTTTTTCCCGTCTTCAACTCAGACTTGGTCTGGTTCCCTTTCCACCTTGCCTTCAGTGTGGCGGCCCCTTTGGTTCTTGGTCTGACTTTCCCTGACGTTGAAGTCCTCCCAAGTTAACGGCTGAGCTACTAATGTGACTTCCTTTGTGCACATGTTGATAATCAACGACCATGATGAAAAAGTTACGTGATGGTTACCGTGAAATACTTTCCTAGTCTGGTCTGCCGAATTGCTGACTAAGGTTTTCAGTCAGCGAGACATTTCTTTTCACCATGACATCTCACTGAGCACGGAGACCTCCGGGCGAGCGTTAGCTTCTCTTCGCTATGAAGTCTTGCAGTCTAGCCGACTTCGTTTTGTTATGTCGACCCTGCCATGCTCTCGGTATGATCTTTTGGTTTTGTTGTGATCTCTAAGTGACCTTGGGATGTTTCCCTGAGACCCCTTCCTATCGGCTTGTTTTCTTTGTGTCGGGGAGATGTCTTTCTGACTCCTGCTTGTCTTGCCAACTTTGGTGGCCCCTTTGGCGCTCGATGTGACCTCCCTTCGGCCGCGGTGACTTCACCATGATGTCTGGCTAACCCGGCCATCTCTTGCCGATTGTGATCAGTCATCAATATAACATGTTCTCTTCGGCCGGAGGTCTCCCCGACTTCCTTATGTTTGGCCGATATGTTCGGTGACTTCGCTAGGATATTTCACCGACTGTGTTCAGCGCTCGATGTAACATATGATTCTTAGCCTGTGGTCTCCTTGACCTCTTTATGTCTTGTCAACAGTGGAGCCCATGTTCTTTTCGACATAGATCAGCGGCCCATGGGCAACCATCGTTATGATCTGACGGCCAGCGCCTAGGCGCTCATGTGACTTGCCTAATATTTATGCTCTGTGAGGAGAGCGTCCACCCACCATGTGTCACATGGACCCCACCTCCGAACTCGCGCCATAGTGCGTACATTTAAATGGAGATCGACGATCAATGGTTGACTGGCATCTTATCAACAGTGGGCGTAGGAGTCACATGTAGTAGCTGGGTTCAACGGCTAATGAAGATTTAAAAGACAACTACCCAATCACTGTTGATCGACAGTCGATATTCATTTTCACGCGATCAGGGTTTCAGTTGTGCGTTGCGCACGAAGACCAGAGAACTGAGACTTGATGGCGGTAGATGGAGGGTCGCTAGATCCGCCGAATTTGCATTCATGGTGACTCTGAGAATAGGATGGTGTGTTCAGAGGTATGGGCACGCGGATTCTTGGGCTGATTTGATGTTGGCTGACAGACTTGTTCTGGTCGCCATGGTCACCCATGTCTATCCTGCCTGATTTGACCTGATCGAATCTACATCAAGCTTTCTCATGGATTCACTTGACGTGAACATTCAATGTAGTCTTGATGTTGGTGGTGGATTGGTGACTCAACCTGCGTGTTGTTTAGGGTTTGGCCTAGTCACCTGCTGGCATGTAATGTCACCCTGGCTGGTTGCTTGTTGCTCTCCCTATTCCTATAAAGGGAGATTTCATGGCCAGTGTGAGGGGTTTCGAACCTTGGTGTTCAGGTTCCACATTTTTCTAAGTCTAGGATTAGTCTGAGACAGATTAGGGTTTGGTCTTAGGTCATTTTTGAGTCTGTAAACTGTAATGTTGAATTCCTCTGTAAATGCAATCAGTTAAGCAGGAATACATGAAGATGCTTATCTTTCATGCATATCATCAGATTGTCTCCACATCTGTAAGCTTTTAATCATTTGAATAAATGCATAAGGTTTTTTTGTTCATCTTCTCATACTTCATGGGACTGTGTTATTTGTTGATAGGTTTGCTTCAAGGAAGCAGTTAAATCCTTTGAATAGATAGCAGTGATTACTTGTTTGCAGGTTGGATTTGGTAAGAAGAGTCTGGTTGATACAAGAGTCAGATTGTTAGTGTAAGGCATTGATAGCTGATGTAAGGCATTAGCAAAACAAAATCCACTAATTGAGTCCTGTTTGCAGATGAATTTCGTCTTTTGTGTGTGACTCCATGACCCCAGATTAGGCACTGATCTGTTTGTAGCCTAGTTCCTCTCAGAAAACCTTTTAAAATGATTGAATATCTTTTGTTTAATTTATTTCCTACCTCCTCGTTGCTTCAAGGTTGAGCTACTGAGAATCTAGCCCCATTTAAGGTCCTCAATGCTTGACATTAGGAGTTATCTGCTATAAAAAACAATGTCTAGTCTTATTTGAGGCATTGTGTGGGTATACCCGCCCTTGTTCTCCAGGCCTAAAGTGCAGAAGATCTTAATCTTTGACTGAATCTTGTCAGTTGGTCCAGGTCCTCTGAGCTGCCCTTGATTGGAGATGGCTATTCCATAGGTAGAATAGGAGACCAACCTGGTTTACAGGAAAAACCACTCACAAATTCCTCAAAGGTGTTAATTGGTGGGGTGAGTTTGGAGAACCATTCAAGAAAATTTCCACCTAAGATTCTTGGGAATAATCTCATTAAATATGTTTCCTCATATGCAAATTCAAGACTCATGGTCCTAAATTCCCTCACATGGTCTATAGGATTGGTTTTTCCATTGTATTTTCCGTACTTGGGGAATTCACAATGTTTGGGAAAGGTTATCATGTGAACACTTTGATCAAATGGATAAGGATAAATGTCTTGGATCAAGTATCATTTTGAAGTCCCTCTTTGATATCAAGGATTTTTTGTTGAAGGTTCTTCATCTGGTGAGTTAAAGCAACCACTTGTTTAGGATCAATTTCAGGCTTTTTGGGTGGTGCTTTCAATTGATTCACATCAAAGTCTTCTGACAATTTGGCACCTTGTTTGGCTAGCATAAGGAAGTATTTTTCCCCATTTCTTTTGAAAATCTTTTCTAAACACTTGTGGAAATTGGGATCTTGTTCAACATGTTGGATATCTTCTTCAGTTATTTCTTCCCTGCCAGTGTTTTTGATTCCATGAAAAGGATTCTCTTCATCCTCTACCATGGTGTTTTGTGTTTCACTATTTTGAGTTTCGGTGTTTTGAGTCTCAATGATCAGAGTTTCAATGGTTGGGGTTTCAATGTTTGGATCTTCAATTTTGTGATTTTCAAGTCCTTTTTCCTTAAGTTTTCAATTTTGTAACCTTGTTTGAATAGGTATACAAGTGTTATAGTTTAGACTAAACTTTGATCTAGGTTTTGGAAAAGTACTAAGGATTACAACTTAAGCCAAATAGAATGACAAATTCTAATGAGACTAAGTTGGATTTGACTATATAGCTTCGTTTCATGATGAGAGGATGATAAATCTTGATGATGAAACTAGGCTTAATAATCAAAGGTGTGATAAATTTGATGATGTTGGTACTTTGTGATGTTAGATCTTAGTTTAGGTTGGAAAATTCCACTTGTAGAAGTTAATTTAAATAACAAGTTTGAATTCTAAGGTATCTAAGGAATGATCTTGGACTTTGGGAAAGTTTCAAAATTTTAGTTCAGACTATGAAATCAGAGGAAAATTTTCTTGCTAAACGAGGTACTCAAATCTTTGGAAAAGTTGTGGATTTTGACAATAGTAAAAGATGTATAATTCAGGATTGTTCTTGCAAGCTCTTTTGTAGAAATTGAAGGTCAACCTCTCTCTAAATTCGTAAAGGGTTGATAGACATTTTTGGTGTTCTTTTGGACTAAGAGGTATGGACTTTGGTTTCTGAATTTTGATCTTTCATGAAATAATTTGGTAACACACATGTTTAGACTCAGTTTTACCTAAGGATTGGTTGAATTCTTCTGAGGATTCCCAAGATGAGACTAATTGTCGGACAAGAAATGAACCTAGGTCACTATTTTTTGTTCTACAAAAGGCACCAAAAGAAAGACAAAAGGAGCCACAGAATGTGCAAAAGGTGCCAAAACAGAGACCAAAGGCGCCAAAAAAGGTTCAAACTTTGTTTTTTGAAAGTTTCTTTGAGAATTTGCTTGATTTTCTTAATTTTTCAATGAGAAACTTGGTTGTTTCACTAAATGCAACTCTGAATCAGGGTTTCCACTTTCAACATGTGACATTTTGTTTGTTTTGAAAACACTTGGATAAAGACACATCAAGCAATGTACACTCCTAAGGTTGTGAAAAATTGTATTCTTTTGGATTTCAAGTGGGTTTTACCCCAATCGCACTTATTCTTAGTGAATGACTAGATGCTTGACTCCACTGGCACCCCTCCATGACACTCACTTCTCAGGGAAACTAAGCACCAATACCCATGAATCTCCCATGGCATATTTTTCATCTCTACTAAAAATTGCAAGAATGTCGATGCCTTCGCAACAATCATTGCTACACCAAAGAATAGATAAAGGTTTTGGCCAAACTACAACAAGGGTTTTAGTAAGGACTTTCTATTCATGGGGGTTGATCCATGCAGTGAGAGACCATTTCTACCCTTCTCGTCAAAACCAACCTTGTGATACTGGCCTTTGTTCCAGTATCCACACTTATATACCGGCTAGAAATGCACTTGGCTTTACTGTGCTACTGGTTGGGTTGTTCCCTTAGGTGAGTACTTTCTCCCACAAGGAAGTCCCTCTAAGATAAACAAAAGAAAGCAAGTATACCCATAGTTTGATCAATCTTTATTCCATGTGAATAAAGAGAGAACACATGCAATATACTCAACTCACATCCGCACATGAAAAGTGAATGGATCTAGCTTTTTGGTCACCCAGTTAAGGGGAGAGTATATGCCTACCATCCATCAAGCATGAAAAACATGGGGTTCATTAATCCTTTAATTAAGCTATGTTCCTAACTTAACAAAAAGGAAACATGGTGTTCGTTAACCTATTAATTAAGCTATGTTCCTCTCTTAATCAAAAGGAAACAAGTAAATCACTTCCAGACCCTACAATATGTCAGTATTTTGATAAGAATGTCTTTGACAAGAATTTTTGGGAAACCTGCAAAACAAAAACACAAAGTATTAGCCCTTGGAAACTACCAAAGGTGCCAAAACAGAGACAAAAGGCTCCAAAATAGAGTTAGAGTAGCCCAGAATTGTGCAAAAGGTGTCAAAATAGAGAAAAAAGGCGCCAAAATAGAGACAAAAGGCGCCAGCATAGAGATAGAACAGACCATAATTGTGCAAAAGGGTCCACAAAATAAGAAAAAAGGCACCAAAACAGAGACCAAAGGCACCAGAACAAAGACCAAAAGTGCCAAAATAGGTGGAAAAGGCTCTAAGAGGCTTTGAATGGGTGCAAGAGGCCCCAAATGACTCACATTCGAATATGTGAACATAAATTTTCAAGCATGTTAGTAATAAATGAGGCAAGGCCCCATGGTGGGTGCCATTTTGTGTGTGTGTGAAATGTGCAAAGTTAGTATCAACACAAACCTTAATGAAATGATTTATATTCAAAGATTCAAAGCGAAGAAACTATTCTAATTTGCAAAAAACTAAATCTTTCAAGAATGTCTCATTCTCCTCTATTCTCAATGATTCTTTTAACCTTTTGGCCCTCAGATTTCTATGTGCACAGAGGCTATTAGAATGACACTTAAGAAATGAGATTAGTATTGAACATGCAATACAACTAAATTCCTACATGAAAATATATTCAAACAATGATGATGAAGGCTATGATCAGTGAAGGATGATGTTGATGATAAATGAACAAGTGGAGGTGGATACTATGGTAGTGATCTATATGATTCTATGCATGATTCTACATATTCTCAAATGCAAACTTAAAATGAACTAATCTAAAATGCAACTATGATGCAAGATTTAAAGCTAAGATGTAAATGCAAAGAAAAAAATGATGTAACAACTAGCTATAAGACTCCAAAATGCTCCAAGCTCTAGTGATAAACCTGCATGATAACTTTACTTCAAATGTGGATGCAAAATACAAGGCCCAAGGGCTGTATTTATAGCCTTTTCCAAGCATATAGTGAGGTGGAAATAATCAACGGTCTAGATTCGAATAAGAAGAATTGGTGGTGAAGATGAAGAGAATCAAGATGTTGTCCCCTTGACCAAATAAAACATGCCATTTGGATGGAAGAATCTCTTGACCAATGGGAAACATGCCATTTGAATGGAAGATTCAAGCATGGGAAGAGAAGACCATGTGCTTCCAAAATTGGTGGAAGTGTGGGAGGAATAAGTCATGTGCTCCAAAATTGGTGGAAGTGTGGCAAGAATAAGTCATGTGCTTTTTGAAATGAGTTGAATGTAATTCTAATTAAAAATTAGAGTTATTTATTTTCATGTGACCTTGGTGAAGTGGCACAAAAAGTTGTTGAAATGTGCTCTAATTCCTAATTGGATTTAGTGAAGATTAATTAAATAAAACAAGTTTATGGAACCTTGCCTATTTAATTAATTTAGAAGAAGATGATTTAGATTTGGAGAATTAGAAAAGGGTGAACAATATAAATAAATTGAGAATTTATTTATACGTAGTCGAAATATTAATCAAATAGCTAGTATTTAATTAATTAAAGGTGATGACCATTTTTAGGTGTATACAAAAAGAAACAACATTTTTTTTGGGTGATGCAAGATTTCTCTTTCACCCTAGATGCTCTTGCATCAATTCAACTATAAGGTATGTTGTGTATGGCATTTCTTATAAAATCTATTTCAAAAATTATGAAGGCTCGACTTCGGCTATTGTTGTAAATATTGCACATATGATGGTTAAGGAAAACAGGTAGTTTGATTTGTGTAGTTTATTGCTTGAAAATTTGGCTGGGAATGCCTAAATGTCATTGGTTGAGGATTATCCCTTTCAGTTTGGATATTTGCTTGTGTGTTTGGATCTTTAATTTTTTAACTCCCTATAGGGAAGAGAAAATGTTGTGTGGGAATATGGTATTCCTATTGGGAAACAAGTCTATAGATACCTAGAGTTGTTGGCAGATAATGAAAGTGTGTACAAATCATATTTCTCATCCTTAAAATCAAAACTGTGCTCTAGTATGTTAGTATCCAGTAAGTTTGAAGTGGGTTCATCCTTTGGTAAGAGAGAGTTGGAAGTCATTATTGGTAAGTCCCCTCTGGAACCGAAAAAGAGGAAAAGTATTGTAACAAAAGTCTTGGAAGAGGAGAAGAATGAAGAAGAATCTCTATCTGGATCTGATCCAGAGGATATACAGATGTTGTTGAATAAGGGTGAGATGAAGAAAATTTGTGAAATGTGGAATGTGTGCTCTTCAATTGAGAAACTTAAAATTAATGATGTGTTGGTTGATTATTTGTTGAATAAGGATATTTCAGTTTTAGATGTGTCAGATTCTTTACCAGACAATCTAGTAAAGATTGTTGAAGAGAGAACATTATTGGAAGGACCCGAAGGACATAATTTCAAAGCTATGTTTGAAAGAAGATGTAATAAAGCAAAGCAAGTGCAATCTAAACACATGAATGAGACAAAAGAATTCATCAAAGAAATATCTCACATTTACAGGTATTGTCTCTGGTGGCTGAAAGTTGTTGATAATTTCATAAGTAGAATTAAAGTTATTGAAGCTGAGATGAATAGTATTGGAAAGAAATTTGATTACTTCAAAGACAAGGATGGAAAACAGAGAATTAGGGTTGGAGAATTACAAGTAGAATTGATGAGTACTTAGAGGCAAAGAGAAGATATGGCCAAAACCTTCTAGTTGGTTAAGGAAGTTGCTAAGGTCCAGCTAAATCATTTCTCTGGAATTCTCTTTGATGTAAAAAATTGTGAGTGATTGTGTCTATCTTCTTATCAAACATCCTCCTTTATGTAGTTATCTTTGTTGGAAGGTATGAGTGCAAGAATAAATTGGGTTGTTCTTGTGTGGAAAAGAGTTCCCTCGATCTTAAGAGAGAGGTATAAGAAAATATTTCATGTAAAAAGTGTCATTCTTGTTTGAATAGTTGAAATGGGAAGCTGTAATTTTTGTGTATATACATATGTTTACATCCTACCTTTTTGTTCGCCATTTTCCATTGATGTCAAATGGGGAGAGAGTTATGGAGAGAGTTAGAGTATAAAGATATAGGGGGGAGAGTTATGCAAATGTTGTGTTTTTGAAAAAAATTTGGCACATGTTGCCATCAATGACAAAGGGGGAAATTGTTGGAAGAATGAAGAAGAATAGTCATCTCTACAACTTTTTGTTTTCATTGATGTCACCATGTTGTGATTGCAAGCTTAAGTCACAGTGTTTGATCTAGTATTTTGGTCTAGTATTTGGACCAGTATTCAAGCTGCACCCTCTGGTATTCTAGTTTGCAATCCTCCGTAGTTGGTAGTTGATGTTTGTGGTTTTGGGAAATAGTTTATGATTGTTGAAGGCATGTATGTTTAGAATTTCTTGTGCTCTAATGCTCGTACAATGCATTGGATATATGTACAACCTATCTTAGGTCCATGCTGACATGATGTAGTGTGTTGAGCATTTGAATTTCCTTTTGGAAAGGTTTTGTGAAAGCTTGAAGCCGATAGGTTGGTATTTTTGGTAAACAAGGAATTGCATCTAATTAGGCCGACCTAATTGATGCTTGCTGATAGATTGAGTATATATATGTTGAAAAGTTTTTGTAGATGGTGTGTAATAAATAAGGTAGTAGTGGATGTGAAAGTGAAGAAGAGTGAAAATGATGAAGTTTTTAAAGTCTTTCTATTGAGCATCACCGGAACTACATCAACACTTGTTAGGTGAACTTTTTTAGTTCATTTTGGTTGTAAAGCCCAATTTTGTTTTGTAAATATTTTTGTAGGCAGTGAGCCTCCTTGTTGGACAGTGAGCCCTTTCTGTAGGTAGTGAGCCTTTGTATCTAAACAGTGTGTCCTCTTCTGAGCAGTGATCCTTTGTTTCTAGTTTTGAAATCTCTTTATATTGCAAGTTAATTCTCACCGTGGTTTTTCTCTTATTGGGTTTTCCACGTAAAAATAGAGTTCATTGTGTTGATTTTACTTTTTGTTATCTAAATTTCATGTTCATACTTAATAACAAAACAATTTGGTTGTGAAGTTAATAAGTGTTGAAGTTTTGAGTTTAATTTTAGTGACAACTGATTCACCCCCCTCTTAGTTGTCCTGTGACTTTTTAACATTTTCATCATCACCTATCCATCCAATTTTCCTCCCAATTGATCTTTTGATGACTTGTATATCCCATTTCTTAGCTTCACACAACCCATATCCTCTTGTAAATATGGTGCATCATGTATATATCATATGTATTGTATATAAGTTGAGTCTTGTGTCATCATATAGGTTCATCTGTGTACATACCTGTCATTATATCTCATCCTTGTGTCCATTATGTTGCTAATATTTCCTATCAAGATGGTGCTTTAACAAAATCCAATAGCCCCCTTGGGTTTTAGGTATGTTGATCATCTCTTGTCATGAGAATCCTAGGTCAAATCAATCCATGATCGATCTTGAAAAGATATATCATTCCTCACAGCAGACCACATCAACCCCATACATCATCTTTATGGCAATAGGTACTTGAGATGTTTTGTTATTTCTTTAGTTCTTTTGGATATTTGTTTATATTTTTTTTGTGCATCCTAGTAAGAGTTGCCAATAGATCAATCCTATAAGTAACTGGGTTGATCACTTTGAGAACTTCAAAGGGACCCACATAACTAGGAGCTATTTTGGATGACTTTCCAAATTTGATGGAACTCTTCTGAGGTTTGACTCTTAAAATAACTTTTTCTCCTACTAAGAAATGTCTTGGTATATGCTTACCATCATCATAGCTTTTCTACCTTTCATTTTCCTCTACTAATCTATTATTGATCAACTTGATATATTCTCCCATTTTTTATAACATTTTTAGAACAAGGCTAATCCTATCTTCTAGCTTTTCCCAACTTATAGGAGTTTGGAACTTTCTTCCATACAATGTTTCAAATGGAGCCATTTTTATCGTGGAATGATAGGAATTGTTGTAAGAAAATTCTACAATCAAAAGATAATCCTCCCACTTGTATTTTTGATCCATTCAATACATTTGCAATAGATCCTCTAGTTTTTGGTTTATCCTTTCCATCTAACCATCTGTCTTAGGGTGATAAGTTGATCTTATATACAATTATTTTCCAAGGAAAATATGGTTTTCCAAAACCTTGACATCGTGCATGCATCCCTATTTGAGATGATCTTCTCAAGAACTCCATGCAACCTAAACACATCCTGAACAAACTTATGGGCTATAACTAGTGCTCCATCTATCAAATTCCCAAGTATGAAGTGAGCTACTTTGGTGAGTCTATCCACCACTACCAAAATAGTATTATGCATATTTCTAGACATAGGAAGGCCTAGTACAAAATCCATACTAATGATTTGCCACTTTCACTTCAGAACCTCATGAAGGTATAGGAGTCTTGCCAAGTGATGATGTTTTTCTTTCACCCTCTAACATTCTAGACATCTGAATACAAATCTTGTAGCATCCCTCTCCATTCCTTTCCATAAATACAATGATTTCATATCTTCTAGAAGTTTGGTCACTCCAAGATGTCCTAAATATGGTGAAAAATGAACTTTCCACATGATATTCCTTAACTCCTCAAAGTTTGGAATATGCATTCTTCCTCTAAACCTTAAAGTCCATCTGGCTCAAAATAAAAGCCATCATACCTCAAATCTTTAGGATTGTCCTTGAGATTTTGCTTAACTTGCTTGTATTATTCATCTCCCTTGGAATTTTGCAGCACCTAATTTTTGAAATTACATGAATAGAGATCATCGAGGAGATGTGCCTCCTTAGATTTAGAGCATCTGCTACTTGGTTTTCTTTTCACTTAATGTAACTAATCTCAAAATCATAATCAGTTATCAATTCTAACAATCTCCTCTGACAAGCATTAAGATGTGGTTGAGTGAAAAAATACTTAAGACCTTGGTGGTCTGATCTTAACTCAAAAGGTTTTCTCAACAAATAATGCCGCCACATTTATAATGCATGCATAATTGTAGCTAGTTCAAGATCATGAGGAGCATAATTTTGCTCATATTTCTTTAGCTTCCTAGACTCATAGGTGATAACTCGCCCTTCTTGCATAAGTACACCAGCTAATCCTTCTATTGTGGCATCAATGATAACCACAAAATATCCTTTTAGATCATGAAATTTTAGTATTAGTGTTGTAGTTATCTTCTCTTTTAGTTGATCAAATGCCTCCTAGAATTTTTCTAACCAATCAAATCTTTTTCCTTTCCTTTGTAGAGAAGTAATGGGATAGGAAATCCTTGAAAAGTTAGCCACAAAAATTTTGTAATAACCTACCAAACCCATGAAACTATGGAATTTGGTCACATTTTTTGGTTCAAGCCACTCCCAAATTTCTTTGATATTTGTTGGAACAACTACAATTCTCTCAATTGAGATTACATGACCCATAAACTGTACTTCTTTCTGAAAGAAAGTACACTTTGAGAGCTTACCATACAACTTGTGGTCTCTTAGACATTAAATAAAAAAACACAAATGTTGGAGATGCTCTTCCTCATTCTTAGAATATATAAGAATATCATCTAGAAACACAAGAACAAACTTATCTAGACAATCTCTGAATACATCGATCTTTGAAAATATAGTTACCCCATGTACATTTGATTGAAAAGATCATAAATACTTGGTAAAGGATACTTGTTATTTATCATTGCTTTGTTAAGAATACGATAGTCTATACATAAGAACAATGTACCATCCTTCTTTCTAACAAAGATTACTAGTACTCCCCAGGGTGAAACACTAGGTCTAATCAATCCTTTAGCTAACAACTCTTGCAACTGAGCCTTTAGCTCCATCAACTCTATTATGGTCATTCAATAAGGAACTTTGTAAATTGGTTATAATCCCATAATTATATCTATTGAGAAGTCAAACTATCTCTTGGGAGGAAATCCAAGTAGTTCATATAGAAATACATCCTTGAAATCTCATATAAATGGGTACTTCTCCATATCATATTTTTCTCGATTCATAGATTCCTCTTCTTCCATCCCTTAGAGTTTTTGAGACTCATAGTACATTAAGTCATCTTAAAATATAAACTCTTTGAAATCTTCCATTTTCTCCATTTTGACTACAAAGAGTTGACACCATTTTTGCTTGGCCCTCTTTAGCTATATGGCAGATATTTCCCTTAGCTTGACTTCTATAGGAGTTCCTTGCAAGAAAACTTTGTTTCCAAGGTCATCCAAACACTATAATATTTTTGCAAAACAACCCACCTTACTCCTTAGCCCTATGCCTCCATAACCAATTTATTCCTAGGATAACATCATAGGAACCTAAGGGTGCTACAAATAGGTTCACTTTAGTCAAAAAATCAGAAGTTCAACCTTGGCTTCAAATAAACGCTACTCTACTGAAGCTCTTGTCTAGTTAGCATACTCTACTAACCATGGTTTTGCAATATAACCAACTTTTCTAGAAAAATTATCTAATAATTTTGGTGAAATGAGACTTTCAGTTGCATTAGTTTCTAATAAAATTGAAATTGGGACACCAAACAATGTACCTAGAGTTTCAATTGGAGTAATTTGGTAGTTTTGCTATTGATTATCCAATGATGCATGTATCCTCTACTAAAAAATTGTTTATTGAGATGGTAAGGGGTTACCATGAGGTTTCACTCCTTGTGTCTTATTAGGACACTAATTTTCATAATGGTCTCCTTCACATGTGAAACATCCTCCTAGAGGTCCTTGCCTTTCAAAAGACTTCCCTAAGTTGTCACCATTCTTCTTGGAGTTGTTATTATTCTTATTGTCACCCTTAGATTCATTCTATGTTATTTTATAATCCCTTATCACCTTTGTTTTTAAAATCCTTCTTATCATTCTTCTTCTTGAATAATTGAGAAGACTATGACCAGTTGAACTTTTTACGATTCTTCTCCCAATAAGAAAATATGGATTTCAACTTTTTTTCTTGTTTGATGTCCTTCTCATACACTTGGTCCATTGTTGTGGGACCATATACATCTACCCTTCCTCCAATTTGGGAATTCATCCCCTTAATAAAATTCCTTATTTGGAACCTCTCATCCTTCTCATATTGGGGCACATATTTTAGGACACAAGTAAACTTCTCCCAATACTCTATTACTAATGAGTCACCTTGCCTCAAGTTTTGGAAATCAATGAGTTTCTAATCAAGGAATAGTTGTGGTAACCATTTTTTCCTAACGATGATTACAAACTCATCCCAAGTTAAGCTCATTGAACTCAACCCTAATTCCATATTTTTGTTAATCTACCAAGTGGATGCTTCCCTTGACAACTAATATGCTCCCCAAACCACCTTAGTCACTTTTAAATAGTTCCTTATTTTGAAGTATTTTTCCATTTCGTTGAGCCAAGCCTCTATTGCATCTCTGCTAACCATTCCATCAAACTTAGGTGGTGTCACCTTCTTCATATCCCTAGATAATTCAAGGGACAATTAGTTTATTTTCTCGTTATCAACTCTTCACTCATATTTATTTTCTTGACACTCACTCAAGGTGGTGCATTCATGTTGATTTTCATCTTCACCTTCATGAGCTGCTTCTTTTCCAAGCCTACTATGGCCTTTGACCTCTTTCTCTAAGGTACCGATTCTTGCTCTTGTTTCATTTGGCATTTCTAGGATTTGATATAATTTTTCATCGGGGTTGTTAGAAAGTTGAGCTACCTCTTGGTACATCCAAGGTTTTTTTTAGTTTGAACCATGTTGAATTTCTACTTCACCTAAAGTTTTTAGTTTACACATACAATTAGTTCATCTAATTTAGCATATATATTATAAATAATAACCATTATTCATTCATTTAACTTAATCAAATGGAGGGAGAGATTTTTGTAAAGTTTCCAAAACTTTATTATATTATCATTGAATTTACATAGAATCCTTATTTAATACGAAAAATTTGACTCTTTGTGTTTATAGGTCGCTATCAAAAAGAGGGACATCCTTGGGTTCTTCCTCACCCTCAAAGTCAACTAAAACAAATTTGGAGGGTGGATGTACATGTAGGTACTCATCCATAACCTCCTTTCCTAACTTAGGGGCCTCATGACCACATCCAAAGGGCGTGTTGGTTTCTTTTTACAATGTAATCAGGTTTGTCTTCTAATCTACCTATGGAATTGCCAATTCCAATCAAATGCAACTTGAAGGACTTGGACAAACTGACAAGGACTTTAAAAAAAGCCTCCTACACTTCAGGCTCTACAAGACCCGGGAGGGTGATCCCTTAATTTGTTTACAACCCCTACACCATTATTATAAACAACATTAACAATAACAAATAATCTCACTTAATAGCTCAACATGATAGGATAATATCAAATAGAATTGGCTATTCACCGATAGTATCAACTATCTGGAGCATGAGATAATTACTACACAATCCACAGTATAAGATAGTCATTGATTTGCAATTTGTAGCAAGCTCTAGGCAAAGACAAACAAATACCGAATCATACGGGTAATTACAACTTAGATCAATGCCATTTATCCATTGGAGGAGTCAAATTCATAAGCATCCAAGGGTATATGACAGATTTAACACATAACATATGAAATCCTTGACAACATTGCATTGCAATCTAATAAATATGTGTTCTAACTCAATACTACTTATCAAATCCATATACAGAACATATCCACCTATAATCCCATTCAAGCATTTCAATTAATTCCTTGAATTAAAGCTAAACTAGAATCATACACACCACAACAGTGAGATGAATGAAACAACCCTTAGTTATTTTATTCAAAATTTGGATATACATGTACAATGGAGAGACATGAGCTTGAATTTATCATTTAAACTCAAATGCTAATACTATTATACAACATTAAATCCCCATGAACTCAAAACCTGTTACAGAATTACTCAAAACCTAAATTGCATTTTTCTCTAAAACCATTGAACGTTACAATTTTCTCTACAACTTCACCTAGACTCGACCCAAAATTATCTAACTTGATAACCCGTACTTCTGGCCTTGAAATCCTTCTTATAGAAAATGAAGGAACAAACAAGCATCAGGCCAGAAAGTACACATTTCACCAGCCAATTAGAGCACCTGGTGACATTCCAAATATCATTACAAAAGTAATCGCCCAGGAGAATATTCTTGTTCATCGTGCCCGCTGAGAAAAAGTTGATGCAACAAAAAAAACCATAAGAATCTCGCATCAAGACTGCCACCGAAGCAAGACTAAAAACCATTGTAACTGCAACATCTGATTTACCACCCATTAGCAGCTCATTCTCTTTACTCTTCCTCAGTTAAATATTTAGTTACCCATTTTTGGTACTCTTCATCAATCGGCTAGTCAAAACTAACCACCTCGTTCACCTTGGTACTATAAGGTGTGTATTTTACTGCTACCTAATTTGCATCTCTTTCAAAAGATTCCAAAAATGAGTTGGTACTAATGATCTTATCCATACAGCTCACCAAAAAATCATAATCTGAGTCATCACAAATTAATTTAATTTGATCATTGATGACTTCACTTGCTTGATCCCACCATTGCTGGAGTGACCTGATTTTCCCCTACTCATCAATTATATCAGGTAACAATGTATTACCCTAATCATTAAAATTCTTCACCAATTCCCTGATCTTCCTACTCAAATCATCTGGTAGGGTCTAAAAACCTTGTAGTGATTTAACTAATACTTGAGTATGCTTTAATGATTGGGGACTATTACTTGTATCAAACCTGGAGGCCTTATACATTACATCTAAATCACTGGCCCTAGGGATCCAATTTTCAATCAATGGTATCACTATCTCCTAATCCCTATCAATATTCTTTATTGCATCTAATAATAAAGAATATAAAGAATGTACAGATGGTAATTTATTATCAACCCTCTCATTTAAATGTCTCAACACAACAGTAACAATCTCCCTTTGCTTTGAAAGAGATCCTTCCTCACTTATCTTCAAAGATGCCTGTAATTCATCAATTTTGTGCATAAGTTGCTTCTTTTTAGGATCCACAGAGCATTCTATTTCTTCATCAATTTCCTCTAAAGAAGGGGTGAAGGAAGGATTCTGAATGGGAGACCCTAGTGTGGAAACAATTGGAGAAGTAGGAGGCAATGGATCTGATGTGGAAGGTAACATACTGGTCCTTAGAGCACTAGATGTCTCCCCAATCTGTTTATACCTTAACCTTTCCACCTTAGTCTATAGTTCAACATTCTTCTGTTGCATCTTTTTGTACTCCTCAATCAAAAGGTTATACTTCCCCATTAGGCTTCTCTTTTCGGCCTCCTCCCTTTCAATAGTCTTTTGGGACAATTTAGCCACATTCACAGTCAAATTAGTTGCCTCAGTGGTTGAGGTCTCTAAAGCTCTCTTTATTATTAGCCCTCCTCTTAAATTTGGGTTGATATCAGAAACATCTAGCTTTCTCCCTTGTGGGGCCAATGCCCAAATTTCCAAGGTTTGATAATCTTCACTGAAAGTAGAGTCTTGTAGTGTTGCCTTGACCTCTTCTTTCAAAGTCTTGCAAGGGATGCTTGGACTTTAGAATAGAATTAAATGCTACAACATCTGCAATGTCCCATTCAGGAAAAATCATTACACCAGCTTGACTCACCAATTTTCTACCTTCCTCAAGGGTGATGTTCTTGAATTCTTCCATTAATTCAACTTTCACTTCCTCATCATTCTCCTCGTTTGACCTATCAGGTGTTAGTTCTCTTCTCTTCTTACATTTATCTTGATATTCTTCAAATTTCATCATCCATACCAATTGCAAGAATACAGGAGTCTTTACAAATACATTGTCATCTAGAAATTCCTTGCATACCTCCATTCTTCAATCTTGGACACATTTTTCTTTCATGTCCAAACTGGATAAAACCAATTTAGCTAGCCTAGGAGGGGAAGGCATACCAACCTGCATGTCATGATCAGTAACAACAATTTCATCCATCAGATCCTCTTGTGGTTGATCAATTCTTTGCCTCTTAGGGCTTGGCTCAAATGGTGGTGATGAGGGACTATCTTTTGGTGATGATTCTAAATGAATGATTTTAATTACCCTAGGCACTTTGAATTTTGGACCTAGTTGTGAAGGAAATTTCATTACTTGCTTCCCCTTTCCGTCCACTTCTTCCTGATCACTGCTCTCATCCTTTTTCCTCCTGTAAATGGGCCTTTTTCCTGTAGGCTGATATGTTGGCCTTGTTTCAATTGGTCTGGTACCTTGTTCTTGTACACCCAGACTCAATTCTAAATTTATCCTTTTGGTCCTCAAGGTGCCCATAATCTCTTTGAAGTTCTCCATCAAAAAATCAATTTTCTTATGGTATGGACTGAACTCCAACAATGGATCACACTTTAGATCCATTTTCTACACAATATCTAATAGATTATCATAAGCTATCCATTTCTCCTTGTTCAACTACTGCTTATTTAGGTCAAACTTGTTTCTAATCAGGTCCTTAGGAAATTTGAACTCATGCACAAAATTTCCAACCTTTATTCTTTTTTCTAAAAAGGGAAAAGAAACCCTCAGGATCATGTTGCCGCTTTCGGCCACACCTTAAATGGTAATCATCAAAAAAATTCCCAAAATGCACCTAGCCTCCTTTTGAAAAGGAAAAAATCATACACCACTGTATAATCTGGGAAAAAAGTTCCCTTATCCCTCCGAGTGATGTTTTCCTATTGGATACAACCTATTTGCCACATAATCTCTGCAAACACCACTCTTGGTGGCACATTGTATGGCAGTATATGGGGGGTTCCTATAAAACCATATACCCTCAAAACAGTGCTGACTAGGTATGGGACAATGTCACCCCAGTTATGGCAGACTTTCAGTTCTGGCTTCCTCCTCTTTGGTTTGAGGAAATCATGCAATTCCTCAAGGATCCTGGGTACATTTACCATCAGTCAAGCCCTCAATATGGAAGCAAAGCAATTATCAAATTGCACATAACTGGTGCTTTCCTTATTGCAAGATAAATCTGTAGTCTATAACTATACTGGGAATCTTTCTCCATCAACAGATTGCCTCAATTCTATCTTCTTAGAGAAAAATTCAGAATTCTTGCACAAGAACATATACATCAACATAGAATACCAAAATAATTGCATGCCAATATCATTTTTCTATAACTTTGATAGCCTCTCATGTATCCTCTCAGCCAAGAAAGAAAAAAAGTCATAAGTCATAGAGAAGTTAGGGTGTTGTATTTACACCCCCATGAACATGTATGCAATGGGCATCACCGTACCAGGACAAAAACCCAAGATCTGGCATAATGAATAAAAAGTGGCCAAGAAATTATTTGCAAAATAGTTTAATCTTAAAGGTTCTTGGTCACTGGGGCCGATGTGAAATCTTGAACCTCCTGCCCTAGCTAGATGAGGTGGAAGTAGCTTAGCTCAAAAAGGAGTCTTCAACTTTGCATATTCCTGCTTCATTTCCTTAAGATCAATAGGAAAAAAATATTAATTTGGTTCAATCAAGTCAAAAACCTAATGGACTTCATCTATGTTAATGCTTAACAAGACCATTATATCATTATCCCTAATTATTCGTGTGAGAGGGTCATATCTTGCGTTCACTGTTCTAAGAAAATCTATATCAGGGAACACGTTTGGCACCACCAGTTTCCCCAAATCATACATCCAACTATTCAAAAAGGTGTGATGAAAATTCCTCTATCCATACCACAATCTGAACATTTCCAATCTTGTGAGAGGAACCCTAGCATCGGCTATGTTGAAGAAATTATATACTAACCCTTCCCCTAGGATTTTCCCTTGCATTAGAACCAATCCCTTCTTTCTATCATTCATTGACAAGGGCAACTGATCCAGGAAATCATCGTACAGGTTTCTTCTTAAATAGTCAATTTGGCCAGAATGTTGATTTGGCAGTGCCATCTTGGAAAAACTAGGGCCTTCTTACAATTTCACACTTCAAACAACTAGGACTAACCAGAGATATAAAATTATAGAACAAAACACTGCAATTTCTCACAATTTAATTAAACTATAGCCCTAGAACGTTTATCAACAAGTCCTATGATAAGTACAACAAATATTCTCCCAAATTCAAGTGCAGAATAACTAGGAAACATGTAAATTGACTCACGGATTTTTGCTTGCAGAAATCCCAAATTCTGGCCACAAAGACTTGCAATTTCGCTTTCGGCTCTGAGACTACTTCAGAAAATACTTGAATGCCTTGTGATACAAATAAAGTAGGAGAATTGATTTTATTTCGATCAAATCATTCCAAGAAGTGTCTCATTTTCCATTAAAGCTCACTCGCATGCTACATGAACAACTCCAACCATATTTGATGCAGATTTAAATTCGAGTCATCGATCTTTCAGTTAGATCAAATCAGTGAACAACCACCTTCAAAACAAGCTAACACAATTGCCAACATGGCAATAAAGGGCCCACCATACGATATACTACCAAGGAAATCCATGTGGCGGTCGCCCGCAATATCGCAATCAGTAAAGACCTTGCAACTTATGATCACACGATGGTAGGTAACCATAGATCTTGAGCACCGATGATCTTGTTCCTTCAATACAGTTTCCAACCTTATCATTAACCGTCGAGCAGCTTTCCCGTCAAGATTATAACATACCTATTGATTTAAAACATGTGCATCTTAAAAACACTTTAGTAATCCATCCTCTAATGTATTAAGACCGGATGAATTCACCAAGGCACCTTCCTTATTCCCTCGGTAGATGAGACACGTGGCGCTCACCCGTGATATCGTGATCAATAAAAACCTTGCAATTTTTTATCACGCGATGGTGGGAAACCATAGATCTTGACAATATTTGATCGATGGTCACTCAAACTTATCCCCTTCGGCCTCACCAGATAGGACATGTGGCACCTACCCGTGATATCGCAATCAACAAAAGTAGTGTGGTGGGGTCATCTCGAGATGGCGAGGAGTGGATGAGATCAAACGGCAATTGATCAATGGTGGCGCGAATTTTATCCCTCTACAAAATAAAAGGTTTATTAAAAGGATAAGGGGACATCACTAGCCGGATGGTAAATAATGACATAAGTTGTTTTTAAACGATGAAACACAAGGCCAACCAAGACTTAGGAAAAATGAAATCCTGTGGAAAAAAGAAAATATTAAGACCAAAGGGACCAAGCCTAGATGTAACAATAGGACATAAGTCATTTTAAAACACTTCAAAAAAAAGGTAACAATGAAAAAGATCCCAACCAAGGCATAAAATAAACTCAAGGGTTTAACATGAAAATAAAGCTAAAACCACCAACCCTAGGAAAATTCTGACACCATGAAAGACCAGTAACATAAGGCAGGGCAGGAATGGAACACAAAGAGCAAAAATTGAAGTTCCATTAGTGGCTCCTGTTGGGGACGTTCATTCCACTGGAATGAAGTGAGAATTTAGAATCTCAGGTAGATAAGAGCAAGATTCAGAGACGACCAAAAAGGGATTGTTTGGAAAAAACAACAAAACTATGTACAAAATATATACAAAATATACAATCCTAAACTACTGTTCATGGAAAAGAATACTTCAAGTGAAGTATAACTTCAAGAACTGTCCATGAACTGGCAGTTCAAGAATATCCCCCATCATATTTTGGAGGAAGTATGAATCTTCACCCCACTTACCATTTATTAAAAATGGACCCAACCAGATTGCATCAAATTTCCCATGTTTCCCTTTATCATCTAATCTGGCATTCCACATTAAAACCAAATCTCCATCTTTGAAATTCCTTGCAGTTTCCCTTTTGTCATGCAAATTATTTATTTGCAACTACAATTTTGCATTTCTTTTTTGAGCTTCCCTCCTAGTTTCATCTAATTCTATAAGAGCTTCCACTCTCAATTGCATCTCATCATCAATTTCATTATCATACATCTAGACAAACTTATACATTTCTATTAAGTTATTTTGGGGCAACCTGGAATTTATCCCATAAACCAAGTCAAATGGGGCACAACCTATTGCCTACTTCACAGGTACCCTATCTGCCCAGACTGCTAATCTCATCTTAGAATCCCAAGCCTTTTTATTCTAATCTAGGATTCTTTTAATGATCTTCATCAAGATTTTATTGCTTGATTCTACTTGTCCATTTCCTTATGGGTGGTATGGTGATGAATAGGAAATTTGGATGCCATGCTTCTCACAAAATTCTATGTATTCCTCAGATCTAAAACATTGCATTATCTGGCACAATCCTTTCTAGACATCCAAATCTAGTCAATATGTTGCTCATCAGGAAGTCAATGACCACTTTACTAGTGGCTTTCTTTGTTGGAATTGCTTCCACCCACTTGGTAAAATAATCAGTGGCCACCAATATGCATGAATGACCTCCACTAGATTTACATGCTATCTCTCCTACAAAATCAATACCCCACTGCTAGAATGGAGCTTGTACTATAATTGGTTTTAGAGGAAAATTACCAAAAAACTTTAACTTACCAAAGAAACGTTGACAAGCATCGCATGTCTTCACTAGTTGGTGTGCATCCTTAAAAAATGTAGGCCACCAAAATCCAGCCCTCATTATCTTATGTGTAGTTGTTGTAGCCATATAATTCCCTCCACAAACTCCACCATGCATCTAGCTCAAAAGTTCTTTTTCTTGATCTTGGTCAACACACTTCAGCATGACACCTTCTCCATTTCTCCACTAGAGCTTTCCAGCTATGATAGCATATTTGATAGTGTAATCAAGGGAAAATCCTAAAATTATTATTAAGTGGGGTTAGCACAATAACAATAAAATTCCATTGAAATAACAAAGCACAAAGGAAATAATGAAAACAAAAGGAACAAAGTTACCCTAAGTCCTCATCTTCCATGATTGACCTTTGTTACACCTCCTAGCTTGCAGTAAATAGAGATGCCCTCAGATTTGTATGAGCAACTATGACAAATGACAAGACTAAAGCAAGTTTTGAAGGATTTTATTGAAAGAAATGACTTGACAATAGACTAAAATGACAATGACTGCAAATGACAATAATAATTCAACAAAAAAATGACCTAAGATAGAGAGAAAGAAAGAGAGAGAGAGAGAGAGAGAGAGCCAAATGAGAACAAAATTGCCATTTTATAAAAACTGCAATTTTGAATGTGTGGCTAGGATGAGAAGATGACAAAACCCTAGAATCAATGATCAAGATTGAATGTTGCAATAAAAATTAGGGATAGGTCAAAATTAGGGCAAATGATAAGGATGAAGGGCCAAGATTGAATTATAAGATAATTCAATCAAGGGTCGAAATTAAATGAGATGTCAAAAGATAAGAATAAATTTGGAAGATAAGACCCATATACAAAGAGGTTGCTGGAGAAATTAAATAATAAAATTTATTTCCTCGGTGACCAGTGAAATAATTAAATAATAAAGATATTATTTAATTATAGAGGAACGTGACAAAAGAATTATTTTGAATTTAAATAATGATTTTAATTCAAAATTCAAGAGAATTGGCTAAATTAAATAAATCAAATTTATTTAATTTTAGTGAGAGAAACAGCTAATGAATAATTAAATAATTAAATTAAAATTATTTAATTATAGTGGAAAGTGGACAATTAAATAAATAAGAATTTATTTAATTTTTAGAAGAGGGGGACTTAATTAGTGACGTAATTAAATAAATAAAATTTATTTAATTAATCAGGGAGGAATAAAGATAAAAATGAATTAATTAAATAATTAAAATTATTTAATTAATAGAAGAATTATGACTTTAGAAAATAATTAAATAATTAAAAATTATTTAATTATTAAGAATGAAAGGGGCAATGTTGAATAATTAAGAGTTGCAAGCCTAGGACAATTTTATGTGTCTACATTTTGCCCCTCTTTGTCATAATGTAGCATGTCGCATTGTGACAAAGAAAAATAAGTAAAAAAAATGCCCCCAAAAATAAGATGAGGAAGAATGACGAGGAGGGTTACGGTATGCCCCCTCGAGAGGACAGACGGGTTCAAGAACATGGGTGTGCTCTCGAAATTGGTGAGAAGACTAGAATATGAAGAGACAAAGAAATGTTAGTGAAAAGATATGGATGATGAGATGGATGCAATGCCTATATGAGACGAGTGAGAGAAGATGACAAGACTAAAGAAGATGCATGTTAGTTCCTAGACCAAATGCTTCAAAACATTGCCATAGGACTAATATTTATTGCTCTTAATCATCATTGGGCAGTAAAAATGACACAAATGGATAACAAACACCATGATATGACATAGACCAAGGTGTGCAGGTCATCCACTTGAAAAACAGACAGTCACAGACAAGGAATGTCCTAACTCATACTAAGGGCGAAGTTGCCCCAATATTTTTGTCAAGACAATCCACAGACAGCAGTCAAAGAAAATAAAATAGGCCAGGAAACGTCATCGCACCTCTAAATCCTTCATGGGACATCCTCGAGGTAGCTAGTAACATTACCAAAAGACAAGACAGTAAAAATATAAGACAAAATAGCCAAGAAAGATTAACAGCCATGTAATTTTGTTTGCCAATGTTTGTTTGCCAAAGATTGATTTTATGTCAGTTTGACAGTTTTGACAGTTTAAGAGTTTTGCCAATTTGACGGTGCTGACGGTTTGACGGGGCCTATTGTCAGGAAGGACACATCCTGAAAAAGGCAAAGGACATTTTGACGAGGTCTAACTCCAAGAAGGACACATCTTGAAGAGGACCAAAGAGTGACGAGATTGACATTGTTTTGAGTAATATGTTTTGGCAAGTTGACTGATGTTGACTGTATGATTGATTGGCTTATGTTGTCTAATTTTGACCAATTTTTACATTGACGTTTCAAATGACTGTCTTGTGTTTGATTTTGACTGTCTGACTTATTTGACCGATGTGACAATTGTGAAAAATGCCATGATTTTATTTTGACCAACCTAAAAGGACTGACCTAATGTCTCGGGGACTCATCGACTGATGGCCTTGCCTACGTAGCAAATGCGCAGAGACAACGTAGTTCGACAATGACATGGACTGACTGACATGACTGACTTTGACTCCATTTTTAAGATTTTGACATTGATTTGAATGTTTTTGTGTTTTTCTCTGGACCTTTTATGATTTTTTATTTTTTTCAGGACTTTTTGCGATGTTTTTGGTCTTTTTTCAAGACATTTTATGATGTTTTTTGTCTTTTTTCAGGACATTTTATGATGTTTTTGTCTTTTTTCAAGACTTTTTGCCATGTTTTTGTCTTTTTTTAGGACTTTTTGCCATGTTTTTGTCTTTTTTCAGGACTTTTTGCCATGTTTTTGTCTTTTTGTTGTTTTATGATTTATTTGGATTTTGACGTTTAAGAGGATAGTGAAAAATGCATATGACTGATGCCTACATATGAGAATCCAAGGACAAACATGATTGTGCCCCTAGTCAAGCTGAATACCAATTGACAAGTGATGACAACATTGTTTGACGTGGGAAGGACGCATCCCAAAACAACGTGAGGACGATGACAATAAAGTGACGAAAGTATGGAGGTCTACAGCCGAGCTAGGAATGCAGTCAAGTAATGTTTTGGATAATGCGCTTGTATGAATTGGACTCATTGCATTTGGAATGACTTGGTTAGGACTAGATGGGATGATGATTATCCTTAGACCGTTTGACAAGGGAAAGCCAAGATAGGTGATAGACATGAAAGTATAGGGGGTGGCCTTGGTAAAAGATAGGAGACATGAGATTAATGGAATTGTCATATGATTTTTAAGGACTATGTCGTATAATGACAATAAGACTATGACGGTCAATGACATGATGTTTTATGAATCATGTATGACTTAAGGATAGACATGTCAAGAGTTTTCCCCAAAGCGTGATTTATGTGTGCTATTTTTATGTCAAGACCAAGGTAGGTGGGAAAATGGACGGAAATGATAGGGCTTAGATGGATGTCAATGTCATGAGGAAGGCATGGGAAATGAGACGACTTGCCCCCAAGTGTAAGAGTCCACATAGACGATTTATTTTACACATGACGCCTGCTTGCCGTGTTTTCATCATGGTACTTATCCAAGGCACTGCTTGCCAAGTTTTCACCGTGGATGAAATTTTTCTCTTTACTATTTTTTTGACTTTTGATTTTTTTGATTTTTTTTTTTTTTTTTTGGTGTCACCAAGATGCCTATTTGCCAAGTTTTCATTAGGGTGACGATTTTTTAATTTTTTTAATTTTTTTGTATTTCTGATTTTGTGGATAGCCTGGATGCTTTAGATAACCACTGACTGTTCAAAATCCACTGACGGTGCCGATGTAGAGACTGGTGCCATGATATGCCAATAATGACCTTGCTGAAGGAGTTGTCTTGTGAGGATCGTAGCACTTGCATACAACTGATCGATGTCATTGTGATCCTTTCTGATATTAGAGTTGGCCTTATCAAAATACGCACATCGCAATAGAGTGCCATGAGAGTCCTTGTGGTAAAGAGTTGCTGCCATGACATGACGGATTTGTGACGTAGGATTTTTGGACTTTAGGCGACATGTAGGATTATGATGAATGATGGTAGACATGGAAAGGTTGTTTGGACATTTAGATGAATGACTTTTTATTTTCCAAACTTGGGATGTTGGATGACGGATTTTGGAGGGATGGTGTTTGGAACCAACACTTTTAGATGCCTTGCTTGATGACCATTTTGAAGGAGGTGGACATGTGTTATATGTGGGAGTCCTCTTGCCTTGTCACTCCACATTGTGATTGACTTTTGCATTTGACTGGGTGTCTTTGTTCGATCCGTCTTTCTTTGGGATCCATTTTAATTTCATTTGTCCACTTGTCCTTTTGTTTGATTCAATGGCCTTTGACATTTTATTTTGATCTTCTGATTTGTAAGACTTTTGTTTTTGTTGGTCCCAAAGGGGAGGTTGATTCATGATAGAATGACGGTTCATGGTGTGGGTGGAGGGAGTGTTGGCAGCAATCTTATGACAAGGATTTCTCATGGACTCCATTTTGACATTTGTTTCTGACAAAGTTGCCCCTAATATCGAGGAGGTACCACTGACATCGTTTGATTTGTTGTCTGAGGAATAACCAAGACCTTGATGTCTGTAATTTCCCTGAAGCTGTATTGGTTCAAGAATGCCTTGCTCGTGTATGCCTAGTCCTTTGCCTTGATATTGCATGCTTTGACAGATTCTATTTGCAATGGGGTATTTATTGTTTTGAAAGCAAGATGCTAACCCATCATGATGTCTATGGACACTGTCACTTGTAATATTTTCATTTGCAAGAAATCCTGCTCTAACAAAGATAGATGCCCCTAATTGATAAAGTGTCTTAGCTTCATTGTCTTGTTGGCCATATTCTTGACTGATATCTTTTGTCTGATCATGCGACATGTCAAGTTCAAATGACTCTGTTGGTGCTTTCAAGGCAATGTCAAAGCCATCATTATTTTTAGTGTCATAGAGTCTAATGATTTTAGCTATAACTTGATCATATGCAAGCATGTCCTTAGTGGAAGATTCTTGTTCTGGAGGAATATCATCTATGTGTCCCATGAAGGCAAGTGTCTCATCATAGGAAGTGTCAATAGTCGAGGCTTGTATAGGGTCGGCAAGTGTTTGATCATGAATTGCATAAAGGTCAATGAGTGGATCATTTTGGACTTCTTGGTCAATGGTAGGGTCTTGCTCGAAGATGGGGTTGTCATGGATTATATAGTCAGAAATAGAGCCGTTGTCAAGGAGAGGTGTGTTCTGGATGTCATGATTGTCTTGAAGGACTTCATGGATGGACTGAAAGATAGGGTCATTGGATGAACTACCTTGTTCTTGACATGAGGGTGACATTATAAGGTCATGCTTTGGGCTTTCATTTTGACATGTATCCTCAAGTTTATTAAATGGGATTTGACTTTGGACTATGATAGAATTTTCATGACTAGATGTGGCTTGTGAGGGGGTGACTTGAAAAGGATTAATGACCAAAGGACTAGAATAGGATGTGGGAACTTGGACTAGACTAGTATATGAAGGACTAGGATATGACATGGGTACTTGCATTGGACTAGTATGTGAAGGACTAGGGTATGACGTGGAGACTTGGACCGGATATGACATGGAGTCTTGGACTGGAGTAGGATGTGATGGCATATGATGTGACATGGGGACTTCGACTATATTAGTTGGTAATGATATAGGGACTTGGACTGGATTGGAGTAAGGTTGACTAAAATGGGACGTGGAGACTTGGGCCGAATTGATATGGTATGATGTGGGGACGTGACATGTGTTGGTAGATGGTTGGTAAGGCATGTGGACTTGGACGGAATTGATAGGTGAAGGGTCAGAATATGACGTGGAGGTATGGAATGGACTAGTGGACAATTGACTTCCCTTGTCAAGGTTAGGATAAGGGTGATAAGTGGATGTTTGTTGTGAATTATTGGTAGGATTCATGTCAAGTGACTGTTGATGGTGAGGGTAGATGGATGGTGGCAAGGTATTTATGTCAAAGCCTTGTGGTAACTTAGCCCTTTCATCCAAAAGCATGGCTAGATGCCTTTGAGGGTCACGTAAGAGATATTTTTTTACAAAGGAGACTATGTCAGGATTTTGCTTGGCAGCTTCTATGTCTTTGAAATATACTCGTCCATTTTGGTCTCTTTGTATGAATGGTTCAAAAATGTTTTTTGATGAAGATGGCATGTTCATGGGAGGTTGCATGTTCATGTTGTGAAATGGGTCGGAAAAGGTCCAATGTTGGTTTGTGTCATAAGTGTTATTGTCGATGTTGGGATTGGAATCTTGTCCAGAGTTTGCCATTTGTTGTTGTTGTCTTTGAAGCCTAGTCTCAACCGTAAAAGGGATTTGCTCAAATGAGGATGATGAGAATGATAAGTAAATGCAAGGATGACACTAGCCTATGTTTTTGTATTTTTTTGATAAAGGATGACAATGCAAGACTATGTTTTTGGATTTTTTGGATAATAAGGGATGCAATATGACAATGTTGTCTAAAGAAAATGACTAATGCCACATGACAATGAAGACTAAGATGACAAGTTATGACACTAATTTTTGGAGTATGTCAATGCAAGGTGATAATGACATTTGCCTAAGGAAAATGACCAATGCAAGGTGATAAAATGTCAAATGTCAAGGTGACAATGAAGATGTTGACTAAGGAAAATGACCAATGCCAAGCTAGATGCCAAATGAGGACTATGATGGACAATGAAGATGTTGTCTAAGGAAAATGACCAATGCCAAGCTAGATGCAAAATGAGGACTATGATGGACAATGCCGAGTCTAAGTTCAAAATGAGGACTAAAATTGTTTTCTGATGTTTTGTTGAAAAGTCTGAGTTGTCCAAGGTCGATTGTTTGTGTCCAGATTTGTGAATGTTGTGTATAATGTTTGAGTAATTTAACAAGCACTTGACAAGCACAATTTTTGAATGTAACCAATCGCACATCAAATAAGTACAATCCTAGGTTAGGCCATGACAATATTCACTAGATTCCACGTGGGTTTCCCCAACCGCATATTTGTAGCGTGTGAATTCAGAAGCTTGGCTGCACGGGCTCCCCCTTACAGTGCACTCTCTTCTCAGGCCAACCAAGCTTCCAACCCCCATGAAACTCCCATGGCGAGCTGATCACATCTACTAAAAACTGCGAAAGTGTGGATGCCTTCACACCGACCGGTGCTGCGCTAGTAAATAGAAGGATTTTGGCTTACTACACAAGAGTTTTTAGTTTGGGCATTCCGTTCGTGGGGCGTGATCCATGCGGCGAGAGTCCCCTTTCGGATCCATCTCGTCGGAACCACGCTCGTGATTCTTGGGCTTTCCCCAAGAACCCACTTTTATATACCAGCTGGAAGTCCCTCGGTGTCAGGGTGCTACCGGTCTGAGTCGTCTTGGGGTGAGTACTTTTTCCCACAAGAACAGGCCCAAGTTCTAGAGTCAGTAACCGTTTCTCTTACACCCAGGATCAGACAAATGCGCAAGGGGAGAGGATACTCTGATATACCGAATCATGAAGGGTAATTAACAAATAAAGATGGGTCTGGTTTTCTGATCACAAGGTTTTTACCAAGTGAGAGCATACTCACCTACCATCTTGCAAGCACAATCAACCAGAGAAGACATGTGTTCTTTTTATATGCACCAAAATCAAATGTTTGCTAATCTATGAAAGAAAAACAAGCACAATGTTTTTTTCTTCCTTCTTTGACATTCGAATCTGCAAACAATAAATTAGTAGTCTCTTTAAGCAATGGTCTTGGACACACGAATGAGAATCGCCACACGCTACAAGAAAAGATTAGTCACAACAAATCTGATTTTTAGAAAAAAAATTGACAGTAAGATGAAAAATACAGAGAATAAAGTCTATCTAAAATCTCAAGAGGTTTCCAAAAATATAAATAAATCAGAAAAATTTGCTGTTTTGCACCAGAAATTAATTTTTTATGAAAACTCATAAAAAAATTATTAAAAATACAAAACAGCTTTAAAAATTCTGATTTTTTTACTGGAGTCGTCTGATGTCATTCCAAATCTGCAAAAAAAAATTTGTGATCAGATCGGCAACCATGAGTGAGATCTAAGCAAATTTGTTTTAAACCCTAATTTCAAAACCTCCATTTTTTGACTAATAATTTCACATCCAAATTTAAAAACTAAAGAGTAGACCCCTGTCAAAATTCAAAGAGCTTTCTAGAAATGTAAACATATCTGAAAAATTCGATTATTTGCTCCCGAAATTAATTTTTTATAAAAAACAGAAAATAAATTATAAAAAATTCAAATCGGCCCCAAAAAATCTGATTTTTGGAATGAAATCTCTAAACATTGTCTCCAATGTGCAGAAAAAATTTCGTGAAGAAATACACAGCCGTTTGAAAGTTATGGTCGAATCTTTGGAAACTAGGGTTTTGTCCACAATGATGTCAAACCTGCAACAAAAATCAAACAAAACCTGCAACAAAAAGAAACCCAACTCCAAGATTTCTCAAAATGTGTTAAAATATGTCAGGTTCACCAATGTAATCAAAGGAAAATCTGAGAATTTGTTAAAGGGGGTTAGCACAATAACAGAAAATCCATTGAAATAACAAAGCACAAAGGAAATAATGAAAACAAAAGGAACAAAGTTACCCTAAGTCCTCATCTTCCATGATTGACCTTTGTTACACCTCCTAGCTTGCAGTAAATAGAGATGCCCTCAGATTTGTATGAGCAACTATGACAAATGACAAGACTAAAGCAAGTTTTGAAGGATTTTATTGAAAGAAATGACTTGACAATAGACTAAAATGACAATGACTGCAAATGACAATAATAATTCAAGTTGACAGAAAAAAATGAGCCTGAGATAGAGAGAGAAAGATCAAGAGAGAGAGAGAGAGAGAGAGAGCCAGAGACCAAGAGAGGGCCAAATGAGAACAAAATTGCCATTTTATAAAAACTGCAATTTTGAATGTGTGGCCAGGATGAGAAGATGACAAAACCCTAGAATCAATGATCAAGATTGAATGTTGCAATAAAAATTAGGGTTAGGTCAAAATTAGGGCAAATGATAAGGATGAAGGGCCAAGATTGAATTATAAGATAATTCAATCAAGGGTCGAAATTAAATGAGATGTCAAAAGATAAGAATAAATTTGGAAGATAAGACTGGCACGGACAAAGAGGTTGCTGGAGAAATTAAATAATAAAATTTATTTCCTCGACCAGTGAATAATTAAATAATAAAGATATTATTTAATTATAGAGGAACGTGACAAAAGAATTATTTTGAATTAAATGATGATTTAATTCAACATTCAAGAGAGTTGGCTAAATTAAATAAATCAAATTTATTTAATTTTAGTGAGAGAAACAGCTAATGAATAATTAAATAATTAAATTAAAATTATTTAATTATAGTGGAAAGTGGACAATTAAATAAATAAGAATTTATTTAATTTTTTAGAAGAGGGGGACTTAATTAGTGACGTAATTAAATAAATAAAATTTATTTAATTAATCAGGGAGGAATAAAGATAAAAATGAATTAATTAAATAATTAAAATTATTTAATTAATAGAAGAATTATGAATTTAGAAAATAATTAAATAATTAAAAATTATTTAATTATTAAGAATGAAAGGGGCAATGTTGAATAATCAAGAGTTGCAAGCCTAGGACAATTTTATGTGTCTACAGATAGCATGTAACTTCAATGTCCTTTTCTCATTTTCACTTAAATTGTCAGGACATTTCATTCTTTGTAAATAATATATCACATCTTATACCATTCAAAATTCTCCATATCACATATGTGCGATCTATTTTCCTCTTCTAGCAAATTTATCTGATTTGCTTCCAGATTACTTTGGGCCATAAGCTTGGCCAATCCTTGTCCTCTTACCAGTTTAGTAATCTAAACCTCAATATAGAATTCTTGAATCCTATTTATCCACCTACACCTTCTTCCTGACACTTCTTGTTGTGTGAAGATGTCCTTAACAGCATCACTAGGCACATAGGCAATTACAGTAGCTCCCATCAAATAAGGCCTAAAAGCTTTTACTACTTTTACCAGTGCATATGCATGTTTCTCATTTATATCATACTTAAGTTCTGCAGCTTGTAAAGATTTGTTCAAAAATGCTACAGGCTGTTTGAAACCTTCTGCATTCTTTTGCAATAACACAGCTGCAATTGTGTGGAAAGAAGCAAATGAAAAAATCTGTAAAGGTTTGGAAAAATTTGGGGTTCTTAACACAAGAGCCTCCTTTATTGCTTGCTTAATGGCCTACAAAGATTGTATAGACTCCTCATCCTGTTCAACCTTGGCTCCTTTCTTGATCATTTTGTAAATAGGGTGAAGTGTCTTAGCAAAATTTGTCACAAATCTCCTTAAGAAGTTTATTTTTCCAAAGAAAGATTGTATTCCTTTGACATTTCGGGGTTGTGGGACTTTATCTATTGCAATTACCCTCTCTAGATCAATTTTTACTCCATCCTTGGAAACAATATGTCCCAATAATTTTCCCTCTAGTACTCCAAACACACATTTCTTTGGATTCAAAGAAATACCATACTCCAGAGCTCTAATGAATATCTTCTCTAGATTCTCACAATGATCATTTTCCTTTTTCGAATATGTTGTCCAGTCATCTTGGTAGATCACCAAAAATAAGTTGATGAAATCTAAGAATGCCACATCCATGGCTCTCTGAAAAGTACCCCCTACATTTGTTTGACCAAATGGAATTCTCACATAAGCATATGTTCCCCATGGTGTAGTGAAAGTTTTCTTAAACTGTTCAGATTCTTTGACCATGAACTGGTTGTAACCAGAGAAACCATCCATCATAGACATTAATTCATAGCCTGTCACCCATTGCAACATGGCTTCCATATTGGGTAATGGATAATTGTCTTTTAATGAAGACACATTCAAATTTTTGAAATCTACACATAACCTGATGTCTCCATTTTTCTTCCGTACTGGTACCAAGTTTGATACCTAGGATGAATTTCTAATTGGCTTGATGATTCCTGCATCCCTTAGTTTCATTAATTCTTCTTGCATTTTGGGGGCTAAAGTGGGATTAATAGGCCTTTGCTTTTGTCTGAATGGCTTGGCATCATCAACAAAGGAATCTCATGCTGGAAAAGATTCTCTCTATATGCCTTAAGATCATCATAGGACCATGCAAACACATGCCTAAACTTCCTTAATAAGTCAATTAGCATCCTTCTCACCTTTGGTGACATTTTCTTTCCAATATACACCTTCTTTGGGGATGCTTCTGTTCTAAGATTTATCTCTTCCAATTCATCAGGATGGGAAACAGTATGATTAGCTTTTGTCTTATCTTGATTATCAAACACTCTTTCTAGTACAACTAGACCCTTGGGAATTGTGTTTGTCTTTAACTGAATGACCTCATTTCCAAATATAGTATCCTTACCATCAACATTTTCAACAAAAGCTCCAAAGTCAATTTCTTGATTTTCATATTCACTCACACAATTCAAAAAATTTAATATATCATCATCATTATCAAAAAATTACCAATTTTTTATGTTATCAAGAACAAATGGCCTGGTTTGCACCTCGAACTTTGAAATTATGGCATAAGTCATATCATCTAGTTTTACTACAATATTGGCTAATAAATTTGCCACTTTATTTTGACCTCTCTCCATCCATCCTATGCCAAATGCATCAAAACTTTCCAGTTCATCCCAAATAGCATTCCTATACTGTTTAAACCTCTTGTTCTTTGATATATACTTGGATCTGACTTGGGAAACCACAAGCTCATAATCCCCAATTGCCTTGAGCTTCTTGATCCCATGTTTTTCAGCCAATCTCAACCCCAATAACAAGTCTTCATACTCTGCCACATTATTTGTGCATTCAAATAACAGAGTAAAAGAGAACCTAAATGTCTTTCCACTTGATCGCAATAAAACACCTACACAAAAACCTTCCTTTGAACTTGCACCATCAAAATACATAGTCCACAAGTCATCAGATTTTGTCAATTTTTTTATTTCTATATCAATCAATGCAGTAGGTGTATCACAATTGTTAGGAAATTCATCAACCCTAAATTCATTTATACCACTGTCAATAAAACATGTCATATTTTCAATCGGGCCCTGCTCAATCATATGAGGTACTTTTGATTATCTTTCAATTTTGACATCCTTACCATCAATAGAGAAAGTAGCAAATGAAAAATCACATTGCATGTTACCCCCCATTGATGCACTCCATTTTTTTGACAAAAGCATTCCAAAATGAGGTGGGATGTCTGCAACTAATACAGTCATGACTAAATCCTTATCAAGGTACTAAGTCAATTTATAAGGCAATGCTCTAATAGTTCCAATAACTAGCACTTCTCTTGAATCCATAACATAACATTTACCTTGAGCACTATCTACTGTCAAACCCATTGCCTCATTATTTTGACTGGCATAACATTATTAGATGCCCCTGAATCTATCATACAGATCCTTAAAGTTTTCCCATTTATATCCACACTTAAGAAAAAAGGGGCTATATTTTCAAGGCACGTGTTAATAGAATTTCTTAAATATACAGGAGGAATTTGTGACACAATTCCCTCCACTTCCTTTTCTTTCTCTTTATCCTTCACTTCTTTTCCACTTCCTTGTTTAGTCTTATTACCAGCAACATCTATGATCAAAGCTATTGTCTTTTCTTTGTGTTCATTTATTCTCATCATTTCTAGCAGAGGTATGGTTACTTTAACCTAAGAAAGCACATGAAACATATCTACAGGTGTATATTTAGGCAGATTAGACATCATACCTTCATCATTTTCCCTTTTCTCAGGTTGATTACTTCCTCCTAGCTTCTTTTGCTTCTTATCCTCTGCAACAGGTTCAGCTAACTTTGTAATCACCTTGGTCTTCACCAGTGATGAAGTCACATTTTCTTGAGGCTTTGGGGTTTTGTTCTTTTTTTTCCAAACCTTATCATTCTTAACCACTTTGACTTTTACAACATCCTTTTTGTTGTCAACCTTAATATCTTTGTTTTTGTCCTTTTGTTCTTTAATAAATAGGCCAGTAGGTTTACCATGCTCACCACCCACAGTTCTATTTCTCAGTTGAAGTGAACTTCTCATTTGAGCAACCATTTCCTCTGTCAGTTTTGCAATCTCTTCTTTTGATGGTCTCCTTAAGGAGACTGAACCATCAGTCTGGTCCATATTGCAAGCATTATGATCAAAATCACATTCCTCATTAGAAAAAACCTGTTGATGGTACATCTCACTTCTCTACCTCTAATTATCCACACCAGCTTCCTGTATTTCATCATCAGAGGAACATTCTACCTCATTAATGTATGATCTAGCCAAACAAACATCTACATCAACCTGCTCATATTCCGATGTTTGATCATGAACATCCTCTTGTACTTCCTCAGCAACAAGCAACTGAGCAACACCACAATAATTTTGATCATGTGGATTTTCACACACTTCACACCATGGTCTATCTACTACTAGATTCACTAAATTTTTCTGCAAGGGGTCTAGCGTATGCTAATCATTTTTAGGCTTATAGTTAGGCAAAATTGGTTTTCCATCTTTCCAATTTGTATTATAAGGATAACTTTGCAATCTGGACAGCCTATCATTTTTATTATAGGGTTTCTTTTCATTTCCTATACCCTTCTCTTGCTTGGCAACAGCTTGCTTTATGTCTTTCAAAGTACTGTAAACCTTTTCCCACTTTTCATCATCTTTAGGCTTTGCAGTTGGAACCTTCTCAGTCTTATTCTTAGGATTTTTTAAAAGTGTAGGTTCTTCTCTCCTACCATAATTCCCAGAAGCTCTTCTATTACTCTCAATATTTATAGGCACCCTAAATGCATCCCTCATAGTCCACATGTTTTTTCCACTTATAATAAACCTTTCAAAATAAAATGCACACTGGTGCAAATACTTCAGAGTCACCACCCAATTGTCTTGGGAATACCAAATACCTAAAGACACGTGGTGGAATATGAAAACCCTTTGGAACCTCATACTGACAACACACAAAACTTCTTTACAACATAACTCTTAACGCTTACAAAAATAGAAGAAGTGGAAAAACCTAACACAAAATTATAGGCTCAACCTTTAAATCACAAAAACACTATGAAAACTCTATGCAAAATGGCCAACCGACACACTGACAAGAAATATTAAAATTAGCTCCCCAGTAGAGTCGCCATTTTGTTGGTTTATTTTTACAATGTAACCAGGTTTGTCTTCTAATCTACCTATGGAATTTCCAATTCCAATCAAAGGTAGCTCGAAGGACCTGGACCAACTGATGAGGACTTTAAAAAAATCCTCCTACACTTTGGGCTCTGCAAGACCCAGGAGGGTGATCTCTTAATGTGTTTACAACCTCTCCACCATTATTATAAACAACATTAACAATAATAGATAATCTCACTTAATAGCTCAACATGATAGGATAATATCGAATAGAATTGGCTATTCATCGATAGTATCAACTATCTAGAGGATGAGATAATTACTACACAATCCATAGTATAAGATAGTCATTGATTTGAAATTTGTAGATAGATCTAGGCAAAGACAAACAAATATTGAATCATACGGTTAATTACAACTTAGATCAGTGCCATTTATCCATTGGAGGAGTCAAATTCATAAGCATCCAAGGGTATATGATAGATTTAACACATAACATATGAAATCCTTGATGGCATTGCATTGTAATCTCATCAATATGTATTCTAACTCAATGCTACTTATCAAATCCTTATACATAACATATCTTCCTATAATCCCATTCAATCATTTCAATTAATTCCTTGAATTAAAGCTAAAATAGAATCATACACACCACAACAGTGAGATGAATGAAACAACCCTTAGTTATTTTATTCAAAGTTTGGATATACATGTACAATGGAGAGACATGAGCTTGAATTTATCATTTCAACTCAAATTCTAGTACTGTTATACAACATTAAATCCCCATGAACTCAAAACCTGTTACACAATGACTCAAAACCTAAATTGCATTTTTCTCTAAAACCATCAAACTTTACAATTTGCTCTGCAACTTCACCTAGACTCAACCCAAAATTATCTCACTTGCTAACCCGTACTTCTAGCCTTGAAATCCTTCTTATAGAAAATGAAGGAACAAACAAGCGTCAGGCTAGAAAGTACACATGTCACCAGCCAATTGGAGCACCTGAAAATATTCCAAAAATTGTTACAATAGAAATCACCCTGGAGAATATTCTTGTTCATCGTGCATGCTGAGAAAAGTTGATGTAGCAAAAAAACCCGTAAGAATCCCACATCAAGACTACCACCAAAGCAAGAATAGAAACCGTTGTAACTGCAACATCTGATTTACCAACCATTAGCAGCTCATTCTCTTTACGCTTCCTCAATTAGATATTTAGTTACCCATTTCTGGTACTCTTCATCAATCGACCAGTCAAAACTAACCACCTCATTCACCTTGGTACTATAAGGTGTGTATTTTACCGCTACCTGATTTGCATCTCTTTTAAAAGATTCCAAAAATGAGCTGCTACTAATGATCTTATCCATACAGCTTACCAACAAATCATAATCTGAGTCATCACAAATTAATTTAATTTGATCATTGATGGCCTCACTTGCTTGATCCCGCCATTGTTGGAGTGACTTGATTTTCACTTGCTCATCAATTATATCAGGTAACAATGTATTAACCCAACCATTAAAATTCTTAACCAATTCCCTGATCTTCCAACTCAAATCATCTGGTAGGGTCTGAAAACCTTGTAGTGATTTAACTAATACTTGAGTAGGCTTTAATAATTGGGGCCTATTAATTGTATCAAGCCTGGAGGCCTTATACATTACATCTAAATCACTGGCCCTAGAGATCCAATTTTCAATCAATGGTATCACTATCTCCTGATCCCTATCAATATTCTTTATTACATCTAATAATAAAGAATATAAAGAATGTACAGATGGTAATTTATTATCAACCCTCTCATTTAAATGTCTCAAGATAGCAGTAACAATCTCCCTTTTCTTTGAAAGAGATCCTTCCTCACTTATCTTCAAAGATGCCTGTAATTCATCAATTTTGTGGATAAGCTGCTTCTTTGTAGGATCCACAGAGCATTCTATTTCTTCATCAATTTCGTCTAAAGAAGGGGTGAAGGAAGGATTCTGACTGGGAGACCCTGGTGTTGAAATAATTGGAGAAGTAGGAGGCACTGGCCCTAATGTGGAAGGTAACATACTGGTCCCCGGAGCACTTGATGTCTCCCAAATCTATTTATACCTCAACCTTTCCACCTCAGTTTGTAGCTCAACATTTTTTTTGTTGCATCTTGTTGTACTCCTCAATCAAAAGGTTATAGTTCCCCATTAGGCTTCTCTTTTCAACCTCCTCCCTTTCAGTAGTCTTTTGGGCCAATTTAGCCACATTCACAATCAAATTAGTGGCCTTAGTGGTTGAGGTCTCTGAAGCTCTCTTTATTATTAGCCCTCCTCTTAAATCTAGGTTAATATTAGAAACATCTGACTTTCTCCCTTGTGGGGCTAATGCCCAAATTTCCAAGGTTTCCTACTCTTCACTAAAAGCAGAGTCTTGTAGTGATGCCCTGACCTCTTCTTCAGAGTCTTGCAAGGGATGCTTGGAGTTTAGAATATAATTAAATGCTATAGAATCTGCAATGTCCCATTCAGGAAAAATAATTACACCAGCCCGACTCACCAGTTTTCTACCTTTCTCAGGGGTGATGTTCTTGAATTCTTTCATTAATTCAACTTTCACTTCCTCATCATTCTCCTCGTCTGACCTGTCAGGTGTTAGTTCTCTTCTCTTCTTACATTTATCTTGATATTCTTCAAATTTCATCCTCCATACCAATTGCAAGAATACAGGAGTCTTTACAAATGCATTGTCATCTAAAAATTTCTTGCATGCCTCCATTCTTACATCTTGTACACATTTTCCTTTCATATCCAAATCAGATAAAACCAATTTAGCTGGCCTAGGAGGGGAAGGCATACCAACCTGCATGTCATGATCAGTAACAATAATTTCATCCATCAGATCCTCCTGTGGTTGATCAATTATTTGCCTCTTAGGGCTTCGCTCAGATGGTGGTGATGAGGGACTATCTTCTGGTGATGATTCTAAATCAATGATTTGAATTGCCCCAGGCACTTTGAATTTTGGACCTGGCTGTGAAGGCAATTTCATTACTTGCTTCCCCTTTCTGTCCACTTCTTCCTCATCACTGTTGTCATCCTTTTTCCTCTTGTAAATGGGCCTTTTTCTTGTAGGTTGATATGTTGGCCTTATTTCAATTGGTCTGGCACCTTGTTCTCATACACCCAGAATCAATTCTAAATTTATCTTTTTGGTCTTCAAGGTGCCCATAATCTCTTTGAAGTTCTCCATCAGAAAATCAATTTTCTTATGGTATGGACTCAACTCCAACAATGGATCATACTTTAGATCCATTTTCTGCACAATATCTAATAGCTTATCATAAGCTATCCATTTTTCCTCGTTAAACTCCTTCTTATTTAGGTCAAACTCATTTATAATCAGGTCCTCAGGAAAGTAGAACTCATGCAAAAACTTTCCATCCTTTATTCCTTGTCTAAAGAGGGCAAAGAAACCCTCGGGATCATTTTGCTGCTTTGGGCCACCTTAAATGGTAATCATCAAAAAATTTCCCAAAATGCACCTAGCCTCCTTTTGAAAAGGAAAAATCAGACACCACTGTATAATCCAGGAAAAAATTTCCCTTACCCCTCCTAGTGAGGTTGTCCTCATGGATACAACCTCTTTGACACATAACCTCTGTAAACCCCACTCTTGGTGGCACATTGTATGGCAGTATATGGGGGGTTCCTTAAAAACTATATACCCTTAAAACATTGTTGATTGGGTATGGGACAATGTCACTCCAGTTATGGCATACTTTCAATTCTGGCTTCCACCCCTTTGGTCTGAGGAAATCATGCAATTCCTCAGGGATCTTGGGTACATTTACCATCAGTCTAGCCCTTAATCTGGAAGCAAAGAAATTATCAAATTTCACATAACTAGTGCTTTCCTTATTGCAAGATAAATCTGTAGTCCATAACTATACTGACAATCTTTCTCCATCAATAGATTGCCTCAATTCCATCTTCTCAGAGAAAAAGTCAAAATTCTTGCACAAGAACATATACATCAACATAGAATACCAAAATAATTGTGTGTCTATATCATTTTTCTATAACTTTAACAGCCCCTCATGTATCCTCTCAGCCAAGAAAGAAAAAAAGTCATAAGTCAAAGAGAAGTTAGGGTGTTGTATTTGCACCCCCATGAACATGTATGCAATGGGCATCACCGTACCAGGACTGAAATCCAAGATCTGGCATAATGAATAAAAAGTGGCCAAGAAATGATTTACAAAATAGTTTAATCTGAAAGGTTCTTGGTCACTAGGGCTGATGTGAAATATTGAACCTCCTGCCCTAGCCAGATGAGGTGGAAGCAACTTAGCTCTGAAAATATTCTTCAACTTTTCATATTCCTGTTTTATTTCCTCAAGATCAATAGGAACCAAATATTAATTCAGTTCACTCAAGTCAAAAACCTATTGGACTTCATCTCTGTTAATTCTTAACAAGACCCTTCCATCATTATCCCTGATTACTCGTGTGACAGGGTCATATCTTGCAGCCACTGCTCTAAGCAAATCTATATCACAAAACACATTTGGCACCACCAGCTTCCCCAAATCATACATCCAGTTGTTCAAAAAGGGGTCAGGAAAATTCCTTTGTCTATACCACAATATGAACATTTCCAATCTTGTGAGAGGAACCCTAGCATCGGCTATGTTGGAGCAATTATATACTAACCCTTCCCCTAGGATTTTCCCTCGCATTAGAACCAATCCCTTCTTTCTATCATTCGTTGACAAGGGAAACTGATCCAGGAAATCATCGTACAAGTTTCTTCTTAAATAGTCAATTTGGCCAGAATGTTGCTTTGGTGGTGCCATCTTGGAAAAACTAGGGCCTTCTTACAATTTCACACTTCAAACAGCCAGGACTAACCAGAGATATAAAATTACAGAACAAAACTCTGCAATTTCTCACAATTTAATTAAACTATAGCCCTAGAACGTTTATCAAAAAGTCCTATGATAAGTGTAGCAAATATTTTCCCAAATTCAAGTGCAGAATAACCAGGAAACATAGAAGTTGACTCACGGCTTTGTGCTTGCAGAAATCCCAAATTTTGGCCGCAAAGACTCACAATTTCGCTTTTGGCTCTGAGACTGCTTCACAAAATACTTGAATGCCTTGTGATACAAATAAAGTAGGAGAATTGAATTTATTTCAATCAAATCATGACAACAAGTGTCTCATCCACCATTAAAGCTCACTCGCGTGTTGCACGAACGACTCCAACCATATTTTTTGTAGATTTAAATTCGTGTTGTCGATCTTTTAGTTAGATCAAATCATCAAACAACCACCTTCAAAACAAGCTAACACAATCACCAACATGCAAGAAAGGGCCCACCATACTATATGCTTCCAAGGAAATCCATGTGGCGGTCACCCTCGATATCCCAGTCAATAAAGACCTTGCAAAGTATGATCACATGATGGCGAGAAACCGTAGATCTTGAGCACCGGTGATCTTGTTCCTTCAACAAAGTTTCCAGCCTTATCATTAACCATTGAGAAGCTTTCCCATTCAGATTATAACATACCTATTGATTTAAAACATGTGCATCTTAAGAACACTTTAGTAATCTGTCCTCTAATGTATTAAGACCAAATGAATTCACCAAGGCACCTTCCTTATTCCCTCGTCAGATGAGACATGTGGCTCCCGCCCGTGATATCGCGATCAATAAAAACCTTGCAATTTTCAATCACACGATGGAAAGAAACCATAGATCTTGACAATATTTGATCGATGGTCACTCAAAATTATCCCCTTTGACCTCACCAGATAGGACACGTGGCGCCTACCCATGATATCGCGATCAACCAAAGCAGTGTGGTGGGTCATCGCGGGATGGCAGGGAGTGGCTGAGATCAAACAACAGTTGATTAACGGTCATATGAATTTTATCCCTCTACAAAATAAAACATTTATTAAAAGGATAAGGGGACATCACTAGGTGGATGGTAAACAACGACATAAGTTGTTTTTAAACGATGAAACACAAGGCCAACCAAGACTTAGGAAAAATGAAATCCCACAGAAGAAAGAAAATATTAAGACCAAAGGGACCAAGTCTAGATGTAATGATAGGACATAATTCATTTTAAAACCCTTCAAAAAAAAGGTAATAGCGAAAAAGATCCCAACCAAGGCATAAAATAAACTCAAGGGTTTAACATGAAAATAAAGCTAAAACCCCCAACCCTTGGAAAATTCCGACACCATGAATGACTAGTATCATAAGGCAGGGCAGGAATGGAACACAAAGAGAAAACTTGAAGTTCCATCAGGGCATATCCCTTTTAGCAAATGGTTTGACTGGCTGGACAATAGAGGTAGGTATATTGACCTTCATAACTACTTTATTCCATTGCTTCTTCTCCAACTTGATACGTTTCAATGCGTCATCTAGGGTTTCAGAGTTAGCTAGCCAAGTGTCTTCCATGTAGATTTTTTTTTCACAGAGTTTAACCTCCAGGGATGGATTATTCTTAACCCTTAAGCAAAGAATATTTTTGGCCACTGACTTCCTTGTAGTTTTCTTCTTACCATTCTAGCACAAGAACATTCAAACATTAGCTACTAATAATGTTTGATGAAAAGCTTATGCAATGAACTTATAGGTCCATGTGTTGAACTCGGTAGCTCTGATACCATATGTAACAATCTAACTCATACAAAAAAAAAATTACTTTGGCTTTTAACCTTGAAGTAAATAATTTTGCTTTTCCTTAAAAAAGGGGATGTAAAAAAAATCTTTTCTAACATAATTTTTTGCACATTTCATAATTGAAAGGATAAAATATTTTGAATCTGCAATAATATTACATTAACTTGTAAAATAAATAAATCTTCTCAATTAAAATTTCATAAATGAATAACAATCAAGTAATTCAATTTACAATTACAATTTAATTTCAAGGTGAAGTTTTCCATATCTAGATAATCTTTTGTTTCACAAGCCATTGCATTATCGTCTGCAAGAGGGAGAGCATCACCCACAAATTGGTGGTCCCTCACACACCTTCCAACTGAAAGTGGCCCTACCCTTCAACAAAGAGTATAGACTAAGGAACCTCTAGTATTCCATCTAAGTCTCTAGTGTTGTGATGCAAGAGCATCCAGTGGTGTAGGGAAATTTTGCATAATCCAAAAAAAAATAAAAAATTATTTTTTTAGTTTTTTTGAGTCTCATGATGGAAATTAAGGGGTGTAAGATGGGCAGGTGTCAAAAATAATGAAAAATGGGAACTTACTATTTTTAGTAAGTTAGCCTAAACGGGCTTTTATGGACCTAAAATTTTACCCCAAGGAGCAAATCTAAAAAACATTTCTAGTTATGAAAGAATCACCTCAATACCCTGCATAGTTTTGGAGATATTAAAGTTTTTGTTCCAAGAAATTTTTCCAATGCAGCTTCAATTTTAGATATGAAGACTTTAGAGGCCCTGAAACAACTTGAAAGGTTGACAAACCGACCTATGGTGTTTGTGTGTAGTATATCTCTTCAAGAGCTTTCCAATGATATGCAATAATAGAAAATCAGACACCCGAATAAAAAGTTATGGCCTTGCAAAGTTGCCCCTTTAAAAAGTGAATTTCATTAAAATATCTTCCTAGGCCAAAAATCAAACGGTAGGACTTTTGGCGCCAAAACAAAAGGGAAAGTTGAACTTTCTAGAACATTCTAGGGTGGTTATTGGGTAAAATAAAAAGGGTTAAGTGGGGGTTGTTAAAGGTGGCTCCATTAGTGTAGATTGTGGCTCTGAATAATTGTTTTTCTTTCAAAGTTGATTTTTTGTAATGAATCAAGCCCATGAGGTTGTTGCATGTAAGTTTGAATATGTAATTTCATTTTCTGAAAATAACTAAAAGTGGGTTATTTTATGTCTCACATCTTTTGTGTTGGTATCTATTGTTGTGTTTTGCGGGTTTGGACAGTGTAGACCTCATCAAGTGGTATCAAAACAGGAGTTCCTGAGCCTATAACAGTGCATTGAACGTGAAGAAGTTGTAGCAGGACATGTGGGTGTGGGTTGAGTTCAAGATGACTCCAAGACTTGCCCAACATGGCAGAGGTAGAGGTCGAGGTCGTGGAGGAAGAGATCCACCTAGAGATGAAATCAAAGCCCTTAGAACGCAATTAGAAACCTTGCAGCAATAGGTTCGAAGAAGGGATGTACAATGAGATAGAGATGATAGTGAAGATGAAACAGAAGAGGAAATGGAAGAGGAAGAGCAAGATCCAATGGATCCTGGATAAAGAAGATTGTTGCAAACAATCTCAAGCATTGGGAAGAGACCTAAAATGGAGGTTTCAACTTTCAGTGGAAGTCTAAATACTGAAGAATTGATTAATTAGATCAATGACATGGATAAATTTGTCAAGTTTGAGGAGATTGAAGATCCTCACAGAGTAAGGTTTGCAAAGACAAAATTGAAAGGTCACACCAATATATGGTGGAAAGAGGAAAACAAGGGAAAGATAAAGTTTTTAAATGGGACAAAATGATGTCAAAATTGAAGAAACAATTTATTCCAGTCGATTATGAATTGGAGTTGCTCAATAAGATGTAGAGCTTGAGGGAAGGAACAAGGATGGTGCAAGAATACACAAAGGAAGAATTGGCACTGGTTATAAGAATGACCACCATTGAGGATGCTTATCATTTTTCTCTAAAGGTTGAAGAACAATTGAACAAGAGGTTTGAGAACAAACAACGAGGTGGAGGCCATGGAGGAAAGATTGGTGGATGGTCATATGGAGGTTGAAATGAAGATCAAAAGAAGGGTGAAGGCTCCAATAGCAGCCAAAACTAGGAAGGAGATAACACCTACCATCCTCTTCATCAGAATAATGGAGACCAAAGAGGAAGAGGAAGATCTAGACAAGGATCAGGAAGAGGAGGCTTTCGTGGACCCTATTTCCAATGTAGAGAAGGACATAGAGCCTATGATTTTCCTCAACATCAAGGAAGGAAAAATAGAATACTTGAGGGTGATGCACGAGTTGCACATGTAGATGAAGATGTTGAGTTTTCACATTTTGAGGAAGTAGAAAGAGGAGAGGTTCTTGTTACTAGAAGAGTCTTGTTGAATGAGGAGAAGGAACCAACTCAAAGAAATAATTTGTTTCACACCAAATGTAAGTGTGAAGGTAAAGTTTGCAAATATTATTATTGATGGAGGTAGTACTGATAACCTTGTTTCAAAAGAAATGGTTAGTAATTTTTGGTTGGAGAGAAGAAGGAATCCAAAACCATACCGAATTGCTTAGTTGCAAAAGGACCATAAAGCCTTGGTAAATGAACAATGTCTGGTAAAGTTCAAGATTGGAAATTACTGGATGATGAGGTATTGTGTGATATTATGCCTATGGATGTTTGTCATATGTTGTTAGGTAAAACGTGGAAATTTGATCAGTGAGCAGTACATGATGGACATGCCAACACCTATTCTTTGAAAAAGGATGGGGTTTGTCATAGGTTGAAGCCCTTGAAAGAGGTAGAAGAAAAGGTATGCAGTAATGCAAGAATTTGTTTAGTTGATTGAAGAAAGTTCCTAGAAGGTATAAAGCATGAGCATATGTGTTTTGCATTGATCCCTAGAATTGACAAAGAAGATACTACTAAGGTACCTATAGAGGTTTCAAATTTTTTGAATGAGTTTCAAGCTATTATTTTTTATAATGTGCCTAAAGGTTTGCCTCCAGTAACAAAAATTAGTCATTAGATTGACTAGATTCATGGAGCGAGTTTTTCTTTCAAATAAGGCAGCTCATTGTATGAATCCAATAGAAAGTGAAGAGTTGAACAAGCAAGTGCAAGAGTTGTTGTGAAAGGGATTGATCAGAGAGAATTTGAGTCCATGTGCAGTACCTACAGTACTAGCACCAAAGCAAAATGGGGAATAGTGGATGTGTACAAATTCTAGAGCCATCAACAAGATCACCATCAAGTATAAATTTCCCTTATCAAGAATGGATGACATTATGGATTGTTTAAGTGGAGTTGATTATTTCACGAAGATAGATTTGAAGAGCAGATATCACTAGATCTAGATTAGAGAAGGAGATGGATGGAAGAAAGCCTTTTAAACCAATGATGGCCTGTACGAGTGTTTATTCATGCCTTTTGGGCTAACCAGTACGTCAAGCACATTTATGTGGCTTATGAGTGAGGTATTGAAAGAATTTCTGGGAAAATTTGTTAATTTTTATTTGGATGATATTTTTATTTTCAATAAGACATTGGAGAAGCACTTGATGCATATCTGAAGAATCTTTGAGAAGCTAAGGGAGGAGAAGCTATTGATTAATTTGAAGAAATGTAGCTTTGTGAAGAGACAGTTGGTGTATCTGGGATTTTTTGTCTCAGTAGAGGGTCTTAAAATGGGTCCAAAGAAGGTGATAGCTATCATTGAATGGCCTACCCCGAGGAGTGTTATAGAGGTAAGATCATTTCATGGTTTGGCAAGTTTTTACATAAAGATTATTAAGAATTTAAGTAGTATTTGTACACCTCTAACTAAAGCAATGATAGGGGATAGAAAAGAGTTTAAGTGGACTACAGGAGTAGCCAAAAGTTTTGATATGTTGAATAAGAAAGTTACAGAGCAACCTGTTTTGGCACTTCCAGATTTCAATAAGGTATTTCAGGTAGATTGTGATGCTAGTGGCACTGCCATAGCAATTGTTTTGAGTCAAGAAGGTAAGTCGATTGCCAATTTTAGTGAGAAGTTGAATGATGCTAAGAATAAACATTTTATCTATGATCAAGAGTTCTATGTTATAGTTCAATATTTGAAGAAATAGAGACACTATTTGTTGCCAAAATATTTTTTTATATATTGAGCACCAGGGTTTGCAATATCTCAATAGTTAAGGAAAGTTAAATCAAAGGCACTTAAAATGGGTTGAGTTTTTGCAGAGTTATACTTTTTTTTTTAAGCACATGAGTGGAAGGTAAAACAAAGTTGTAGATGCCTTAAGTAGAAGGAAAAATTTGTTGATAGAGATGAATATAGAGGTTGTTTGGTTCAATGAGCTCAAGATTTTGTATCCAAAACATCCAAAATTTGTAGAAGGTTTGAAGGCTTGTTTGGAACCTATTACATTGGATAGGACAAGATGGTTGGATTTCTTAATGCAAGATGGGATGTTGTTTAGAGAAAGCCAATTGTGCATTCCAAGGAGTTCTATGAGAGAGAACCTATTCAAGAAGAAGCTTAGTGGAGGGTTGGATGGACATTTCAGTCGAGATAAGACCATTGTTCTTGTTAGTGAGAATTATTATTGGCCATAGTTACAACAAGATGTAAAGAAGTTTGTACAAAGTTGCAGAGTATGTTAGATAGTGAAAGGAACAAGTCAAAATACTAGATTGTATCAACCATTACCTGTACCCAAGAGGCCATGGGAGGATATTAGCATGGATTTTGTTCTTGGGTTTCCAAGGACACAGAGAGGGCATGATTCCATATTTGTGGTGGTGGATAGATTTTCAAAGATGGCACATTTCATTCTGTGTCATAAGACTAGTGATGCTCATATTGTAGAGTTGTTTTTCAGAGAGGTGGTGAGACTACATGGTCTACCAAAGAGTATAGTTTCAAATATAGATACTAAATTTGTTGGTTATTTATGGAGGATGTTATGGAAGAAGTTGAAGATAAATTTGAAGTTTAGTTTTGCATACCATCCATAGATTTATAGACAAATAGAGGAAGTGAATAGGAGTTTGGGTAACCTACTAAGATGCTTAGTAGGAGATAAGCCCAGGGGATGTGATTTGATTATACCACAGGAAAAAATTTCTTACAACAATTCTGTCAATAGGAGCACTCGTAAATTTTCACTCCTAATTTTATATGGGAATAGTCCAAGAACTACTTCTAAATAGAGAAAGATGGATAAGGGGGAGAAAAGTAGTGTTGAGGCTAAAGATTTTGCTGAACACTTGAAGAATTTGCACTAAGAGGTGAAGTAACATATCAATAAGATGAACTCATAATATAAGGCTCGGGTAGATCAAAAAAGGAGTACAAGGAGTTCCAGATAGGAGATGAAGTCATGGTTCATTTGTGAAAGGAGAGGTTTCCAGTTGGTACATACAACAAGTTAAAGGTGAAGAAGTTTGGACAATGCAAGCTCTTGAAGAAGCATGATTCAGGAAATGCATATGAGGTAGAGTTTCCTAATGGAATAAAAATTTCTCCTGTGTTCACCATTATTGATTTGACAGAGTATCATGAAGGCGATATAGAGGAGGGGTCAATAAAAGAACAATGGAAAATTCTAGCACCTACTTCAGAGATGGAAGAGATAGAAGAAATCTTGGATAGCCATATGGGTAGAAGCACGAGAAATAGGAAATATGTAGAGTACCTAGTGAAATGGAGAGGAAGGCTTGTTGAATATTCATCATGGTTGTTTGAGGTTGAGGTTAACCATCCTGGTTTCCTTCTAACTCTTGAGAAGTGACAGGGTCACTTTTCAAATTTCTTTGGGTGTTTGATGTAGGAGCATCAAGCGGTGTAGGGAAATCTTGCATCACTGAAAAAAAGTTGATTTCTTTATTTTCTTTAGTTGTTCTAAGTCTCATGATGACACTTAATGGGTGTAACATGATCAGGCATCAAAAATAGCAAAAAATGGGCACTTACTATTTTTAGTAAGTTATGCTAAACGGGCTCATATGGACCTAAATAATTTACCCCAAGGAGTAGAACTAAAAAAAATTATGGTCACGAAAGAATCACCTCAATACCCTTGCACAGTTTGGGAGATATTAAAGTTTTCGTCCTAAGAAATTTTTCCAATGTAGCTTCAATTTAATATATGAAGACTTTAGAGACCTTGAAATAGCTAGAGAGGTTGACAAATCAACCTATTGTGTTCATGTGTTGTAGATTTCTTCGAGATCTTTCCAATGATATGCAATAATAGCAAATCAGACACCCAGATCAAAAGTTATGGCCCTGCAAAGTTGCCCCTTTAAAAAGTGAATTTCATTAAAATATCTTCCTAGGCCAAAAATCAAATGAGATGACTTTTGGTGCCAAAAAAAAGAGGGAAAGTTGAACTTTCTAGAACATTCTAGGACAATTATTGGGTAAAATAAAAAGGGTTAAGTGGGGGTTGTTGAAGGTGGCTCCATTAGTGCAAATTGCGGCTCCAAATAGTAGTTTTTCTTTTGGAATTGAGTTTTTGTAATGAATCAAGCCCATGAGGTTGTAGCATATAAGTTTGAATTTGTAATTTCATTTTCTGAAAATAATTGAAAGTGGGTTATTTTTTGTCTCACATCTTTTGTGTTGGTATCTATTGTTGTGTTTTGTGGGTTTCGGTGGTGTAGCCTTCATCAAGTGGTATGTCCACATCACGTTGTGTCCTACATATAACCAATTTGGTTATAGAACTATAGACTTCTCTAAACTTATGACACTTTTGACTAATTATACAATTTTGGATTACAATGAACCAACTAGTGCAAGTAGAGACTTTACACTACTTTAGCTAAAGTTTGAAAATATTTCAACCACTTCCTTCAAAATTGGAGTCATATGTTCACCCACATATAACTTGACTTGGAAACCTTTATTGACTATAGTTTAACTCAAACTAACCGTTTGACCAACCGGTTTGACTTTTCAAAAGATTCTCATTCATAATGTAATGACTCACTAAGTCAATAAACGACTTTGTTGGTTAATTTTCTCTAACTATGGACACCCCTATTACGTTCTTGTAACATCTTGGGTCTTGGTAAAGACCGCTTATTCAAGTCCTTACATTGAACCATGAGAGTAACTATTCCTATTTTTATGCACCTTTGGCTGATATTGATTACACAACGTCATCAACTCGACATTTTTGGTCTCACCAAAAAGTATTGACAATATGCCAAATAAATGTCATAAAATAATATTAATCTTAAATTGAAGATTACTTCATATCAAGGTTTCAAACTTTTGAATGTGAAAGCTTATGGTTATGTTCATTAAGCACGCCATATTAAATATAGTTATTCATGATATTAAATATAGACTAAATTTAAATTAAATATAGCTAGGTTCAATTATTGAACAATTACCATTAAATCAGCTTATTAGAATGTCTAAACTTAAACCATTCAACTAAGAAAAAATATATCCAAACTCATAATTTCTCAAGCATTTAACCAAAATTATCTTTTATGTAATCATGTAAAAATATCCATTTATATATACACATGTATTCATTTGTTTTAACCACAATATGAACTATAAGTATATATGCATATATAAATGGATAATATTTATAATGAAAGATTGAAATTAACCTCTATCTAAACTAAATCATTTACAAAATCTGGTATTATAATAGTCATTGCAATTTGTTTTCATCATTCTCAACTAAAAATAACTACTATTGAGAGTGCACAAAAAACTATCTTCAATTGTCCAACTTTCACATATAGATCCATTTTAATCTTCTAACTGAAACATTTTAACTTTCAGCTTCTTAACTATGTTCAATTGATGTTTAAGAAAAATATGAAAGAAAAGACAACATATACTTTCAGAAAATAATACATCATAATACTTCTTTTTGCGTTCTGGCTTCTTTTCTTTCTATTCTTTGCTCTTCTTTACTTTCAGTTAAAAATTACCTAAGCCTTTCAAGTTTTGGTATCATATAAATTTTGTTGGCATTTAATTATATGGTGCCACTTTCCCAACGAAATGGCATGACAATATTAATATTAAATTGTAACGCCCCGCCGTGCAAACCCCAAAGGAACTAATAACAACGGAACAAATTTTTTTTAAAAAAAAGAATATAATAAACATACTTAAGTATTATAACATAACAATGTATTATGTGGCACAACTAGTTCCAATGGGGTACACGAAGTGACATTATATACTAACCCCTAACAACGAAACAAGATAACAATAATTAAACAATTACATAAATCTATTCATTCCTATTTCATCATTTAAAATATCTATTAAACAATAACCATATTCATAACATATGTATATATGACAATACATGGAATTATAAAGATATAAAGTGTTACATATTTCGATAGATACAACTCAACATAACCAACTATAACAAATGATCCTGAACAAATACATGGCCTGAATAAACATTACATCCAAATGATAGTAGAATACAATTGACTGAAAATACAACTCAGTAACCACATCTACAATTTACAACAAGGTCATCCCAACACACGTGGGAGATAATACCTCAATGAATATATTACATCAGGAGTATAACATATATCTGGTACAAAGAATTACTGGATCACCAACATCTTCCAAAATCCTGCAATAAAAGATACAGCTGCAACAGAAAGGGAAACCCAACGGGGTGCGAAGCACGTTCCACCCAACCACCCCCATGCTGGGAGTAGACAAGGAAGGGTCCCCGACTAAGCACGCCTAACAATAACAAATACTAACTCCAAATAGACAACTTAACATCAAAGACCACTTAGAAACTCAACAACGACAAATCCAAAGGCACAACAACACCACTTCAGAACACAAGTCATAATCACAAGCATCAATGAAACTCAAGACATAATATCAAAGACTACTTCCAACAATAACCAAAAACAAATCAATAAATCACTAAATCACAACAGACACAATATTACTTAACATCTACAATCACAAAGTCAATTAACAACTACAAACACAATATCACTTAACATGAGGTTACAATGCTTCCAGAGAATAGTGATCGTATACATTGCATAATAATTGACTAACTGTTGACATAGGAAGAGTGTCATGCATAAAGTGCCATGAGTTACCCTAGCTCAACCTTCCTAGGCTACCAGACCCCCATCCTGGGTTACCCTGGCTTGCCTCTACCGGCCGCCGGACCCTCACGCAAAACTATGCGTCCCATCTCATCTTGAGCCTTATCATTCACTTGCTTCACGAGAGAGACATTCTTTATCTTTATTAGTGTGAAAGTTCCCCATTAATTCTTTTAGATTATCACTTAGTTAAACTCTAGGTGAGTTACCCTGACGCCCCTTTGTGTGCCGGACCCCCACAAAGAGCCACTCTCCTATCGACAACACACAAGGTACAATACCATAATAGGTAACTAGACAACATAACCTCTCCAATCCAAGGAGGAAACAAAACAAGGAAACTCACTCCGAACACTGGAGGAAATCAAATACGAAAACACACTCCTTCCAAAGGAGGTACAAATCTCATTATCCTCTCCTATTTTCCAGGAGGCACAAATCCCCGTTCGTGGAAACCGAGTACAACATCATAGTGCAACTCTATACCATTCCCAAGGTGATTCACAAATTGAACCTCTACACAAAAACATCCCACCCTAGAGAACTTCTCTGGAAGACTTACATAGACCCTTAACCCCATTTGCCCGACATGGAGAATAAAAGGAACGTGATAGAAAAGCATTCCATCTCTGGAAGCCCTTAACAACAAATTAAACTCCTAAGAAAGATAAAATAAATGTAGGGTCATCCCGTGCAACTCAAAGAACTATGAAGAAAATACCACAATAGAATTAACGAATAATCTCAAGAAGAACAATTACATTTAACCAAAGCCATAAAACAAATTAAAATGAATAATAATTTTCACCCAATAAATCAATCAATTACACGTGAAAACTCATTTCAAAACAACACAAATGAATTTATTTCGACCTTCACAACTAAACTATAATCCTATAAACTTAAAAATTAACCAACCAATTTAATTATAATTACAAAACTTTATTCCCAATTTCTGATGAAACTAAAATATAATAACTTATAAGAATTATCATATTAAAATGTAATCACAATCTATATAAATCTCTGTTATATAAATATAAATATACAAAATAAAATAAATAAATACAAACTATATTTTAAAACCATTCTATAAAATTATAATTTAAAACAAATATCCAAAACCCCATCTATAAAAAAATAATCATTTAATAAAACTAACAGAGTCATATTACAAAAAATTATTTTGCGAAACAAATTCGAATAAAATCGCATTTGAATATTATATAATTAAAAATTGAATTAAATCTCAATAAATATATATATATTAAATAATATATATAAAATATATATTAAATAATATATAATATATTTATATATTTATATATTTATATAAATTAAATATTAATAAAAAACAAAAAATGCATTAAATAAAAATAATAAATAAATTTTAAAACTTTAAATTTGTTTTTTTTTTAAAACAAAACACAGCAGCCCACGGGTGGTACTGCGCACAGCCCACAGTACATAGGGTACTGTGGGCAGTGGGGTACGCAGCCCCCACTGGCTGCACCCAGCAGCCTCGGCTGCTGTGCGCAGCCTGTGGTGGCTGTGTACAGCCACCACTTGGGCCCGTGGCCCAATAAAAAGAAATTTTATTTTATATTTTTTTTATATATATATAATTTAATTTTACATTTATAATTTCATTTACTTTTAGATTTCATTTTTTTTAATATAATTTGAAATCCAAAGCACGACCTAGTTTAAAAAAATTCATTTTATTTATTCTTTCATTTATATAAATATTTTAATACGATTTCGTATTAAAATGACTTCGAAATTAGCAAATTTCAATTAAATTTTACACATAAAATTTTGTACAATCACATATATAAAAATTTATTCTTTTTTAAATAAACTGAAAACATACAGACACCAGAATTATATATATACATATATTTAAATAACTCAAATAGAATAATATATATATATATATATGTTTATTTCTGTTTAAATATGCAGATATATTTAACAAGAGTTCCAACGCATTAACAAAATAACAGATCCTCCAAAAAAAAATCTGCATATATATTAAAAATGATTTTCCTTTCAAATGGTTACTTTCCAACCTAAGTTTCAATGAAGAATTTTTTCTTGAAGATACTATTATAATTTCCTACAGAGGGTTCGAGGGTTTAACACAATCAAGTTTTTCATTCACAGTTTCATTTTCAAAAGAAAATATAGGAATAAATTCCACAAACTCAACAACTAGATGTTATTTACTCAACAATAAAATAACAGTAAATTTAAAGAATGAAACCTGGAGTCCTTCGCCTTGATGAAGAATTCCTTCTGTAGCCTCCTCTCAATTTCCTCCTGCAGCTCTCTTTTCTCGATCCTCTGCCTTCAACGTTCTTCTGAACAATCTTTCCTTTCCAATACCACAATAATTTTACCCAGAAAACCTCAAAACTCAAAACTATCTTTCTTATTTTTCTTTTCTAGATCCAAAAACAACAGAGCAAAAACTTGTGTCTGTCAATAAATTCCCTCATAAAAATAATAAATCAAAGATAAAGATTCAATAAAGCTCTTCCGCTTTTCTTTTCAAAAAGCCTCCTTTCTTATTGGTCCCTTTCTAGCTTTTAAAAGCTCACACTTATCTAACATTTTAATTAAAAAAAAAATTATTTAATTCAGATATTATCCTCACATGATTTTCTAATTTAATATTAATAAAAGGATAATATCTACTTATTCTCAACAATATTAATTTAATTTAATTTCTTGCACTATAATTAATTAAATACTTTTTAATTTACAATATATTTAAATTTAATATTTTTCTAACTCACAATTAAATCAAATAACAATGCAACATTAATTAATTATTTTATGAAATACGATTAATTAATTAAACACTAACCCAAAATTAAATAAATACTCAAACAGTCAAACTACATAAAGACAAAGACAAAACTTCAGTCATAACACAATGACTCTCAACAGACGATGGACTTGGGACAGGGACACTTCCAAACCTACTCCCTTTTTCAACATTTTACCCATTGGGTTAATTTATTGCTCGCCCTGTCCCGCCGAAGTAGGTGGAAACGAGACTTATTCCTGCAATCCTGCATCCAAATAAACGTCAAGTAGCACATGTATATATATATAATCAAACATCCTATCGTGAGAAGGAATTGCAGTGTAGCAGGGCACTCGTGAACGAGTGATGCTACACTGTCCTCTCACCTAATTTATTCTAATAATTATAATATCAATGACGAACTAACATTTCTTAACCAAATTGATCATAAGATAACATGATACTTAACTACTGCATCATAACTAGAATTATTAAACCATTGCATTATAAAATAATACTGAATTCAAATAACATGATCACCATAGAATCATCACATCGACATATAAAACATTAACAAACAACTATTCAAATAAACAATAATCCAATCAACACATAGAGTATCATAAGTCATACTAATAATGTCATATCAAATGGTCATGTCCACTAAAGGAATAACAACATCATCAAACTTCATACCAACCAAATCAAACCATAATAGTATCATCATAGTATCAGCTTATCAAGTTAACACATAGAAATTAATAAGTCTAAACAGTATGAGGGGTATTACATAAATACCTTATGATATGGCTTGACTTAACTCCCATTTGCCATAGCTTAGAACTGCTTTAAAAGGCATTTAAAAATATGGTTATAACTTCCACTTGAGTTTCTTCCAAACAACAAAAAGCTATGGCCCATAATGGTTTTAAAATCTTGGCTTTAATCCCTTGAACAATAACTTAAAACTGCCATGGCTTTTAATGAATTACTTGTATTAATATGATAGTTCAAACTGTTAAACTATCGCCACTTAGTGGCTTTCAATGTGCAGTGGAAGATACACCACAATGAACTTTTAACTATGGTTTTAATGTAATATAAAATGCCTTAAAAAATAGCATCAATTGAGGCTCAAATGCCTCTTGATGTTGGCATTAAAATATACTTTATTATTTGATTTTAAAGCATGACTATTATGCCATCAACTCTTTATATATATATATATATAAATAATATCTATTATATCGCAAATTAATAATAATTGATTTATCTCATCATAATATCAATATTTATTAATTGATTAATATCAATAATCATATATCATTAAACACTTTTAATTTTCTATATTGAAAATGAAATCAAGACTTGACTGGACTAGGTTAGACTTAACCTACCAACTCAACTCTACCCAATTTTTGACAAAACATACAAATCGACTTGTAGTATAGGAAAAAATGTCCCTTTTTCACACTTAATTTAGAAATTAATATTTAAAATTAACTTAATTATGCCTTAATTTAGTGTTGTAATATGTATTTTACATATTCACATTAAGTTTATGACCCTATTTGTTAGAATTGTGAAACAAGCACAAAACCACGAGCCATAGGATCAAACAACAAACTAATACACCTTCCATGCAAGAGATCTACGAACAATATGTGCAATATTCTTCAACAATAAAAAGCTACAGAAGAGACTTTCAAGAAGATATGAAAGCTTTAGATATTCTCCGTGAATAATTACAATGAGAGTTGAATGCTTATAAGAGCAAAGCCTTAAATGAGAAAGGGATTAGATCATGACAAGTGTCAACATCACATGAGATGTGACATAATGATCTACTATTAACTCAATTAATAAAGGAATCCTAAGTTTAGCTTAAGTGCAAAGAATAAATTAGACTAATAATCAATTAAAGATTAATTAATTATTAGCTAATGTATGATACTCTAGCACTATTCATTAAAATAGACTTAATTGTTCCTTAATGTGGTGTTGTAAAGTGTACCTCTTTACACTTTCACACTTATTTAGGGATCCCTTAATTAATTGAGGTTAATTTTCCTTAATTGGCTCCTTTAATTCAAATCCAAGCCTAATTAATCACATCTTTCGAAGAGGAAAACCCAACATTCATAAATTCCATAACACTTATCATTGAGTAATGTGTGTCCTAGGTAAGTGACCTATGACCCATTCACCCATGGGAAAATGGGTCCTCACTTAGACCTAGGACCTAAATTTAAATTATGTTTTTGGTGATATTATAATTATTTCAAATCTATATTCCCATGTCGGCTTGTGTTATTTGAATTTTGAGAAATTAAGAATACATATCTATAAATATAAGGTCATTTCTCTATGTTTCACCTAATAATTTTATGTGACTTCATGAGAGCATTATTAAAGAAATTTCAAGAGCATTTCAAGAGCATATTCAAGGCATTCAAGAGTAGATTTATTGAAGAATTATTGCAACAATCAAGATCCAATTATCATGTCAAGGTCTTTTTGCATCATGCATGTTATTGGAGCTAATGTGTTGATGTATTGTTCAAGATCCATTCAAGCATTCAAGGCATTGCTTCAAATCAAGTTTCAAGATCAATATCCACATCCATTGAAGCCATTTCATGCAAGTTGCAAATTTCAATTCCAAGGTTCATTCAAGGGTTTGGTGAGTTGTGAAATTGCTTTGTTAATTCATCATTCAATTTTATGCTTTTATTTATTTCAAGTTTTAATTACCAGAATGGGGTTTGACCAAGGAAAACCACTATTCACCATAAACAAAACATTTTTCCCTCTTGATTTGTGTTTGTAGATTTAGGTGGAGGAAATCTTGAAGAGCAAAATTGAAGAACTTGTCAAAGTTGCAAAAGTTGTCAAGAAATTTGTCATCTCACAGAAACTCAATTACAAAATTTATTTTTGGCACTCCAGACCTAAAACTTAGGAAAATTGAGAGATTTAGATATGTTGTAGAGGCTCCCAAAAGCTACAAAAAAACCCTAAACCATGACCCATTCGTCCCTGGGAAAATAAGTCCCAAATCAGCTTTAGAAAAGCACTTTTGGTGATTGGTACATACCTTCTTACCTCTCTCAGATCTACAATTTGATTTCTATTTCCATTAGTATTGAGCTTAATCTTCAAGATCCAAGTTTTAGATTGCATTTTGGAGTTAGTTTGCTATTTTAATCTTTCTCCCCAAAGTGTTGTTTAATCAGGGCCCCTATCCTTACAAAAAAAAGGAAATCTGAGGATTCCTCCATGGATTTGATTCTCCTAAGGTTAGTTATTCAATTCTTTTTTTGGGTCTCATTTCCTAATGAATTGAAGAAGAATAGTCCCTTAAGTCATTCATACCCCTATTTTGATCCCCCAACCTATTTTTCTCCTTTTCATTTTGGTGAACTTGAGTTTGATCATTTGCAATTTTCTAGTTTTGGAGTCCACTTTCACCCTAGATCTAGATTTTGCATTCATTTGCATTGCATTGCATTGAATTGAATCTCATTTAAAGTATCTTAACTTGCATTAGTTTTCTTTTCATTAGGGGTTTTAGGATTGCATCTTTGCGTTCTTTAAATCTAAAAAATACAAAAAATCAGTAATTTTACAAATCATTTACATAGCATTCCATCACCGTTCATTTACATTGAAAAATTAAAACAAAATTACACATCAAATTAGGTCTTCTAGTTTGTCATTTTGTAATATTTTGCATTTGCATTCAACTTTCATTTCACAGAAAATTCAAACTAACTTATTGTTTTAGATCAAAATTTGGAAACCACTATAATCAACTCAGAAATTTGCAAAAACATTTTTTTAAACCTATGACCCATTCGCCCTTGGGCGAATGAGTCCCTTATCAAGGGCATTTCCTCATTTTTTGGGCATAAAAATATTTGTTTCTGCATTCTACTTTATTGTTTTCAAATTTTTGTTTCAGTTTATAGAAATTATATTACTTAGAATTGATCATATTTAACTTTATTTGATAGATTTAGTGCATTGTGTGATTTCAAAATTACATTTAAAAAATATCATTTTCATTTTTTTCATAGAGTAATTAGAAAATTACCTTCTTTAGAATCTAAAAATTGTATTTACATATTTGCATTCTAGGTCATTGCATTACATTTCACCTTTTTTCCATTTTGGGCTTGTATTAGGTTTGTGAAACTTGTATGAGCTTTACAACTTGGTGTCCAATTAGCAATATTGTTGTGAGATGTTTGAGAAGACGTTTGAGACTCATGTCATCTCACAATACACCATTCATCATGGATCTTGGGTTCTCCAATTCTTTCACCAATAGTGTTGATAATCAACCCTCTATGGATCATAGCCTTCATACCTCATTTCCAATGGCTTCCCTTCCTACAAACATTGTGCATGATGTTGAAACAATCTTGCAAGAGAACATAAGAAGGATAGATTAAGAAATAGAGAAATTGTAACACTTTGTGACTTCTAAAAACATGACTAGTAGTTCCATTCATGCTTTAGATAGCATGAGGAAAATACATGAAAATGAACATGGAATAGAGATTGTGTGAAGTCTAGCTCATATTGTTGATACAAACATCCCTACCATGACTAATTCTTCTCAAGATTTGGGGTATACTCAAAGCCAAGGTGAAAATTTAATTCCTCCTTCCACAATCCTCACCTCTATTCCTACATACACTAGTATTCATGTTACCACAACCATCCAGCCTACTAGCAATGTCAACACTTCCTTAGGTATTTCCACTAGGAATCCTTCTAGCTTTGTGAATTCAACTCTCATATCTCCTTAACCATTCCCCTCTCACAAATTTACAATTCACTTGCCCTCCACATACATACACCACTCCACCTTATTCACCTCTATCTCATAATACCAACAATGATCCCATCCTTAACACACTTTTACAAAACATGTCATCCCTCCAACAACAAAGTGCCACCCTAAATCAAAACAATAATGGCCAACCTTCACAATACATCAAAACCAATCCATTATCCTTAACTATATTGAGAACAAAAATGCTACAAGGTATGGAGGTTCCTAGGTTTGAGAAATACGATGGGAAAGGAGATCATGTTAGCCATGTTTCCACTTACACAACCTTATGTAGTGACTTCATTTTTGAAGATAAACTCTTGGCTAAACTCTTCCCTCAATCCTTGGAAGATGTTGCTTTATAGTAGTTTTTCTCCCTACCAAATAATTCAATTGGTTTATTGAATGAACTTATTGATTCCTTTTACAACCACTTCCAAATTCACATGGGTCCCAATATGACCTTAGCTGATTTGATGACATGTAAACAAGATGTTGATGAAAAAGTCACTAATTTCATAGCACGATACCAAATACAAGGGTAGGTGCAAGAAGTTGGGTCCACAAAATGTTCAAAAAATGAAAGTGATTTTCCTTATTTTCATAATTTTTCACAGTTGGACTTAAAATTTGAAGCACTTACACATTAAATCTTAAAAACGTTCAATAATATGAAATTTATTATTTTGAGTCTAGGTTTCAAATATGCAGTTCATTCTAATACCCAGATGATATAAAATAAATTTTAGTACTCATGTATAAAAACCACCTTTTAAAAGTCACTTTTTAAGGACCATATCATGCACGTGTATGGACACAATAATGTGACCTAAATAAAAGTATTTTTCTAAATCCTTTTGTGGAAAGATGTGTATTATAATAAATATTGATGAGGATATTTTTTATAATTTTTATCTCAATATTTTTTTATTTATTAATTTTATATTGGCCCTAATTGTTGGTTTTTAAAACTCTTGTGTATAGACACCATAACTTGACCTAAATTTATCATTTTTTGAATTTTATTTTTTCATTATGTAAAGAATCATTTATAGATTGATGCCATATAATTTTTTTAACAATAAAATTAGCAAATTAAAAGTTATTAAAAAAATATGAAAACCTGACATTTACAGTTTATGGACTAGTTTCCTCATAAATTAATTAGAAAATATAAAAAAAAATCCAATCATAAAAAAAAATAAAAAATTATATATTTGAAAACTAGACATTGTCATCTATAATAGGTTTTAATTTCATAAACCAATTTTGAAAAAAACTTCATTGACTTGTTATATTGACAAAGTTAGTTTTTCTCTTGAAATTGCCATGACCTTGTACTTGCAAGTCCAAGGCTAAGTATTGGGTTACCATGCCTTTTCTAAGCCTAAATACAAATAAAAACCATGTATTGTGAGTTTCAAACCTTTTGGAACTAGTACCCACATTAAAATGAGTACCTATTCTAAAAAGTGAACGAGTACCTATTTTAGAGTTGAAAAATTACACTTCCCTTGAATGTGGATCCAACTTCTTACACTTACCCACAAATAAACTTTAAAATTCTTGATGCCTACCTTCAAAGAATGTTTATTTCCAGTTTGCAAGATAAAATCCAAACTAAGCTTGAGATGTTGAGATTTCCTTCCTTCACACAATTGTGATTACCAAAATTTGGTTAGTAGTCGTGAAGTGAAAACTCCCTCTAACCATTCTAAAAGTGTTGAATCCACACCTCAAAGCAACTACTAGCCTTCCAAGAAAACAAAAAAAGGGATTTCTACAACTAAACCCTACTCAATCAAATCAAAATGTTGACACCCAAGTGGTTGCCATCAAGACGAAAAAACCATATACCTTTACAGATAGGAATAGACAATTCATACTTCTACCTAATACCCTTCATAATACCATGTTGTAGCTCTTAGAGAAGAATTTGATTTCCTTATCTTCTATTAGAGCTCCTGATCTTACTAAGCCTTTATCTTCAAACTATAGACCGAATGCCTATTGCCATTTCCATTGACAAAATAGACATGATACGGAACATTGTAAGCATCTTAAACATTTTGTGCAAAACCTCATTTATTATAATCATTTCCTAATTGGAGGTGTTAATGGTCAAGGTAATAAGTTTGTAGCTCCTAATCTAAACTTGCAAATCTTTACCAATCCTATGCCTAATTGAATAATATATTTTTTTCAAAGCTAGTGAAACAAAGAATGATGTGATGAATATTGACATGGATGATGAAAATATAAAAGATAATGAGAACAACCTTATGAATGATTTGATTGCATTTATTGATGCTAAACCTCGTAAGGGCCAAACTAAGATGCCACTTGATATTGTTTCTCACAAGATATGTATATGTCTAAAAATGGTCATGATTAAGCTTGTTAATTAATTAAATATGATTTATTTAATTAATTCCTCTAATGTCATCTACATATAAATAAATTTAATTATTTATTTATATCGTTCATTTTTCTATTTCTTCTACCTTAAATTAAATAAATAATTTTATTTAATTACTAACATTTCTACCCTCCGCTTAATTAAATTAAATAAATTTGTATAATTTATTTATATTTAATTATCATTTTATTCTAAAGTTTAAATATTTTGAATATTTAAATAATGGAATATTCTCCATCCCATTTTCGAATTTTAAAATATTAAATATGTTATTTAATATTTTCCACCTCACTCTAATTTCATTTTTAAACATAATTAAATATGAATTATTTAATTATGTGGGTTTCCATTTCCATCTTCACTCCTAATTAAATAAATTTAATTTATTTAATTCATTATTAACTCACCTTCCCAAAATTCTAACTCATGCTAACTCGCCCTTCTAAATTTGTATCTTATCCTTCAAAATGGAATTTTCCCTTCGAACTCAATAAAGAGAAAGGAAACCTTCCATTCTTCTGTCCACTTTCGAAAATCTCTCGCCGTCCATTCGAAACAAGCTTAATCCGGACCGTCGATCGATTCAGCCAATCAAACTCATTCGAAAACTCTATAAAAGCACGTGCAAATCCAAGCCTTGGTTAATCACCCACATTCATACGCCTGCACTTACATATGCATACTCACATTCATGCAATCAGCTTTATGCACTCATATCATTTTCAGCATCACATTCCCATTTTCATGTTAGCATAGATTTTGCATATTATGCATTCTAAATCTCGTTCTTCATACTGTCATTTTGTTGAGCTCTATCTGCTGATCTGAGAGCCATTTCAAAGCAACAAAACAGTGAAGATAGAGGAGGATAAAACGATTTCGAAAGGCTGTTGTTACGGTTTTGCACATTTAGTTTTCTTTCTTTCAGCTTTTCGATTTAATGTTTTATTAACATGTGTTGATTTTAATTACGATTTGATCCAATTTTCTCACACACATTAAAATGGCACCCACCGTGGGGCCTTGCCCCGTTTTTAATATCTACTTGCAGGTTTTATTGATTTTTTTGATGCAGATCTGACAGTTTTTGGACAAAACCATAAGTTTTACCATTTTCTTCATATCTTCTACACAGATGCGAATTTTTCTACAATATTTTTACAGAGTCTTTTACATCATCTCAAGAGGCTACAGTAAACAAATCGAGGGTGTATCATCATTTTTGTAGAAGTTATCATAATTTTATGTTTTTTCATAAAATTGGTCTTTTGGACGCAAATCAGTGAATTTTTACAAAAAAATTATATTTTCGGAAAGCTCTTTAATTTTAATGGGGGTCTATGTTTTACATATTTAATTTAGAGGTCAAATACAATGCGAAAAAATCTGATCTTCATTTTCTGTATGGTTTCCATAAATCCGCGTTTCTAAGAGCAAAACAGAGAATTTGTCTAACTTCTTTACATTTCTGGAAAGCTCTTAGAAAATTAACATGATCTCTTCTTTGAGTTTTCATTTTTAAGATCAATAAAATCATCAAATACTGAAACCTAATTCGGCTATGCCAAAAACATGTCTCTAAAATTGCAATTTTTTTTGATGAGTTTATTTAGTTTTTTTTTGCTGCATTACAATATCATTTTTTTTATCTTGTAGGTGAATCATACGGAGCTGGAAAAGCATTGGGATCAATCAGCACCTTTGAAGATTCCTACAACGCTTTTGAAGATTCCTACAGCGCCTCTGATGTCTGTTATAGCACACTTTTGAAAAAGGCTGCAAATTGTAATTTGTAATTTAATTTGACTGAATCTGACGCAACCGCGGACAGTAATAACTTTAAAAGAATGAAGCAATCCTAGGGTAGTCACATAATTCAATCAACCAATCCTAGGATAGTCACTTCACTTTTATTTTGGGACTAAAAAGAACTCCATGTTTTTGTGAAGCAATATCTTCACCTAGCATAGAAAACTATTTATTTGGGCTTAAAAATAAACTCTTGCTTGCTTTGATTTAAACGGTGATAGGCCTATGCTCTCCCCTTAACTGGGTGATCAAATGCCAAACTCATCTATTCTATTTTATGCATTTTTAAGCTTTGATAAAACCTTTTAGAGAGCCTGCTCTTGTGGGAAAAAGTAATCACCTAAGAGGAACGACTCAAGTGGGTTCAAGCCAAAGCCAGGCTATTTCACCTCACTATAAAATTTAAAGTGAATTTGGGGAAACCCTCTTTTTCCGGTAGTGTGCAAGATAACCATCCCCAAAACCTTTGTTCTAAAGGTTGGGAGGTCTCCTGAGGGAGTTTATTATTGCCGCACCGAACGGAAATCCTTACTACGAACCTAGTGTAGTGGCCAGCCGAGTTAGTTGCCAAACATTCTGATAATCACAGTGCAAGGGGAGGGAAGAATCTGCCCCCAAGATACTCACCATATAACTGCCAAGGACCGTTTGCTCAGGGGACCCGGTATCCACTTCCGTAACTCTGAGTACGCGCCTGGAAAAGACAAAAACACGGGTGCCCCTTCGGGGGTGACACGGCTATGTGAGTCGACACAGTTCTAAGATGTGGGTTGTTGATTACTAGAATGACCTACTTGAGCACTTAAGAGTGAGTCTGTCTGAACTGTCTTTCATGTGAAAAACTTGTGAAAACATTTGATGAAAAACATTTCTTGATCAAACACTTCATGTTAGCATAGGGCTTTAAGAACAATTGTTTTCAAAAATGTTTGTTGTGTCTTTCATTACATTAATTCAAATAAAGAGATCATCCAAAAGGAACATGAAGAACAACAACTGAAATCCACTTAAGCATTTTTCATATCATTGATTCAAAAACACTCCCAACATTTAAATATTGCCAAATCAATCTGAACATCAAACACATAAAGACAAGTCACTCTACACCTTCTTCCAACACATCCATATCCAATCACTTTCATCCTAATCATTCTTTTTAGCCACATCCTATCCATTTCATACTAATCAATCCAAATCATCCAATCTTTTCATTCCACATCATATCCTAATCATCATCATCTCTTTAATCCAATCAACATCATTTTACACCATGCCAACATTAGAAGACCTAGTATCTAAATTCCAAGACCTCCTCCAATCACTTTATCAAGCACCACAACCCTTAGATGAACAAGATATACATGGGCTCCAAGGTGTCATCCAACAATTTCAACTTCAAACAAACCAATCACCTCACCTCCAACACCTCCTAGCTCAAGCCAATCATTTCATTGATACTTGTCAAATTCAACAACCACAACATCATCCCCTATCCATTCATTATCAACCAATTCCACCTCAACCTAATGTGTCATCCCCTTCCACCTCATACCAATCTAATCCATCCACTTCTTTGCATGTCAATGCCACATCAACACATCCACCCTTATCACTGCAAGAACATAGGAGCCCAAGTCCACCTTGGCAGCAAAATCAAGAGCCTTTCAATTCTCATGTTCCATTTGACAAGGGGAACACTAATCTAGTTCATGCACCCTCTGAGTATATCATACCACTATCCAATCAAAAGCCTATCCTAAAGCCACCATGTCCTAGTCCTAATCCAATGGTCCCTACACTTTCCAACCCATTAACCCCTTCATTACCCTTACCATCCTCTAATCCACTTGCCAATACATCAACTCCATGGTACAAATTTTTCAAAAGTAAACCCATGGAATTGCCTAAATCCACCCCTACACCTCCAAAGGATGTGACCCAAGGACTACAAGCAAGGAATCAATTGTCTCCATGTCATTCAACACATATACTTGAACATACAAAAGAGTCCTCAAACACCATGCCAAGTCCTTCAAGTCAACCGTGTCATCCACAACCCCTTGAGCCAATTCAAGAGTCTCCCTTCATAAGTCCAACTCACCCTCTTTCATGCTCCTATGTTGTTGACCATCAAGAACATGTCAAGTCTCTTCAAGAGTCATCCCCTTCCACTTCCATGCAAGAAACCCAAGAGTTATGTCAAGAGTCTACTCCCAAGCATGTGGAAACATCAAGCCCTAGTCCTAATCAAGATCAAATCATTTTCATCCAACCTATCCATAATCTATATTGTTTTTATTATCAAGATGATATCTATAATGATGAAGAGCCTATCCATGAGCAACTTGATCCTATACCCATCCATGAGAAAGATATTCCAAATTCACCTCCACCTAGTCCTATCCATGATCTATCAACATCCACTTCCCTTGATGAGACATATGCCTCCCAAGCACACATAGAAGATCAAACAAATACATTGGATCTAAGTGAACACAATGCTAATAAAGATCCTAATGAACCTCCATCACCCACTATCGACCCCATTGCAAGTCCTCCATCATATCCTATTGGTTTTTCTACCCTCATTCATGAATGTTCCTCCTTTGAACAACAACCATTATCTTCTCCATCCAATAAAGAACTCATGTCTAGTGTTTCACCTACACCTGGTTCCATTGTCCATTGCACACTCCAAAACATGAACCACCAAGGTAAAGGTCTAGACCTTCATGAACAAGATATTCTGGAGCCTATACATGTCAAAGTCCCTCCACACTCTTATGACCTTGGACCTACACCCCAAGGACAACAACCTAAATATGTTGGTATTTCCTCCATGCATTCTAAGTCCTCCTTTCATCATAAAGCCTATCATATCCCTAAAACATATGTTGCCATTCCACCTCCATCATCCTACAAATGTCAAAAGCATGTGACCATACACCTTCCACCATCAAATTTACCACCATTACTACCAACACCTAATATCCCTACCATTCAATCCTCTTATCCCTCCATCCATAAATATCCTAAAATTCCTAATCATGACCAACAAATGCACACATTGTATAAACATGAAGCTTCCACCAATTCCACCATACCCATGGGATTCAAAAGAAATAATTTCAATGCCTCTACCCATAAAATAAAAAATTCTAAGGGTTCTCATGCCTTAGGACATCAATACAAAAATTCAAAGCAAAATACATCTAAAAAGCTATATAAGCCCATACCTCCAAAAGTAAAGGCCAAAACTAAATTGGTTTGGGTACCTAAGAAAAATGAAAGCAAGTCAAACGAGGCATCTACATCACAAAAATCCCAACCATCCACTTCCATCCTACATTCTCATTCCATTCAAAAGTTTCAAATTCCTAAAACCCACAAGCAAACTGAAAATCATAAAAATACTAAGTCTATGTGGGTACCAAAAGCACTACACCCTCCACCTCCTAAGCAAACATCTTCATTGCTTCCTACACCCCATCCACATCAAAAGATTCAAAGTTTATCACAATGTGTGCAACAATTGGTCATGGTTCCCTTCCATTTCACAACAATCCCACATACCTCCATCTCCCCACCCTTCACTCATTATCCTACATATCTCCCCCATCATCTTCCTATGGTCCATGCTTTTGGCTAAGCCTCCCCATTCATCTTTTTCATAAGTCCCATATAATACCTATCATCTTCCCTACATAATCTGCATCATAATCCATTATTGTCCTCCATCATCCACATCATAATCCATCATCTACCTAATCCATCCCTTTCATGTCATCTCTTACCAACATCTATGAGCATAATGACACTTGACATGGTCCATGCAATGACATCCATCCCTAGCAGGACTATCAACTTTCATGCAATGAGACACTTGAGTCCCTCCTATCCATATTCCACTTCTCCTATCCAAAAAATTTCAAAAAGTCAAAAAGTCAAAAAAATAAAAATAAAAAAGAAGAAAAAAAAAGTAAAGAGAAATCCCTTCGTCCAATGGTGAAAACCTGGTAAACAGGCGCCTTGGATAAGTACCATGGTGAAAACCTAGCAAATAGGCATCATGTGTAGGTTGATCTTCTATGTCGCTTACACTTGGGGGCATAATGTCTTATCTATCCAACCTATCCTTTTTATATCATATCATTTCCATCCTACCTACCATCTTTAGCCATCATACATACCTATCATATCGAGTCCATTCATCCACCCTTCTTCTTTTGATCTTGATGAAGATATGGGGCAAAATGTTGAAACATGTCTTGGGTATCTCTTGATATACCTCATCCTTCCAAACAAGCCTATCATTATCCTATTGTCATGAAATATCCTAAGTATTGTACCTAGAATGGGGCATATTATTCCTATGTGACATAGTCTTTGGAAATCACATCCTTGCTCTCTTATGATGCATACATCCATTCCATTCACTATGACCTATCCATTCCATCCATCCATTTATCATGAGCATTTTATCCCTTATCCCATCACCCACCCTTGCACCTAGACTTGGTTTTCCCCTTGTCATTTGGTATCTAGCACAAAGGCTACTCAAATTTTGACACCTTAAAACATCAAAAAAATCCAAAAAAAAATAGAAAACATCAAAATCCAAAAAAAAATAGAAAACATCAAAATATCAAAAAAATCAGAAAAAGTCTTGAAAAATATCAAAAAATTAGAAAAGTCTTGAAAAAAATATCAAAAAAAAATGAAAAGTCCTCAAGAAATATAAAAAAATCAGAAAAGTCCTGAAAAATATCAAAAATCAGAAAAAGTCCCGAAAAAAAATATAAAAATCGAAAAAGTCCCAAGAAATATCAAAAAATCAGAAAAGTCCCGAAAAATTCAAAAAAATTCAAAAAAAAATCAGAAAATGTCATAGGGTGAAAACCTGGCAAACAGGCAGTCTATTGACAAGAAAAATGCAATAAAAACAAATAGTGAAAATCTGGCAAACAGACGCTATTTGGAAGCTCTCCATCTATTAGTTCATGTTCTGCATTTAAATTTTCATCCTTCTTTTTCATGCATTTTTTCCATCATCTTAGGGTCACACCAGCACCATGCTATCATCATTTGCCTCGAGCGATAATGTCTTATCATGGCTTGATTATTATTCACTTCAACAAGTTGTGTTGATACCTAGGGCAAACGTGGGGCATATTGGGGGCAATCAACTTTCAAACGGTAAGACAATGACATCGAAGCCAATCACACAAAACAAAACAACCAACTCAAACCAAAACAACCAACCATTGATCCATATCATAGTAGCTTTCAGTTGCGTACCTTATCATGACTCATATCTGGATGATCTATAAATCTGAAATAATGTTTGGAATCACAGTATTTCATTTTTGAATAATGGTTGTTTAATTTTCGATATCATTTCTCTGGAGCACACTCGATGATGTACTGAACTAGAGTGGCAAGGAAAGAGGATGATTTTTTCTTTGTCTGTTGTCTGGAGGTTAATCATTTATCGGTTGCAAATATGTCACGAGACGTGATGATTTATCATTGATGACAGTTCCAAATTTGCATCAGATAGTGGTTAGTCTTTGTCTGTTTACGCAAGAAATGCTCAGGTCATCTCGGTTCAATTATACCTAGATGCTTGTGTTCACTTGCTATATCAAAAATCATGAAAGTTGTACTCAGGTCATCATTGGTGCTAATTTCCCCTCTGATGCTTGTACATACTTCCAACATTTTAAAAGCGCTCTATGATGATTCCAGAAAATATACCAACAAGCTCAACAAAATGGTCAGTTTCATTTAGTTGCATTTCATTTTAGATCATTTATACATACCTGCATAGTGGATTTGCACCCGAGTTTTGAAAGGATAATAATCACATCAATGGATGTCATGTCTCTTTGGACTGCTTGTGGAGGACATTTGAACATTTGTTTCATCATCACCTTTCACCTGCATTATCATTTATCATTTATCATTCATTTGCATATCATTTAGTTTCTCTATCATCTTCATCTCATTAACACTTTATCATTTTCATATTCATTTCATGTTCCTTTTATACATTCACTATTATTTCATTCATTATCATTTTCGTTATCATATCTTACCATGCAGTTCATTTCATATCACTTATCATTTTCATACATGTCATTATCATTGCATTTCATTTTATCATTTCACTTAATCATCCTTATAGAACATTTACATTCATATCGTATCGTTAATCATCCTATCATTTTCCATATCTTTTCATTTTGCAAATTCATTTGTCATCCTTTATCATCTTACATTTGAACATTCAAAAAACAAATACTCCATATATACATTTTCATATCATTTTCATAAGTCATCCACCTGCATGACATCATTAGTCTACATCATCAGTCATCATCATCATCATAAAAACATCATATCGAATCATCCTGCAAATCATGGTAGTCATCAAATCATTAAAATTCATATCAAAATCCATAACACATAGAAAAAAAATGCATATCACATCATAAATGCACATCACATCATCACAAATCATCGCCGCTGCATATCATTACTCATCAAAAATAATACAAATGTCCAATGTCCAATGAAGCTAAAAATTCCAAAGAGATACATGAGATATGACCAAAATAACGTACATGCTCCAAACATAATAGACATCGAGATGTGTGAATGAATCAATAATGATACATCAAAAATATCAGAGCCCCCTGATAGGGTTGGCCTCTGTGATGGAAGTCTTATCTCCTGCCCCAAGATCTCTGTGTGGTCCCGACACACCTCGATTTTGAAAAACTCAATCAAAATCTCTCTATCTATCAATGCCTCACAGCATGCAATCGCAACCCATATCAAAGTGACCAATATCAGTGACTCATCTCAAGTGACCCATATCAATGGCCCATATCAGTAACCCATATCAAGTGAACTATATCAGTGACCGATATCAGTGACTCATACCAGTGCATCATATCACAGAACCATATCACCCAATCAATCCTATCAGGCAAACCAATACACAAATTTATCTAGCTCGATACCATATCAATCTGATCTACCATCAATCACTATTTGTTTTCTATCGCAGAAAGAAAATTTATCAAAAAGGAAATCATTCATCTACTATTTGTTTTCTATCGCAGAAAGCAAATCTATCAAACACTTTATCAGTCATTTACTCTTTGTTTTTCTCTTTTCGGGAAGCAAAGTTATCAATTCATCATCATCATTTTACCATTTCCATCAAAAGGGGCATCATATCAACAGGGGCATCTTTTTCATCATTTATCGAGAGCTAAATCACTGTCTCTTCTGCAGAATATCATTATCCAATCTTCTTTATCACATTTTCAGACTTCATATCATCCGTGATTTACCTCCCGAGGGGGCATCATCAGCAGCAACATCGAAAGCATATCAGGGGCAAAATCTTATTTTCTTTGAAGCAATGTGTTTTACACATCACTTCAAAGAGGGGCAAAATGTATATGTCTAAAAATGGTCATGATTAAGCTTGTTAATGAATTAAATATGATTTATTTAATTAATTCCTCTAATGTCATCTACATATAAATAAATTTAATTATTTATTTATATCGTTCATTTTTCTATTTCTTCTACCTTAAATTAAATAAATAATTTTATTTAATTACTAACATTTCTACCCTCCGCTTAATTAAATTAAATAAATTTGTATAATTTATTTATATTTAATTATCATTTTATTCTAAAGTTTAAATATTTTGAATATTTAAATAATGGAATATTCTCCATCCCATTTTCGAATTTCAAAATATTAAATATGTTATTTAATATTTTCCACCTCACTCTAATTTCATTTTTAAACATAATTAAATATGAATTATTTAATTATGTGGGTTTCCATTTCCATCTTCACTCCTAATTAAATAAATTTAATTTATTTAATTCATTATTAACTCACCTTCCCAAAATTCTAACTCATGCTAACTCGCCCTTCTAAATTCGTATCTTATCCTTCAAAATGGAATTTTCCCTTCGAACTCAATAAAGAGAAAGGAAACCTTCCATTCTTCTGTCCACTTTCGAAAATCTCTCGCCGTCCATTCGAAACAAGCTTAATCCGGACCGTCGATCGATTCTGCCAATCAAACTCATTCGAAAACTCTATAAAAGCACGTGCAAATCCAAGCCTTGGTTAATCACCCACATTCATACGCCTGCACTTACATATGCATACTCACATTCATGCAATCAGCTTTATGCACTCATATCATTTTCAGCATCACATTCCCATTTTCATGTTAGCATAGATTTTGCATATTATGCATTCTAAATCTCGTTCTTCATGCTGTCATTTTGTTGAGCTCTATCTGCTGATCTGAGAGCCATTTCAAAGCAACAAAATAGTGAAGATAGAGGAGGATAAAACGATTTCGAAAGGTTGTTGTTATGGTTTTGCACATTTAATTTTCTTTCTTTCAGCTTTTTGATTTAATGTTTTATTAACATGTGTTGATTTTAATTACGATTTGATCCAATTTTCTCACACACAAGATATACTTAAACATGCACTTGATGGTCCTCTTTACATAGCTGGAAGAATCAATGATAAGTCTACTAATGGGATATTAATTGATCCCATCTATGTAGAGAATGTGATCATTGAATAATTCCTATTTTTGCATGAACTATATCAGGATACATATGAAAGAAAAAAAACATGGATCAAAATGCATAATGGTTTTCCTTGCCCTGCGATTGGCATGATAAATCTTCCTCTAAAGGTTGGACCAAAAGAATTAAATGTCTCATTCACCATCATCCCAACTTCAAATCAATTTTGTGTGAAGTTAGGCTATCCATGGCTTCGCTCCATGAATGTCATCTCGTCAATTGTGCAAAAATGCTTAAAGTTTCCATTTGGAAATGAGATCTTTACTGTACATCATAGTGGCTTTAATCCTATATCTTCCCATGGGAACTTTTCATTGGATTTATTCTTTCCTCAACCTATAGAATCCATTAGACCCTATGAGGACTTATTTTTCAAATCATATAAAAAGTTAAGGCAAAGCACAAAGTAGAATTATCGCTTAGTAATATGCCTCCACCCATGATTGTGTTGCCTATCCTTGATGAAACCATGATTGAACCTAAAGCCCTTACAAATATCCAAGACCAACCTATGATAAATCCTTTACCCATTTCATATAAGAAAGCATGAGATAATCAAACAAATCTTTTTGTGCCTCCTAAAGTCAAAAAAGTTTACAAAGCTAAAGAGAAAGTGGTTGAAAAACATCTCATGGTTTCATTTGTTCCTCCCTTGAGGGAAGAAAAGAAACCTATGATTGATAAACCCACTCTAACACAAACACAACTTGAGAATCACATGAAAAGAAACTGAAATGCTAGAGATCATAGGCATAGACGTCATGCTATTACTCATTTGTTACAAGAAAAAGAAGAAAAGAACAACATAGAAAAACAAAATCCAAACTTGTCTGAAGTAGTGCATGATACCTCTCCACCCTCACCACAACATAAATAAACTTCTATGGATATTTTCATTAGACCTCTCATTGCACTTAATTTGGATGATAATATTAAAATTTCCAAGATTGATGAGGAAGTGCATAATGAGCTAAATATAATGTTTTCATCTTCTATGAGCTTAAAATATGATCCTCTTAATAAGAGTGTTGAACTTGGTGTTTGTCCTAGTTCAACACTTGATGTTGTCCCTTTCGCTAGTTGTTCACCTTTTGTATATATTGATCAAGATTGGGATGTGGATGACTTTCCATGGGTTGACTCACATGTGCCTTAGTAGTCTTTTGCTTTATTTATTTTCCATGTTTCTTTATGTGATTGCATGTGCATAATGCGATCTCCTCATATTGTTCTATTTGATGTATCTCTCTTTATGTGCATTCCTATATTTGTATCTACATTCTTCTTTATGTCGTAAAAATTTATCTTTTCATTTATCTTGTTTTTTCCTTTTGGGGGTGATGCAAGGCGTCAAGACATTTATGTCTCTTCCATAATGATCTGAAAAAAATTTCTTTGTTTTTCGCTCTCTATGTGGCATTCTTCCTGTTCTACAAGTATTTGGGGAATGATGACATTTTCGAGCTCTATGATAACATTATAGCGAAGATTTACTAACCACAAATCCAAAGATTATGTTGACAATGATGTTACTCATAGCAACAAGGAAAATAAATTATTCACAGACAAACAACGAAGAGCCTATCCTTCTTGAAAGATCTAGAACAAAGACAATCTAAAAGAGGAATTCATTTAACAGGAAAAGATTGACTCAATTCAATCCCAAGTCTATGGTAGTCATGTCTTGGTTGTACTAGGTTCACTTCAAGGTATGATGTGATATTGTTGTTAATCTCAAAGGGAATATGGTTGTTTGAAATCATATATATTCGACACTGAGCTTTCAATTGGATCATAAAATAATATCATGAAATCGAAAGATTTAAAATAATATTTCATAAATATCACCAATTTTTGTGCTACCACTTAAGTAGATTTAGCTTTAAGCATTCAACAATTTCATAGAAAACAAAATATTTTCAACAAATTTCCATTCATTCATCTATTTTTTGGAACATTTTCAAGAATTTAAACATCTATTCTAAAATAAAGCATAATAGTAAAAATTAAAATTTCTCCTGATTATTCTCCACACATACCCCAAAGAATTAACCAAATCAAAGAAAACCACTTTATACTTCACCAGACTGCTTCACAGCTACATATAAAATGGCGCAAGATTTTAAAGAGAGGGGTTTTGGTTTGGACACTGAGTAGGTTCTTTATGCACCCTTAAATGACGCAGCACATAGTCTTCTTCGGCTAAACTAACAAAACCAGCTACAAAAGTTCATGAGATTATAGGTATCTATCAAATTGGCTCTAATATTGATTAATGTCTATGTGCATACAAGTTTTTAGACAATAATGATTCATAAAATAATAAAAAATAACAAAACTTAGAGAAGTTTTGGCTCTTCTGACATCCACAAATTCTAAACTTAACTTAAAAAGAAGTATCATCTTGCCTTTTATAGAACACAAGGCACAGATGGGATAAGACAAATACATGAGAGGAAATCCAAGGGATGAATCACATCAAGGCACGTGGAATGCAGTGACTAGTAAGAGAATTGCAACCAAAGTCAACGAAGGTCAACTCCAATCACACGTTGAAGCACTTTGGGTTTTATCCTCTTTTATCAGCACCAGGATGATACTTTGAATTAGGATAGTGTGTAGGAACTTCCCATATATTCAGAATGATTAAATCATCATTCTTTCCCCACACTTTTGTTTTGCCTCGGTCTTTCTACTCTCGGGAATGGGCTTCCTCGGAGGTTGGTGGTTTTATCCGCCGCATGTGTAATACTGAGATCTCTAGTATTCTGGTGGACTCAAAATCCTCTGTGCATATCACCCTAGAATAGGCATCCTAACTTAGATATGATTTTATCCATGATTCAAATTTTTCTGACTGTCCATACCCAAACTCTGCATCTCGGGCAATAAAAAATTCCACTTATTAAATCCCTTTAAAAAAAAATCATTTATAAACATCTTATGTAAATAAAACCATCATTCAATTGTTAGTACATAAATCTCATAAATAATGCACTTTCTAGCATATTACAAATCCTTGCATGATTATCTTATATATATACCGGGTTACCAAACTATCGAACTCATTAGATAACCTTAAGATTTTAAAACTTCATTTCACATTGTTACCCAATACCCGATACCCTGTATTCAACTTTACCCATGAATTTTCTTGAACTTCAGTTTTACCAGACTTCCATCTTACCGGACTCCAAATATCGTACTGAAACATTATGCTCGCATTTACATTACCTTTTTCCTTTTCAAACATTCTTGGTTCTCAGTATCTGGTACCCAGAACACTACATTGCGAAGTACTCTTTGATTAAAGATTTCTCTTTGATTTTCACTTCCGGTGATCTTTTCAACTTGCTAGCTTCTACCATAAGAGTTAGATTTTTCACTTGGGTCCCCAATTTTTACAGTCTTGGAGCATGTTATGAGACCACACAACAACTTGCAACCAATAAAACCAAATTTAAACCAAAACTTGAGATCAAATCACCAGTTGTAAATTATAATTTATGCATATTTTAAATCAATAACTTTTACCTTTACCTAGATTCTGGCATAGAAATTAAAATTCCCCTAGAAACATCCATTGTGCTTTGATTAATTCCATTTTTTGGTATTCAGTATAAAGAATCAATTCATTGAAATTGAACTACATAATTTGGTAATCCTCCAAAGCCAACTAGGGATAGAGCCTTACTGCTAGTCAAGCATCCATAGCCCTGACAAGGTTATCTCTGTAATTCCCCCAAACTTAGCTCTACTGCCAGCCAGACGTCTATAGCCCTAGTAGAGATATCTGGATAGCCCAAAGAGTTATATATATATATATAGATATTGCAATGATAGCTCATTTTTCAATTTGCAGGCAATGAAGCCCGCTATTAGGTTGGGAATTACAGTGGTAGCAAAGGTTACCTTTTTATTTTTCATTCAATGCAAATCCCTTCATTAGTTCACTAATTCCAAAAAAAAATTAATTTAATACTTTCCTATTGGTGTGTATTTTTGGCTAAATTTTACCACTTCATGACAAATCCTAGCTAAGTGCAACTCGCTATGTGTTATAAAATATGCATAAATTAAAATTTAGCAATGAACAATTTAATCACCAAATTTAAATCTAAATTTAGAAAAATTAGTTACCACCCTTCCGATTAAATTTTATGGCAACTGTTAAATATTCAACTAGCACTTCTGATTTGACGACGCTACACCACATTAATGGATCGGAAATGTCATGATTACCTTGAAACACGATCACATTATTCTGCATTAAATTTGCACACCTCAAATTGTACGTATTACTTCTTTCAAATTATCCAAGTGATGATGTTTGTTTGCTTACCAACTTCATTTTCCTTTCTGCTTCGCACACATAAGCACCTCCATAATTAATATGGATTTTGAAAAAAAAAATGAAATGACCACCATTAACTTTGAAATCTTCAACTTGCTTGATTCACAATCTTTGTACTGATCAAATTTGAAGAAATTTATCACTAATTATGTGAAAAGAATTAGTTTGATTTAACATTCCGCTCTGAAGATAATTATTTGATTGCCACCTTGCTTAGGGTTTCGGCCAAGACTTCATTTGAGGCAACTATGTACCACAACTACCTCACAGCTTTCTATAAATTATGCACTTCTTATCGAATTCTTCACACTTTTACTTAGCTTTCTTTTTATCATGTAGTTCTTGCTCTGCTAATTCTTGCTTGCTTCTAAGTTATGGATACTCCAATTTTCTTAGGCTGCTCTCACCACCAGAATGTTTTCTTATGAAGTATCACACCACAAAGGCTTGAAAAGGTTTTCTTCATTCATACTTCTAGTTTCAATGTACCAAATTTGTGCTTAGTCCTTGGGGAAAAGTATGTAGAATCCAACCACTACTTTTGTTTCTATTCTGACATAGCTTCTCACTTTGTAGCATCACTTCTAGATATAGCTTTTTAGTAAATTTTAAAGTGTGTATTTACTGTGCATGGTTTTATCATTTTACATTTCACAGCACAATTTTACAGATGTTTGAATTAGCTCTCATGTGTAAGATAAGTTAAGTAGAATTTGCTAATGCAGAGGCCAAAATGAAAAAGAAAAAAAGAAGAAGACAAAAACAAAAAACAAAACAAACCCTACAAAAGAAAACTAACCTAGCTAACCAAACTTCTAATCTAACAAGTGATTAATCTTAACAAAATAACTTATTTTAATTTCTATGACTATTTCCATTATTATTTTGGTATGAATTATAGGAGGTTTATCCTTAAATTTATTCAAAGAAGTTTCAAATATTCTATTGTAACAATGAATTCTTCAAAAAAAATTGCATTTAATAATCATAAATTCAAAAGTGTACTTACCAATAACTTGGCTTATATGTATGAAAATGACCTCATTAAAGGTCGATTGCACACACTTTGTTTGATGCGACCATACTCTATCTTCTTTCAGCCCTGTTTCATTTCCATGAATGGCTATGTCCATTTCTCGACTTTCTTCTCCTTTTAAAATCTTCCTGTCTTTGCTGATGTCTTCACTTTACATTTTGTTAGACCAAGATATATCACAATTTATATTGTTATCAGAGAGAGAAAAAGTAAAATCTTGATACTCTGTATCTTGTATAAAATCAGAAAAATTTCCATTTTTAACTTGTGAATTTTCAACTTGGAGCAAAGTACACACGTCTCCCACTCAATTTTCTTGCTCCTTCTCTTCATTTGCATTTTTCACATATAAGGAGAATGATGACACATCAATACCGTTTATGTCTCTGAATCTTGGCATTCTCACCTACTTTCCTGCAAATTGTTAGGATTTTCTAAGTTATAATAATTGTAGTTATCAAACCGTTTTGATGTATCAGTTATTTTCTTAATATTTCAAATTCCATAGGGTTGAACATATTTCTCGTTAACAACTCCTTTCTTCTAGTAGTTAGGACTTCTTATGTTAACATAATCACTTTACATATGGCCATACCTACCTAATTAAAAAAATTCACAATCAAGTTCACCGTGATCAGTTGTATTATGAATTCTACACTCGGTGACTCTACCAAAGGTTAATAAACTCAAAGGATGTAATAGCTAGTTAAAAAAATTCCAAAGTTTCTCAACTTTCATACTGAAATACCAGTTTGCACTAGACTTTCACTTTACAAGCTTCTTCTTAAACTCGGGACTAATATAAATTTCAATATAGGTAGCCCTCCTTCTATTGCCAATTCCTATTGATGATGATGTTACTTGTAGCAACAGGGAAAATAAATTCTTCATAAACAAACCACGAATAGTTTATCCTTCTTGAAAGATCTAGAACAAAGATAATCTAAAAGAGGAATTCATTTAATAGGAAAAGATTGACTCAGTTCAATCCCAAGTCTCTAGTATTCAAGTCTTGACTGTACTAGGTTCACTTCAGGGTATCATGTGATATTGTTGTTAATCTCAAAGGGAATACAGTTGTTTGAAATCATATATATTAGACACTGAACTTTCAATTGGATCATAAAATAATATGATAAAATTAAAAAAATTGAAATAATATTTCATGAATATTAACTATTTCTTTGCTCACTTAAGTAGATTTAGCTTTAAGCATTCAACAATTTCATAGAACACAAAATATTTTTAACAAATTTTCATTCATTCATCTATTTTTTTAAATACTTTTCAAGAATTTAACATCTATTCTAAAATAAAGCATAAAAAATACTAAAA
>VDFB02047230.1:182397883-182432768 GCA_007258455.2 Sequoia sempervirens | reverse complement strand
AGATTTGAGGCACTTAGAGCTCCCGGATCGACCCTGAAACTTTCCAAAATTGGCGTAGCTGATTTTGAGCGCGTTATTGACTTTGAGACCTTTCCAACGGTTCAAACAGTTTGCGAATTAGAGTACCGGATCAAAAGTTATGGCCCCGAGAAGTTAGCATACTTTCTAGAAGATACAATTGCAAATGTACTTTTGAAATTTGAACTTCAAGTTGTAATTTTTGGCACCAAACCGCCTAAACTCAAATTTGAATGTTGTTTTGGCTCCAAACTTATGAGGAGCTCTATTTATGGGCGGGTTTCTAATTTTTGGGTAACTTTTTGGGGGACAAGCTCACATATTGCGAAAGGGTTATTTTCTAGGTTTCTGTAACTTGCATGTGTTGTAGAACTTGGGGATTTGAGATCCTCTGCATGTAAGAAGCTCCATTTTCTGAATAATAAAATTATTCTCTTGTTTGTGGGTTATTTTCTGTGTCTCAGGCTATTCCCTCATCACAAAACCAGCTATGAAAATTCATGAGATAGGTAGCTATCAAATTGGATCTAATATTGATTAATGTCTATGCGAATGCAAGCTTTTAGACTGGATGATCAAAAAATAGGAAAAAATAACAAAAATTAGAGAATTTTTTGCTTTTTCGACATCCACAAATTCAGAACTTAACTTAAAAGGAAGTATTCTCTGGCCTTTTATAGAACACAAGGCATAGATGGGATAAGACAAATACATGAGAGGAAATCCAAGGGATGAATCACATCAAGGCATGTGGAATGTAGTGACTAGTAAGAGAATTGCAACCAAATTCAACGAAGGTCAACTCCAATTGCACGTTGAAGCACTTTAGGTTTTATCTTCTTTTATCATTTCTAGGATGATACTTCAGATCAGAATAGTGTGTAGGAACTTCCCATAAATTCAAAATGATTAAATCATCATTTTGTTCCCACAATTTTGTTCTTCCTTGGTCTTTCTACTCTTGGGAATGGGCTTCCTCAGAGGTTGGCACTTGTATCTTATGCATGTGTAATATCGAGATCTTTAGTATTCCGGTGGACTCAAACTCCTCTGCGCATAGTACCCTAGAATAGGAAGCCTAACTTAGATATGATTTTATCCATTATTCAAATTTTCCTGACCATCCATACCCAAACTCTGCATCACAATCTATATCTCCTGCAATCACAAATTCCACTCATTAAATCCCTTTAAAAAAAAAACATTTATAAACATCTCATGTAAATAGAACCATCATTAAATTGTTAGTACATAAATCTCAGAAATAACATGCTTTCTAGCATATTACAAATCCTTACATGATTATCTTCTATATATATCGGGTTACTGACTGTCAGACTCATTAGATAACCTTAAGATTTTAAAACTTCATTTCACATCGCTACCTAGTACCTGGTATTCATCTTTACCCATGAATTTTCTTAGACTTCGGTTTTACCAGACTTCCATCTTACTGGACTCCAAATATTGGACTGGAACATTCTACTCACATTTACACTACCTTTTACCTTTTCAAACATTCTCGATTCCTAGTATCTAGTACCTGAAACACTACAAATACGAAGCACTCTTTGATTGATGATTTCTCTTTGCTTTTCACTTCCAGTGATCCTTTCAACTTGCTAGCTCCTGCCAGAAGAGTTAGTTTTTTCACTTGGGACCCCAAGTCTTATAGTCTTGGGGCGTGTTGTGAGACAACACAACATATTCCTTATGTGTTTTTTGGGGCAACCCCTTCCTCTCTTTTTTATGATGTAACTTCATTCAAGAACATATGACTTGGAATAGGGCTTTCTGAATAAGCTCTCATGTCTTCTTTATTATTTAGCATTGATTATTTTCTACTTTAAAGCAATTGCTCACAGCAATGGTGTAGTAATTTCTTTAAAGTGGGGGAATACATTGGTATTATTTTTGACATCCTCATGTTTCTTTGTGTGATTTTCTTTCTTCTTGTGTTGTGTCCCTTTATTGGTGGTGTCATTGGGTTTGATTTCCTCTAAGAGCATGATATTTCTTAGCGTATGAATTTTATCTTCTTGGTGATGTTACATGTTGCATTCCCTAAGTTTTGATTCTCTTATTCTATACTTTTCCTCCCTTGGATACATTAGGCGCGATGATACCTAAGAAGTAACCTTACATGAACTAAGTGAAGTCCCTTTGAAAAAACCTTTGTTTTCTTTTTTTTCATAAGTGTTTAGCATAATGTAGCTTGTTAACCTTGTGAAGCTTGAAATCCTAGTAGTCATTTTGTGATGCCTTATTAGAGTTATCAGAGGGATAAATTTGGTATGGTTAGTACATTAAGAGCCTCTAGACCTTGCATGACTTTCTCACTAAGCCACTTTCCTAGGGGCTCACCTAGTGCATAGCCTGAGGTTCCAATAACCCAAAGTGAGCACACACATCATTTGCATAGTGGACATTGAGTTCTACTTGTGAACATTTTTGGACAAACAGCTGAGGCATGTTCGACATCGCATTGAACATTCAAGGCTTGATCTTCCCTCTTTCTCTCCTTTTCTTCTAGTCTTTGATGTTGTATGATTGAGTATCTTTGTCATTGCTACATACATGTTCCTTGAATGTCTACTTTAGTGTGAGTTTGACATGGGATCATCCTCTCACTAAAGTGAGGGTTAAATGTAGTGTAAGAAAAAGTACCCCTTTTTCACACTTAATTTTGGAATTAATATTAAAAATTAACTTAATTATGCCTTAATCTAGTGTTGTAATATGTATTTTACATATTCACATTAATTTTGGAGCCTATTCATTAAAATGAACTTAATTGTGCCTTAATGCGGTGTTGTAGAGTGTACCTCTTTACACTTTCACACTTTTTTAGGGATCCCTTAATTAATTGAGGTTAATTTTCCTTAATTGGCCCCTTTAATTCAAATCCAATCCTAATTAATCCCATTTTCTAAAGAGGAAAACTCGAAATTCATTAATGCCATAACATAACACTTCTCATTGAGTAATGTGTGTCCTAAGTAAGTGACCTAGGACCCATTTTCCCATGGGAAAATGGGTCCTCACTTAGACCTAGGACCTAAACTTAAATTATGTTTTTACTAGTATTTTAATGATTTTAAATTTATATTCACAAGTTTTCTTGTGTTATTTGAATTTTAGAAAATTAAGAATACATATCTATATAAGGTCATTTCACTATGTTTCACCTAATAATTTTATGTGACATCATGAGCATTATTAGAGCATTTTCAAGAGAATTTTCAAGGCATTCAAGAGCAAATTTATTAAAAAATTATTGTAGCAATCAAGATCCTATTATCATATCAAGGTCTTCTTGCATCATGCATGTTATTGGAGCTAATATGTTAATGCAGTGTTCAAGAGCCATTCAACCATTCAAGGCATTGTTTCAAATCAAGTTTCAAGATCAAGATCCACATCCATTAAAACCATTTCATGCAAGTTGCATATTTACATTCCAAGGTTCTTTTAAGGTTTTGGTGAGTTGTGACATTTCTTTTTTCATTCATCATTCCTTTCATGCTTTTATTCATTTCAAGGTCTAATTACCAAAACAGGGTTTGACCAAGGAAAACCCTCATTCATCATAAACAAAACATTTTTCCCTCTTGATTTGTGTTTGTAGATTTAGGAGGAAGAAATCTTGAAGATCTTTTGAAGAGAAAAATTGAATAGCTTTTCAAAGTTGCAAAAGTTGTCAAGAAAATTGTCATCTCATGGAAACTCAATTAAAAAATTTATTTCCAGTACTCCAAACCTAAAACCTGGGAAAATTGAGAGATTCAGATCTGTTGCAGAGTCTCCAAAAAGCTATAGAAAAAACCTAAACCAAGACCCATTTTCCCCTGGGTGAATGAGTCTTATATCAACTTTAGAAAAGAAATTTTGGTGATTGGTACATACCTTCTTACCTCTCCTAGATCTGTAATTCAATTTCTTGTTCCATCAATATTGAGCTTAATCTTCAAGATCCAAGTTGTAGGTTACAATTTTGATTTAGCTTGATATTTTTTAATCTTTCCCAAAGTGTTGTTTAATCAGGACCCCCATCCTTGCAAAGAAAAAGGAAATCTGAAGATTCCTCCATAGAGTTGATTCTCCTAAGGCTAATTATTCAATTATTTGTTGGGATCTCATTTCCTAATGAATTGAAGAAGAATAGGCCCTTAAGTGGTTCATACCCCCATTTTGATCCCCCAACTTATTTTTTCTTTGTTTCACGATTTAACAATAGATTTAAGGTAAACCTACTTGAGTGTGTGAAGTGAACTCAAATGGCATAACCTATTTTTCCCAAATTCTATTCTCCTCTCTTACATGATACTCTCCCTTTCTGTGGGGGAAAGAAAATGGTCATGCATTTCACTTAGAAATCATTCAAATAGTTGTTAAAATCACAACATAATCATAATCTTGATTTAAGAACATATAATCATCGAAATTCAAATACGTGTCATTGTAAATAATCTCATGATTAACTTATCATAATGTCATCATCAATATTGAAATGCAATTTAACATTACAGTTAAAAGTAACTTGATAAAATAAAAATGGGGTGTAACATCAAGGATTGCACTTTCCATTCTCTATTGATCGCATCCATTGTGGGAACATATGCACCATTATGAGCCTTGATCATTTATCCTCCTTAGAGAGAATTGGTTGGCTATCATCATCTATAAAAACCAGATATTTGTTACTTGAGTAGATGCTAGTCTAATGAGAGATAATTACTAATGTGGACATGGAAAAAGTAACCCTTCTACTTTTTCTCATGTTCACGCCCTCCTAGTGGACTTTAGCTTGATTTTTCCTAGATTTAATGTTGTAATGTGGTCAACACATTCGCATTAGGTCTTGGACTCTTATGAATCATTAAGACTTCTAGGTTGTCTTGTAAAGGTGTTGTGAAGTGTTGTAACCCACTTTCACACTTTTCTAGGACCCTTTCATCATAATTCACCTAAATAACTCCTTTTATCACTTACCAAGTGTTATTTCAAAGTTTTGTGAAGTGTTGTAACCCACCTTCATGCTTTTTTAGACTTTTTATCACTAATTCAACCCTTTCTCATGTTTAAATGACCCCTTAATACACTTTTTGGACCCTCTTAATTGTGTTTTTGAGGATATTCCAGTTGGACAACATTTAATGCCCTATAATTCCCAACACCCACACAATTTACTTAAGTGGGACTCAGTGACCAATAGGGGCGACTTAGTCCTTTTTGGCACAAAACTCAAAATTATTTCAAATTTCTGGCAAGATTTCATTCTCTAACCATTAAGGTCGGCTTGTGATGTGTTATTTTCAGGAAATTTAGTAAGAACAAGTATAAATAAGGGTTTTTCCCCTCATTTTTCATCTCCTACAATATCATAATCTCTTGCAATCATTAAGCATTAAATCTTTCAAGCATTCAAGCACTCTATGCATAATCAAGTCATCCATTGGAGCACTTCATTGCATATTTTCAGCTTTACACATCAAGGGTTTGGTAAGTCTATGATATTGCATGTTTTTTTATTTATCACTGTCTTCATATTTCATTTCATTATCTAGGGTTTGATTACCAAAGTGGGGTTTGACCAAGGAAAACCCCTATACTCTAACCCTTAACCATTTTTCCCTCTTTGCATGTGTTTATAGACTTTGTAGGAAGATTTGTCAAATAAATAGGTGTTGAAAAGTGGTCAACAAGTCATCAAAGCTATTCAAGTCAAAATAACTCTAATTCAAGCTTGGAGACACTTTTTATCTCATTTTCTACAGAATCAAAATCAAACACCTATCAGAAAAGCAAGTGCAGATCTAAAGCTACAGGGTCATGTCCAAAGATTCCTGAAATCTACAGGTGGACTAAGCTACCACCAATGGTGAATTATTCCCACTACTAGGCATGAAAAGTGGTTTCAACATTTTTGGATACCCATTTGGCAAATTCCTATTCCAGCAAGATTTTCCCAAAATTGGGACTAAGTCGCCCAACTTGGCGTAAGTATCCTAGTCAACATTTTCTGTCAATTTTTTAGGATTCTAGAATCTTTCCACATCAAATCTTAGATTACAAGTGCACCTCTCCAATTATGTTCATTTATTTCATCATTTACTTGCATTTTTAGGTGTTTTGCATATCACAGTGTGTTTTCTAGTACTTTACATTTCTTAGATTTTTCATCATTGAATCATTTTCCTTTCAAATAAATTCATTAGTATATCATAATTAGATACTTTACATCTAATTTATATTAATCTTGAGTGTAGAAATTTGAATTTTGGACCCCAATTATTTCTCCTTTTAGGTGAGAAACCCTAAAAGGAGCTTAAAGCAATTGGGAAATCCAAAATCATTGTCCACAGCTAAGAAATATTGAGTGATACTTTCCTCTAGAATATGTTTTCGATAATCCATCATCACTAAGACAAGTTATGCAACCAACTAGAAAGTTAAGAACACATGATAGAGGTCCTAATGAAATGAAAATGAGTTTGCACTAGTAGGACATGAGTGTTTTTTATTTGAGCATATCCTTTAGAAGGAATAATTGGGTTAGACTTATGAGAATAAGGTTGGTTTTTGTCCAAATGAGATAGTGTGTCATGTTTGACAAGTTTTGAGGTTGATATTTTCTTCACTCTATAGTGTATTTTTTTAAGTTATGAAACATATTTAGCTTACTTCAATTTTATTTCAACTATATTAAGAAATGACTTAAACTAGTTTATACATATAAAAAATAAAAAATAAACCACTAATCATAATCTAAACTATATGTAATCTATGTTAGGAGCTAGGTATATAGTCATAACTAGTTAAAGAAAGAGAATTCTTGAGATAAGGTGTCCCTTATTTATTATTTAAAGAATACTGAAGGTCGATAGGAGTAAAAAGCATATAAAATAAAGTATTTATGAGTTTTGGGATAGTAATATGTTGAGTGATTGACACAACATGATAGAAAACTATAAATTATGATATCAAATCAATATGAATGGTAGTGTACTTAACTAGTGGTGACTCAAAACTTTCATTGATTCTTCATGAGTCTCCATGTTGTAGTCCAAGTAGTGGTTGTAGAATTATGATGTATTTTTTATGTATTGAAATTTAAATAAGAGTATATATATATAGGGTAAATGGTTAGTTTTTACAAAAGAGCCTACCTTAGTCCCATAGGTGTTGTGTTTCAAATTTAATAGAAAATTGCAAATATTGGGAGTGTGTGTAAGCCTATGTGTAGGAGTGTAGAAGTAGTGCATGTTCAAAAGATCTAACAAAATACTATAGAGGCTTCTCTATCGGTGCATGTAGTGCTTCAGTGATTGGAGGATAAAGATAGATTCACTAAAATTTCACAAGGAGAGAATAGAAAATCATTTATGGGTTCTTTCTATACAGAAGTAATGTAAAGGCATTGGTAACAAAATAATAAAAATAGAGTTGGAAGAAAATATCAAGAATATAAAATATACATGAAAAGTAGAGAAGAGAAGCTTCCAATAATTTAAAATATTAAGAGAGAATTCACAAATGCCTATATATTTTAGAAATTTTGTTTAATGGGTTAAAATGTATTTTTGTAATGTTTATGCTAATCTAGGACTTTTAAAAATGTAAAAAAGATAAAAAAGAATATATGTTTGTAAATGTTTTGAGTGGTTTGCATGCAAGGATATTACCATGATTATATTTGTGACTAAGATCACTATCGTAATCATGCTAGTGTCTAGGGGGATACAAATTTTCAATAGACTAGGAATAAGTAGGAAATATATAAAATTAGGCTCATTTAACATATCAACTTAATGAAAGGTTTATGTAATGCCCATATATTCCCTACCTTGTGATATTTATATTTAGCATCGTAATTGTTTATTTTGAGATACAAGATGGTGGATTAATGATTGTATGTCCATTCCTTCAAGGTGTTTATGATATTGTGCCCCTTTAGGTGTGTGTGTATTGCTTAAACTATTATATATTGAGCATGTATGTTTGATGTTTACTCTAAGGGTGCAAGTTCAAGGTATTTCTCCACTTGAATTGGTAGGTTTGGGTTACTCCCCAATGGTGGTCATTTCAAAGATCCTTATTTTTCTTTTGTTCCTACCATACTCTAATCGAGTACAAGGTATGCCATGTGTGACCTATTGATGACAATTTTACCCGTAGCAAACAGCGTGAACAAATTCTTCACAGACAAGACCGCAAAGAGCCTATCCTTCTTGAAAGATATGGAACAAAGACAACCTAAAGGGGAATTCTACATTTAATAAGGAAAAGTATTAGCTTTCTTTCAATCCCAAGTCTCTGATAACTAGGTCATGGTTGCACTAGGGTCGCTCTCAGGTACTGATGTGATATTGATGTTAATCTTAAAGGGACTACGGTTATGAATTGAATATTTTAGGCATTGAATTTTCAATTGGATAATTATGTTCAAGCATCATGAAATTGAAAGATTTGTTGTAACATTTCATGAACATCACAAATACTTTTCTATCACTTAAGTAGATTTAGCATTAAGCATTCAACAATTTTATGGAAAATAAAATATTTTCAATAAAATTTCATCCATTCATTCAAATTTTGGAACATTTTCAAGAATTTAAACATCTACCCTAAAATAAAGCATAAAAATACTGAAAATCAAAATTTTCTCCCGGTTATTCTCCATGGATGCCCCAAAAAATCAATTAAAACAAAGAAAACCACTTTATACTTCACCAGATTGCTTCACAGCTACATATAAAATAGTGCAAGCTTTTAAAGAGAAGGGTTTCATTTCTAGACATCAAGTAGGTTTTGTATGCACCCTTAAATGGCGTAGCATACAATCTTGTTTGGTTAAACTAACAAAACCAGCTACAAAATATATTGAGATAGGTAGCTATCTAATAAGCTCTGATATCCATCAATGTCTACGTGCATACAAAGTTTTATGCCAGAATGGTTTAGAAAATAGGAAAAAAGAACAAAACTTAAAAGTTTATGCTCCGACATCCACAAATTCTAAACTTAAAATAAAAAAAGGGATCCTCTAGTATTTTCTAGAAAACAAGGATCAAGAAGGATAAGACAAATACATGAGATGAAATGCAAGGGACCAATCTCATCAAGGCACGTGGAATGTAGTGACCAATAGGAAAATTGTAATCAAAGTCAATGGAAGTCAACTCCAATTACACATTGAAGCTCTTTGAGTGTTAATCTTTAATCTTCGCTTGGATGATACTTTGAATCAAGATAGTGTGTAGGAACTTCCCATACATTCAAAATGAACAAGCTGAATTTTCACCCCCACACATTGCTTCGCTCCAATTCTATCACTGTCGGGAAGGGGCTTCCTCAAAGGTTGGCGCTTTTCATCTACCACATGTGAAATACCAGGATCCCCAACATTCCTATGGATTCAAACTCCTCTGCCAATAGTATCCCAGAATAATCGAACCAGAATGAATATGATTCTATCCATGATTCAAGTTTTCCTAACCGTCCATACCCGAACTTTGCATCACAATCTACATCTCCTACAATCACAAATTCCATACATTAAATCCCTTTAAAAGAAAGAACAGCATTTGTAACATCTCATGTAAATAAAACCATTATTCAAATGTTCATATAAAAATCACGTAATTAAGACCCTTTTGAGCATAACATAAATCCTCACATATATACCGGATTACCAGAATCATTAGATAAACTTAAAAAATTTAGCATTTTCACTTCACATTACAACCTGGTACCTGGTACCCAATATTCAACTTTACTAACTAACTTTCCCAGACCTCGGTTATACCTGAACTCCATCATACCAGACTCCTTCATACCAGACCAGAGCCTTCCATTCGAACTCGCATTTCCTTTTACCTTTCACATGTTTCCAATACCCAGTATCCAGTGCCTGAAACACTTACATTATGAAGTACTCTTATTATCAAATATTTCTCTTTTCTCTTCACTTCTGGTGATCTTTCAATTTGCTAGCTCCTACCATAAGATTTTCTCTTTTTTTAGACTTGGGTCCCTAAGTCTTTTCAATCTTGGGATGTGTTGTGAGACCACACAACAACTTGCAACCAATAAAACCAAATTTAAACCAAACTTGAAATTAAATCACCCATTGTAAATTAAAATTTATACATATTTTAATACAATAACTTTTACCTTTACCTAGATTCTAACATAAAGAAGTAAAACTCCACCGGAAACATCTATTTGTGCTTTGATAAATTCCATTTTTTTTAACTTAGTGAAAAGAATCAGTTCATTAATATTGAACTACATAATATAGTAATCATCCAAAGCCAACCAAGGATAGAGCCTTACTGCCAGTCAAGCATCCATAGCCCCAGCAAGGTTATCTCTATAATTCCCCCAAATATAGCTCTACTACCGGTCAGGTGTTTATAGCCCTGGTAAAGTTATTTAGATAGCCTAAAGATTTCATATCTCTTCTTCTTTTTTCTTTTTAGATATAGCAATGATAGCTCATTTTTTAACCTTTGATATTTCAATGATAGCTCTTTTATCAACTTGCAAGCAATGAAGCACCGCTATAAGGTTGGGAATTACAGTGGTAGCGAAGGTTACTTTTTGATTTTTCATTCAATGCAAATCGTTTCATCAATTCACTACTTCCCAAAAACTCATTTAATGATTTCTTGTAAGTGTGTGTTTCCATCTAAATTTCACTAATTTATGCCAAATCCTAGCTAATTGTAATTCACTATACATTAGAAAATATGCATAAATTAAAATTTAGCAATAGACAACTTAATCACCAAATTTAAATCTAAATTTAGAAACATCAATTACCACCCTTCTGATTAAATTTTATGGCAACTACTAAAATTTATGCTAGCAATTTCAACTTGATGACACTCCACCTCATTAATGGATCAGAAATGTCATGATTACCTTGAAGCACGATCACATTATTCTACATTAAATTCGCATGCCTTACTCTACACATATTATCTTCTCAACTTACTCAAGTGATGACATGTACTGCCTTGCCGGTGTCATTTTCCTTTATATTTTGCACACATAAGCACCTCCATAATTAATACAACTCTTAAAAAAAATGAAATGACCACTATTAATTTCAAAAGCTTCAACTTTCTTGATTCACAATCTTCATACTACTCAAATTTGAAGCAATTTATCACCAAATATGTATGAAGAATTAATTTGAATTAACCTTTTAACTCTTAATATAATTATCCAGCTACCACCTCACTTACAATTTCCCAAAAAAGAAAAATTCTCAAGGCAACTATGTACCACAACTTTCTGACGACTCTGTAAATTCTACATTTCTTGTCAATTTCTTCACACTTTTTCTTTCTCTCTTTCTGTTTTATTTCCGCACTTCTGCTCTATGCATTTGTATTTGCTTCTTAGCCATGGATACTCCCATTTGTTTAGGTTGTTCTCGTAGAAAGAATGTTTTCTTAGGGAGCATCACATCACAAAAGCTTGAAAAGGTTTTCTTCATTAAGACTTCTAGTTTTACTATGCCAAATTTATGCTTAGTCCTTGGGGAAAAGTATGTTGCATCTAGCCTCTACTTTCACTTCTATTTTGATATAGCTTCTCACTTTGTAGCGTCGCTTTTGGATACTGAGCTACCTATTGAAGATGTCTGCATTGCTTCCAACTTGATAGTGAAGACTAAATTCCTAGAAAATTTGGATACCATTTTGTTTGTTTCACATCCGACCATCAGGATTCCCTCCATGGATGATATTCCTCGGTTCGTAGAACACAGGGAAGTGGTTCCACTTTGGCCTTTTCTTACTGATCTCCATATCCAATACTTTGAAGTTCATCAGGAACTCACCTATATAGGGTATTTAGCCCTGATAGAAGAGAAGTCCCACACCGACTGAATGGCTACTACCATCTGCAACTTTTCTCACTCTTTTTGACCTTTTGATTTTTTAAAACAAGGATTTTTGATACCTCATGTATAAATGTGATACACACACACACACACATATATATCTTTTCATACATTTTAAAGCATGTTTTACTGTGTATGGTTTTATTATTGCACTTTTCATAGTTCAATTTTACAAATGTTTGAATTAACTCTAATGTGTAAGATAAGTTTAAGCAGAATTTGCTAATGTAGAGGCCAAACAAAAAGAAAACAAAAAATGAAGAAAGAAAACAAAACGAAAGCAAAACCCTACAAAAAGAAAACTAACCCTAACTACCCGAACTCTAACATAACAAAAGATTAACTCTAATAAAGCAATTTATTTCAATTTCTACGACTATTTCTTCTACAATTTTCGTATGAATTACAACAGGTTTATCTTTAAATTCACTTATCAAAATTTTCAATATTCTATTGTAATAATGGATTATCTTAAATTTTATGCATTTAAACAACATAAATTTAAAAACTTACCCATAATTTGGCTCATATGCATGAAAATGAACTCATTAGAGATCAATTGCACACATTTCATTTGATGCGACCATACTCTACCTTCTTCCAGCCCTGGTCCATCTTCATGAATAGTTGTGTCCATTTCTTTGATTCGTTTGAAAATATTCATGTCTTCAGCCCTATCTTCACTTTGCATTTTTGTTAGACCAAGATATATCACTATTTATATTGCTATCAAAGATAAAAAAAAGTAAAAATTTGATATTTTGTATCTTGTATAAAATCAGGAAAATTTCTTTTTATAGCTTGTAAAATTTTGGCTTGGAACAAAATACACATGTTTCCCGCTCGATTTTCTCGCTTCTTGTTATCCGTGTTTTCCACGTATAGAGGAAATGATGATTCATCAATGTCGTTTCCTCATTTGTGATGAAATATCTCTAAATCTCAACATTCTTGCCTATCTCCCTACAAAACGTTAGGATTTTCTTTATAAAAATTGTAGTTTTCTAGATGTTTTGATGTATCTATTATTTTTTTAATATTTCTAATTCCACTAGGGTAAAAAAAAATTCTCGTTAACAATAGCTTTCTTTTACCAGTTAAAACTTCCTCTATTAACGAAATCACTTTACTTATTGCTAAAATTACCCTAGTTAAAAAAAAATCACACTCGAGTTCACCGTGATCAGTCGTATCATGAATTCTACACTCGGTGACTCTTCCAAAAGTGAATAAACTCAAAGGATATAGTTTTTGGTTAAAGATTTTCCAATTTTTTTAACTTCCATACTGAAAAGGCTAGCTTGCATTCAATTTCTCATTTACAAGCTCCTCACTAAACTCAAAACTAAGGTTTCAAAGTATAACTCTCCAATTTCAGAGAATAAAACCTAAAATATCAAACATGGCCCTCCTTCTAGTGCTAGTTCTTCTTGATGAAAATTTTACTCACAGCAAACAGGGTGAATAAATTCTTCACAGAAGAGACCCCAAAGAGCTTATCATTCTTCAAAGATATGGAACAAAGACAACCTAAATGGGAATTATGCATTTAACAGGGAAAAAGATTGGCTTTCATTCAATCCCAAGTCTCCAATAACCAAGTCATGGTTGCACTAGGGTTGCTCTCGGGTACTAATGTGATATTGTTGTTAATCTCAAAGGGGCTATGATTATGAATTGAATATTTTAGGCATTGAATTTTCAATTGGATCATTAGGTTCAAGCATCATGAAATCGAAAGATTTTTGGTAACATTTCATGAACATCACAAATACTTTTCTATCACTTATGTAGATTTAGCATTAAGCATTCAACAATTTTATGGAAAACAAAATATTTTCAATAAAATATCATCCATTTATTCAAATTTTGGAACATTTTGAAGAATTTAAACATCTACTCTAAAATAAAGCATAAAAAATACTAAAAATTAAAAGTTTCTCCCAATTATTCTTCGTGGATACCCCAAAGAATCAATTAAAACAGAGCAAATTGCTTTATACTTCACCAGATTGCTTCACAGCTACATATAAAATGGTGCAAGCTTTTAAAGCGAGGGGTTTCACTTTTGGACACCGAGTAGGTTCTATATGTACCCTTAAACGACGCACCATATAGTCTTGTTCGACTGAACTAACAAAACTAGTTACATAAAACACTGAGATAGGTAGCTATCTAATAAGCTCTGATATTAATCAATGTCTACGTGCATACAAAGTTTTATGCCGGAATGGTTCATAAAATAGGAAAAAATAACAAAACTTAAAATTTTATGCTCCTCCGACATCCACAAATTCTAAACTTAAAATAAAAAAGGGATCCTCTGGCCTTTTATAGAACACAAGGCTCATAGAGGATAAGACATACATGAGAGGAAATCCAAGGGACCAATCTCATCAAGGCACGTGGAATGTAGTGACCAATAGGAGAATTGTAATCAAAGTCAATGGAAGTCAACTCCAATTGCACATTGAAGCTCTTTAGGTGTTAATCTTTAATCTTCGCCAAGATGATACTTCAAATCAGGATAATGTGTAGGGACTTCCCATACATTCAAAATGAACAAGTAGAATTTTTGCCCCCACACATTGCTTGGCTCTGATTCTATCACTCTTGGGAATGGGCTTCCTCAGAGGTTGGCGCTTTTCATCCACCGCATGTGAAATATCGGGACCCACAACATTCCTTTGGATTAAAAATCCTCTACCAATAGTATTCCAGAATAATCAAACTAGAATAAATATGATTCTATCCATGATTCAAGTTTTTCTGACCATCCATACCTAAACTTTGCATCACAATCTGCATCTCCTGCAATCACAAATTACATACATTAAATCCCTTTAAAAGAAAGAAAAACATTCGTAACATCTCATGTAAATAAAACCATTATTCAAATGTTCATATAAAAATCACGTAATTAACACACTTTTGAGCATAACATAAATCCTCACATATATACAGGATTATTGGAATCATTAGATAAACTTAAAAAAAATAGTATTTTCACTTCACATTGCAACTCGGTACCTGGTACCCAATATTTAGCTTTACCCACTAATTTTCCCAGACCTCGGTTATACCAGAACTCCATCATACTAGACCGGAGCCTTCCATTCAAATTCACATTGCCTTTTACCTTTCACATGTTTCTGGTACTCGGTATCTGGTGCTCGAAACACTTACATTACAAAGTACTTTTATTATCAAATATTTCTATTTTCTCTTCACTTCTGGTGATCTTTCAATTTGCTAGCTCTTACCATAAGATTTATTATTTTACTTTTTTAGACTTGGATCCCCAAGTATTTTCAGTCTTGGGGTGTGTTGTAAGACCACACAACATGACCCTATGTCATATTTTTTCATATGTATTCTAGCTTACTATTTTTTTATTTCTTCATTTATCCATAGGTAGTTGTATATCAAAGAAATCCTTTCTTAGTAGACCTTATATCATAGTCTTGGACAATTTTTTTGTTGTGGGTCTATTATTTCACTTTATTGTTCAAATATATCTAATGCTGAAATTCTTCTTGATTTAAATGGCACAAGGAATTACTCATTGTTCAAGGGCTGCATCACTAGAAAGGGATGTTGGATTTTAGGATATATGTTTTGATTAGTTAAAGACATTATTTGATAATTTTTTCTCTCTTTTCTCAATTATTCCAAATGTATCACTAGTCAAGTTGTTAAATAAATTATCTTCTTCTATCACCAATTGATATATTATCATTTTCAATTCTTGATCCTTTTCTAGAATCCATTCATGTTGTGGGTTAGTCATAATTGTGTGTTTTGATTTAATAATTTAATTCCCATGTTTTTTCATGATTGTATTTGATGAATTAGTTAGTGTATTTTGATTGGTTAAATGTTTTTGTGAGTTTGAAAAAATGATAAATATTGTTATGTTGATTGCTTTGGGAATTATATTTAAATTGATTGTTTAAATTGGAATTATTTCTTTGGAATAACTTTAATTAGTTTATTTTAAAATTGCAAAAGGAAATGAGTTGAGCATTTTACTTTATCATGAAATGCATTTTGTGGAAAAAGGGAATTTATTTGGAAATTAAAAAAAATGTGAAATTGGAAAAAGAGCATAAAGAAAATAACTTAGGATTATTTTTGGCTTTCTTGCATTTCAAGGGAAACTGGCCACCAAACTGTCTCTTTGAAAATTTTGAAAATTATGAATTGAAAATGGTTTTTTTGGAGTAGATGAGCTTGAATATTGTATGGTAATGAAAAGAATTGAAGGTATTACATTGTGTTGTGGTTGCATTACCTCTTGTTGGATAAAATGAAAAAAAAAACAAGTTTTTGGTGAAATCAAAATGAGAGGTAAGTATATTCCCTCTCTTTGTTTCTTGTATTGTTTTGAGTTTTGGATGTCATGTTCACCCTTAAGGTAGATTAGGAATCCCTTTGTAGCTTGAATTTTGAGCAACTAAAGTAGATTAAATTTATTTTAGATTTTTTAGAAATGTCCAATTTGTGCCCTTATTATAGATTTTTTTTTCAAAATCCTCAAAATGTGAATTTAATTGTTTGGAATGGTTATTGTTCATCATAGGATCAAAATGGTATGTTTTTTTTTTAATATATTTAAAAAATGAGCTCCCACTAATGGAGTTTGAAGCTAATTTTTTGGATTTTGGGATAAAAATAAACTAGAAATTTTAAATTCTAAAAGTGAATTTGGTTTTTGTGGGATTTGGTTTCCCCTTAACAATTTTTCATTTTGGGTGCATTTGAATCATGTTCACTATTTATGTCGTGTTGTAGAAATCAAGCTTCTTCAATGGATTTTTTAAGAAATTCTAGGGTTTGTGATAAAAAGATATTAAAGAAAATTTGAATTAGAATTGAAATGGAATGATTTGGACTAGGATAATTCATGTCTTTTAATGAATCTTTGATGTGAATGTTTAAAATTTAATGTCATTTGTATGCATTATTTTGTGTGTCATGTCTAGTTGGTCGAATTGGTGCATGAAGAGCTTAGGATTAAGGTCTAGGGTTAGGAAAGAGTGGCTCTACATGTCCCAAATCCATATGTTACTTTGTGGCTACAATGGTTGTAGGGTTGTAAATCAAGTGGGAATTAAGGAAATTATGTGATTGATTAAGTTAATAATATTATGTCGACAACATAGCTTGAGTGCTTGCATAAGCTTTGTATGACTAGCTAACCTTGCATGACACATCACTTGGGTGGTGGATACCACTTGAGTACTCCCTTTGCCTTATGATGTGCATATATACTCGAGTTTGTAAGTCTTCTCTTTGTGTTTTGTGATGGCACTACTTGCCTTTCACTAGTCCCCTTGTCCTTGTATTCATTGGGTGTTGTATCCAACATGTGCCTAACCTTAGCCTTCTTTTGTTTTGGTTGAGTGAATTCTAATATGATTATTCATACATGTTTTATATGCATCATCATTGGCATGTGTGTAAGCCTTACACCCATGTTTGGTGTGAGTGTGCTTATGGCCCCTACAATGATCTCCTAGCATGATGGGATGGACCTAAGGGTACCACATGGTTGGGTGGTATAGAACCACTATTGGGGATTAGAAGATTCAATTAGAGAGCTCAAAAATCAAGTTCAAAGTTAGAAAGAGATTAGAGTTTCAATTAATGTATTGTTGTTTATATGTTACAAAAATGCAAGTCCTCATATCAATTTATAATAAATTATTGGAACCTCCTAAGTAGAAGGATTATAAATTGACCACATAAAAGGAATTGTTGCTATGTTTACTTTTATTATGTATACATGTTGGTGTCGTGAATGCATGTCATTTTATATGTTTTGTATCATTTTGTAAATTTGGTTAAAATGAACTAGAGTGCATTTTTATTTGATTTCAAAAAGAAAAAAATTCTTATAAAACATGTATATTGGTAATCCTAAAAGCTTTGGTTTCCTTGGTGCTCTTAGTGTGTTTGTAGGTGAGAACTCACCTCATTGAGGTGTTGTCTAGGGTTCTTCTCAAGGTATTGGGGTGAATGAAGTGTGTTGTGTAATGTCCCCTACCCGGCCTTGCCCTCATATTCATTTCTTGATTAGGTTTAAGTCTTTTTTCTCTTTCACAAGGAACATTCTCTCTATCAAATGATCCTGGAATGAAATCTACATTTGCCATGTTAACAACATTTCCACATACACATATACCTATTAGCATTAATATTTAGATATCCAAAATATAAACATAATCATAAATGTAGTTAGGCAGACATAAGAGGAGTTTCATAGGTGGATCCACCCTAAAGCCTTCATGTTAGGCATGAGAGGTTGTTCACAACAATCCTCCTTTCCCAATGGCTTAGTACCTGCATTCTCCACACATGGCAGTACCTCAGAAGACACTGGCCCTATTAGGAGAGATGGGAAACCCTAAGGACCAAGGGCCTAAGGCCTACCACCCCTCTATGCAGAAAAATCCAAGGTGGGATCCCCATCTTTCTATAACCCTATCCCTCATCAAGGGTCTAAGGGGATGCAAGGCCCAATCCCTTGTCTAGGGCCTAAGGGGCTGAAAGTGTGGTTTTTAGGCAATCCACTTGGTGAATGTTTCCCCCATCCTAATAGGGTAACAAACATAGAGCAAATAACCTTTGTACAGTCACATATATATATATATATATGTATTCATTATTGATTCTGATGTAGGAGCATCCTTGGTTCTTTGCAATCCTACATCAACCAAAAATATTTTCATTTCAATTTTGTTCTTGTTCAGTTCTTGTTCAATTCAAGTTGACAGATTCAATATTTCATCATATTTTGCTCACTGGACCCTACAAATCTATGTTTTCATCGCAGACATGTTCATTTTCCCTTATTCCAAGATTTTAGAATGATTGGATCTTTTTCTAGCAAGTTATCACTTCTGAATTAAGTGGCAGTTTCTAGAATAGAGCACTGAAGCAGTTTCGAGCCTAACGGCTATTTTGTCTCTTGTGGATCCTTCTCGTAACTTGCGGATCCTTTCGATGTGTTCTGAATTGTTCCGTGGAGTGTCCCTAACCTTAATTTTGGTCCACACTTCATCCTATGCACCTACAAAGGAGAAATTCAAATTTAAGGCTAACCTATTTCATGCACACGTTATGTTTCCTTCATCAAAGATTGTAGTGATCTTTGGTCGACGCGGAGGATTCTAGATCTCTGGATGTGATATAAATCATTGTAATAGATCAATAGGATAGTTAGTGGATGATTATTGGATTTGATATGTAAGATTTCAGCTCGTATTAAGGAGCATATAGGAATATCGTATTTCAAGCATGTTGTATCAGGCCTGTGAGCCCAATCTATGAACCCAGATGTTGCCAATTGATTGTAACTAAAATTTCTGATAATATGAATGTTTGAATCTACATTTACCTCCATATTATGTGTGGCTTATGTTGTGTAACTCTTGCTGCACATCCCAAACTGTTCTCTTTGAGGACCCTCCTACCGTGATTGCACGAAATTGGTATCAGAATGAGATTCATTCCATGAGAGATTGTCAGAGTTTGTGGAGTCCTATTGAAGATTTGTTGTGGGGTGACAGACTAAGGATCTGACCTGCAGCTATAGAGGACTTGTGTAAAGATGGCAGGAAGAAGAATTGGTAGAGGAAATGGAGCGCACGGAAATGTAGACCCATCTATAATGGAGATGTTGAGAGGAATTGTTGCTTGATTAGAAGCAGTCAAAACGGCCAAAGGAGAGGTTAACCAGTTGATGAAGTGAGTGATGAAGAGGTAGACAAATGGGAAGAAGGGGAAAGAGAAAATCAACATGGACTTGATCAGGAAAAAGAGAGGTTCATAAGAGCCCTAACCAGAGTAAATACTAAACCATATTTCAATCCACCAGATTATAGTAGTGAGTTGGATTCATATGAATTGCTTGATTGGATAACAAAGATGGAGAAGTATTTTGATTTTGAAGGTACTGCCGAAGATAAGAAGGTGAAATTTTCTTGTACAAAGTTGAAAGGACATGCATCCCTTTGGTGGGAACATTTGCGAACAGATAGGAAAAGAAGAGAAAAGGAGAAGATAAAATCATGGGATCAGATGGTGAATAAGTTAAAGACAAAGTTTATGCCCATAAAATATCAAATTAGTTTGTTCCGGAAGTTGCAGAATTTGAAGCAAAAGGATTCAAGTGTGATAGAGTATACTGAGGACTTCTACAATTTGAATATCAGATCCAGACATTCAGAGGATGAGATCGAGCAAGTAACCAGTTATGTGAATGGCTTGAAGCTATCTATACAGGATGAGATCAGTTTGATCAAGTTGTTGAGTGTGGAGGAGGCATATCAATGTGCCCTAAAAGCATAAGAGAAGTTGAATAAAAGACATGAGTAGAGACAGAGAGGAAGCGGAAGATTTCAGAGAGGAAGAACTTTTACCGGAGGAGGAAGAGGATCTTTTGCAGATCAGAATAAAGATAAGGAAGTCAATAAGAATGATAATTCGTACTGTAGAGATGATGGAAACTCTTACCGAAGAGGAGGATATGGTGGTTACCAGAATGAGGGTTATAGAAAATATTATAAAGGATAGAAGAAAAGAGTATTCAAGGGAACTTGTTTTAAGTGTGGTGGAGAAGGACATAGAGCATTTGAATGTAATTAGGGAGAGACAAGCAAAAAGATAGAGAACAGTAGAAGAATAGCCTTTGCTGAGGAGGATCATGTTGGATCATCTAATAAACCAAAAGAGGGAGAAGTGTTGGTAAATAGAAGAGTATTGTGTCAAAGTGAGATGGAGCAGGAACCATTGCAGAGAAATAATTTGTTTCGGACCAGATGCAAGGTGGATAGTAAATGTTGCAGAGTGATTGTTGACAATGGAAGCTCCAAGAACCTAGTTTCTAAAGAAGTGGTGAGCAAATTGAAGCTGGAAATATTGAAACACCCGAAGCCCTATCAGATAGCATGGATTCAAGATGAGCATAAGATACTGGTAAGTGAACAATGTTTGGTGAAATTGAAGATAGGAAATTATCATGATGAAGTTTTGTGTGATATCATTCCTATGGATGTATGCCATGTTTTGTTGGGAAGTCCTTGGCAGTATGACAGATAGGTTATTCATGATGGAAAGAACACATATACCATTGTTTCTAATGGGATGAAGTGGACTTTGTTGCCATTGGAGGATGTTCCTAAAGTTCAGGTTTGTATGAATCCTAGAATTTGTTTGGTCGATGGAAGGAGATTTTTGGATGGACTGAGACATGAGAACATGTGTTATGCCTTGGTTGCTTAGAAGGCTGAAGAATTGAAGCATGTAGAAGAACAACTGGAGGAGATAAAGGAGTTGCTGGCAAAATATGAGGATATCATTTTAGATAATGTACCTGATGGATTGCCACATGTGAGGAGTATTAGTCATTGCATGGATCTGATTCCTGGAGCTAGTCTGCCTAATAAAGTAGCATACCGGATGACACCGGCAGAGAATGAAGAGTTGAATAAACAAGTGCAAGAGTTGTTGAGGAAGGGTTTGATCAAAGAAAGCTTAAGTCCTTGTGCTAGCACCTAAGAAGGATGGAGAATAGAGGATGTCTATAGACTCTAGATCCATAAACAAAATCACAATGAAGTATAGATTTCCTTTACCCTAGATGGATGACATTATGGATTGTTTGAGTTGAGCTAAATACTTTACAAAGATAGATTTGAAGAGTGGATATCATCATATCAGAATCAAAGAAGGGGATGAGTGGAAGACAACATTCAAGAAAAATGAAGGATTGTATGAGTGGTTGGTTATTCCTTTTGGACTAACAAATGCATTGAGTACTTTCATGAGGCTGATGAATGAGGTATTGAAGAAATTCTTGGGTAAGTTTGTGATTGTCTATTTGGATGACATCTTTATTTTCAGTAAGACTAGAGAAAAAAATTTGTTGCATATAAGACAAGTTTTTTTGGACTCGGGGAACACTGAGAGGGGGGGTGAATTAGTGTTCAACAAATCTAAACATTAAATCCAGATCTTAAACCATTTACAACACATGAACAGAAATAAAGATGCAAGCACATGAACAAGATAATCAAAGCACCATAACACCAATATTTTTATGTGGAAACCCTGTTAGGAGAAAAACCACGGTGGAGATTAATCACAAATTATACTCTGTTAAAAGTATGAATAAAAAGGAATGCACATGCATTCAGGCACACTGCCTAAAACTCACTACTCAAAATAAGCAAGGCTCGCTGCCTTACAAAATGTTTGTGATTACAACAAAAAGATGAACTGAGAGGATAGCATCTCCAAATTCCTAGATTAAGTTCCAATGAAGCTCAATAAACAATCTTTAGCCCTTCTAACTAATTATGTATTTCTGCCCTGCTTTGCTCTGCTCTTCTATGATTTTTTGCCCTTCTGAAATTGTGCATAGATCACCCTTCAAATACTCGCACACACATTTTCTCTACTTTACACACACATTCACACATTTTCACTTGCTTCTCACACACAAAATGAATTACTAATCTCATATATATATATATATATATATATATATATATATATATATATATATATATATATATATATATATATATATATATATATATATATATATATATATATATATATATATATATATATATATATCCTGCTAACAAAAATTTCATTCCTTTAGGTCAGCTTTAACAAAACATGAAATATCCTTCAATGGTTAGCTCAAATCACAAATTAAATTTAATGCGCACCCACACAAGTCGACTAAACTATAGCTACAACCCAAAACAAAATAACCAACACAAAAAATAATTAATTAATTATTCCTTATACATCTGCGACATGCGACATTCACTAGGCTGGCCATAATGAGCAAATAAAAAGAAAAACATTCTACCAAAGCATCCAACTGGATCTCCTAACTCGTACACTGATCAATGCAACATCACAAAACTTAACAAGATAGTATAGATGCTTAACAAACTCTCTCGGAGATCCACAACTCAAAATGATGATCCGGTGAAGCACACAAATTGATATACTGACCGGATGCCTTGTTCTTCATACTCTCTGCCAGTAAATACTGATCTTTACTTATCTTGTTGGTATGGATAAATCTTGGTCTGTGGACTGAAAGAATGACTTAGGTTGCCATCAATGACAACACTAGAAGCCACATTCCATCAAGCAAGCCATATGCCACCAATCTCCCCCTTTGGCATTGATGGCAACACTTAGTGAAAAATGATTGTGTTAGAATTCAAAATTTCAAAACTCAAACTCCCCCTTAGAATGATAAAACATTTTTCATAGCTCTCCTCCCCTTAGACATCAATGAAAAATAGATTCTTCACCAAGCTCTCTTCCCCTTTCAAAAATTTAAAATTTGAAGTATAACTGCTACTTAAGTTAGAAAATTAACTTGTACTTATCTTTCATACCCGAAAGGAATTTCTTCCATGCTACTACAAAAATCCCAATGATTAAGATCATGCTATTATTCTCAAATTTCTTGTTAATAATTTGAATGAGGGATTCCAAGATTGTAATTGCTTCTAGTTTTTCTCCTTTCCTAAAGACCTCAATTAGCTACTCCAACCTGCATTCAGCCAAATCCTTGACTTTCCAAAAGGTGTCCATAAGAGTGTTTCTAGTAAAGTGGAGTTTTGCATGCTTAGACTACAATTCTTGAATCTTTTTCTTTACTGCTCCATCCTGGTCCTAAAGCATAATGTAATCTTGACCAATTTTGATCAACTCAGCGTCAATCTGCTCTAGCTTTTCCTTATACCTCCCAACAACATGAGGCCACCAAAGACAATAGTTGTAAATGCTATTAGCTGAATTAATACATTGCCTCAACTCATTCATTTTATTTTTTAGTTTGGTAAGGGATAGCCTAAACTGTGCCTTTAGATGCAAAATTACTTCATCTTTCTTGTCCTAAGGCTCATAGGCCATAGCCTCCCTGATACATTCAATCATTTCTTCTAGAAGCACATTCTTCAAACTTTCCAATCCAATGTTATTATGCACAAAGTAAGAACTCAATGTGTTCTCAATCAAGTCCTGCTCATATGAGGGTCCATCTAACCATATGTCAGCAATCTTCCACATTCCATCTTTCTCCTGAATAATCTGTAGTATCTTTGATTTGAATAAAGCACCTTCTTCATCGCTTCCTTATGATATTATTACGTCCGATTCAATTGATTTTGGTTCATCCCTAGGAGTATACTCATCAGAGTCTTCATCTGGTATATCAACAATTATCTGTCCTTTGCCTTTTCCTTCATATTTTAAAGACTTATGTGTTGGAGGGGTGTCATTAGTAAACTCTAGAGCCCTTTTTTGCTTCCTTTCTATTTTACTGAAAGATGATCCAACTTCAAGTATCTTTACCGGAAGGGGAATGTTAACTTCTCCAAACTTCCCTAGCAATTCCTTAAAGAAATTTGCATATACTTGCTCATAATTTCCCAAAGCATTAGAGTGTTCAAAAAATTTCTTACAAACCAGTTCACTTTCCTTCCATACCACATTATCATTCTAAGGCAAGTAATTCAGAAAATGCATCATGATACATATGATCAAAGTACCAAACTTGAAAGGGTAATTTGCTTCTTTCGTCAATTGCACATTTTACATCAACTAATCCTTCAACAATCCACATAGATCAAAGTCTTCATCTTCCATTATCATTTTGTGAGTGATATAAATTGCGCCTACCGATGTTGTGCCTTCCCTATTTCTAAAGAAAAATTTGTATGAAATCCCATGTGCAATGTACCTTGTATTTGGATCTTTGATCATTGAAATTACTAGAGCCCTCTGATCTCCTGTCATTCCGGTTAGGGTTTTGACTTCCTTGTTCCAAATCAACTTGTTTTTCGAAATATCCCCAACATTGCATAGACCAATTAAATTTCTAATTACATCATTTGAAATAAGATAGGGTTTATCCAAGATTAGTATGTCCTCATTCAATCTGTTCAAGATAAACCTAACCACTTTCACATTGACGAAATAAGGAAACTCATTCCAAATGTCCAAACTTTTATGTTTCGCACCTTCAAGCCACTTCAATTCACCGGTTGGAAACAAATTTCTAACAACCCTAATCTTTCCACTGCTATACTCATCCAAATTCACCATTCCTTTGATTTGCTTCATTTTTGTTTCTGTACAGAACAAGTTTTTCTACCAAGCACAAAATTCAAAATTCAACAAGCAATGGAAATACTTAATGAATTTGCTGCCGAATTTTCTTTACTCCTTTGAAATTTCACTACGGAGGCTCTCCTTCTATTCTTCTTCAATACAAGGTGACAAATGAGGGTTCCAAATACCATTTTATAACTTTGTGCACCTAACCTTTTTTCCGCATTAAATATTTTTCCCTAGGAGTCTCGGGTACTCTATTTTCTCAAACACCAAAAGAAAAATTTGTTTGCGGTCCTTCTACTTCTCATGTTTCTACATAAGCGGTCACTAATGCATTTGCAAACTTTTATCATAGCTACTGACAATTTTCTACATTTTGGTGTCAGCTACCGACAGGGGAACAAAGGATTTTTCTTGAAAGATTCCCCCTAGGCCAATGGCCTAAGATCAATTTCCAAAGGAATTATTAGAAGAAGATTTTGGTGTGGACTTATTCCCTTCATCAAAGTCACTCTTCCTTACCCATGTTTCCTTCATCTGATCTCTAATCTCTTCCACAGTCACTTTTCCTTTTCCTTTTTCATCTTTCTATGAGATTTTTCCCTTGTATACTGGACCTCTTCTATCCATGTTTCTATTCCTGCAGAATCTTGCAATGTGACCAAATCTATTGCAATTGTAACACACCAGATTTCTTTGTCTAGACCATTCATTCCATTGATTTCCCTTTTATCTCCACTGATTAGCAATATGCCCAAATTTTCCACAGGTATAGCATTGAACATTCCTTACATTGGCATACATACTTCTGCATTCAATTGAATTACGACCAAAAATTTTACAACTAAAACACTAACCAGGAAATGATGGACTACTTGAATTTATTTTACTTCTACATTGAGAAGCCATATGACCAAATTTATTGCATGCAAAACAATAACCATTAAAATTTTGAGCGTTGGGTTGTCTTACCAGATACCTCCTACCTTTGTTCATCTGATTTCTTTGTCTGGAATCCTTATGTTCAGATCTGGAGTTTTCTTCCTTCTCATATCCAAGACCTCGCTTATCATTTGCATCTTTTTGTCCTTTAGTCAACTCATCAAGCTTAGAAGAACTAGTTCTAAACTTCTCCTTGTACTCATTTGAAGTAGAGAATTCATCTCTGAGAATAACTATTTGTATTTCAAGCTCTTGTTCATTATTTCTGGATTGTTGCAATTCAATCTCCATTTGAATGAATCCACTATTTACTTTGTTGCATTCTTCATATTTTTCTTTTAAAGGCTAGGCCAGATTCTCCTCATTCTTCTTCCTTTCTTCAATCTCCTTGGTTAGATTCATTGCCACAGATTCCATTCCAAGCTTTAGAGTAGCATTGTCCCTAGCAAGCTTTTCACATTCTTCAGTTATCTCTTTTAGGGTCTAATTCAGGTGAACATCTTCCAAGCTTTTATTTTCTTTCTACTTCAACTAATCACAAAGTTCCTTCCTCTTTTCTCTTGACTCATTTATTTTATCCTTCAATGATTGAATGAATTTCTCAACATCCACAAGATTTTGTTTTAATTCCATGACTTCTAGTTTAGACTTATCAAGATCATCAAGTTCCACCATAAACTATTGTTGAAGACTGCCAAAGTCCACTACAATCCAAGATCCACCTCAAGCTATTAAACTTTATGCAGAGGAACTTGGCTTTGATACTAATTGTTGGACTCAGGGAACACTGAGAGGGGTGGTGAATCAGTGTTCGAAAAATCTAAACTTTAAATACAGATCTTAAACCATTTACAACACATGAACATAAATAAAGATGCAATCACATGAACAAGATAATCAAAGCACCATAACACCAATATTTTTGCATGGAAACCCTATTAGGGGAAAAACCACAGTGGGGATTAATCCACAATTATACTCTGTTAAAAGTATGAATGAAAGGGAATGCGCATGCATTCAAGCACACTACTTAGAGCTCATTGCTCAAAATAAGGAAGGCTTACTGCCTTACAAAATGTTTGTGATTACAACAAAAAGTTGAACTAAGAGGATAGCATCTCCAAATGCCTGGATTCAGTTCCAATGAAGCTTAGTAAACAATCTTCAGCCCTTCTGACTGATTTTGTATTTCTGCCCTGCTCTGCTCTATTCTTCTTTGATTTTCTACCCTTCTGAAACCGTGCATAGATCACCCTTCTAATACTCGCACACACATCTACTCTGCTTTACACACACATTCGCACATTTTCACTTGCTTCTCACACACAAAATGAATTACCGATCTCATATATATATCCGCTAACAAAAATTTCATTCCTTCAAGTCGGCTTTAACAAAACATGAAATATTCTTTAATGGTCAGCTCAAATCACAAATTAAATTTAATGCGCACCCACACAGGTCGGCTAAACTATAGCTACAACCCAAAACAAAATAACCAACACAAGAAATAATTAATCAATTATTCTTTATACATCTGTGACATGCGACATTCACTAGGTCGGCCACAATGAGCAAATAAACAAAAAAACATCCTACCAAAGCATCCAACCGGATCTCCTAACTCATACACTAATCAATGCAACATCACAAAACTTAACAACAAGATAGTATAGATGCTTAACAAACTCTCTCAAACATCCACAACTCAAAATGATGACCCGATGAAGCATACAGATCGATATACTGACCGGATACCCTATTCTTCATACTCTTTGCCAATAAAATATTGATATTTACTTATCTTGCCAGTATGGATAAATCTTGGTCTGGGGACTGGAAGGATGACTTATGTTTCCATCAGTGACAACACTAGAAGCCACATGCCATCAAGCAAGCCATATGCCAACATGTTTTGCAGAGGTTGAGAGAAGAGCAGTTGCTAATAAACATTAAGAAGTGTAGTTTCAAGAAGGAAGAATTGGTATATCTAGGATTTGTGATATCTTCAGATGGATTGGAGATGGATCTTGGGAAGGTAAGAGCAATTGTTGAATGGCCTACACTAGAAAGCATTGGAGAGGTAAGATTATTTCATGGATTGGCTAGTTTCTACCGAAAGTTCATTAGGAATTTTAGTTCTATTTGTAGTCCTATGACAGAAACAATGAGAGGGGATAAGAAATATTTTAGGTGACATCTGAAGCAAACCAAAGTTTTGAGTTATTGAAACAAAATGTGACTAAGCAGCCTGTGTTGGCCTTGCCGAACTTTAGTAAGGTATTTCAGGTAGATTGTGATGTAAGTGGAAATGCAAATGGAGCAGTATTAAGTCAAGAAGTAAGACCAGTAGCTTATTCCAGTGAGAAATTGAATGATGGTAGGAGAAGGTATTCAATGTATGACTAGGAGTTTTATGCCATAGTTCAAGCCTTGAAGAAGTGGAGACATTACTTGTTGCCTAAGAAGTTTGTGTTGTATAGGGATCATTAGGCATTGCAGTATTTGAACAATTAGGGTAAGTTGAATAAGAGACACATGAGATGGGTGGAATTCTTACAAAGTTATACTTTTGTTTTGAAATGTATAGGAGTGGAAAGTCAAATAGAGTTGTTGATGCTTTGAGTAGGAGAAGGAATTTACTGGCAGAGATGAGAGTGGAAGTATTAGGATTTGATGAATTGAAGAACTTGTATGAGGAAGACCTGGATTTTGCAGAACCTTGGAGAGCTTGTAAAGAACCAGTCTTGGAGGATAGGAGTCAGTGGTTGGATTATTCCATTTAGGAGGATATATTGTTCAAAGGGAATCAGTTGTGTATACCCCAGAGTTCAATGAGGGATAGCTTGGTGAAAAAAAAACATAGTGGAGGATTGGAAAGACACTTTGAAATTGATAAGACAATAGCATTGGTAAGTGAGAATTACTTTTGGCCACAGATTCATAAGGATGTTAGGAAATTTGTGCAGAGTTGCAGAGTTTGTCAAGCTGCAAAAGGGAGTAGTCAGAATGTTGGATTGTATAAGCCTTTGATAGTTCCAGAGAGACCTTGGGAGGATATCAACATGGATTTCATACTTGGTTTGTTGAAGACACGGAGAGGTTATGATTCTATATTTGTGGTGGTGGATAGATTTTCTAAAATGATACATTTCATACCTTGTAAGAAGACAACAGTGCAATACATGTAGCAGACTTGTTTTTCAAGGAAGTGGTCAAATTGCATGGATTACCGAGGAGTATTGTTTTAGATAGAGATTCAAATTTTGTTGGTTACTTTTGGAGGACACTTTGGAAGAAGTTAAAGACAGATTTAAAGTTTAGTTGTACTTTTCACCCACAGACTGATGGATAGATAGAGGTAGTAAACAAGAGTTTGGGGAATTTGCTAAGATGTTTGGTTGGAGAGAAAACTAGAAGTTGGGATTTAATCCTTGCACAAGTAGAGTTTTCTTACAATAATTCAATGAACAAGAGTACCAGAAAGACACCTTTTGAGATTGTTACTGGAGTTCATCCTAGAGGTATATCAAAGTTGCGAGACATCGGTAAGGAAGATAAAAGGAGTGCAGAAGAAGAGGAATTTGTAGAACAAATGAAGAAAGTTCATACTCAAGCAAAGCAACAATTGGAAGATATGAACTGGAAGTATAAGGAGAGAGCAGATGAAAAGAGGAGACATAAGGAGTTTGAAGTTGGAGATGAAGTGATGGTGTATTTGAGGAAGGAAAGATTTCCAGTTGGCACATACAATAAGCTCAAGATGAGGAAGTTTGGACCCTATAAGATTTTGAAGAAATTTGATTCAGGAAATGCATATGAAGTAGAGTTACCGGATGGCGTGGGTATATCACCTATATTCAACATTGCAAATCTACATCAGTACCATGAAGCATAATTCAGTGAAGACAGTAAAGCAAAATTGGATAAATAGTTTCCTAAACAACAATCAGACGAGATAGAAGAGATTTTAGATATTAGAGATGGGAGGAAAACACGTGGAAGACAGTGAAAAGAATATCTTGTGAAGTGGAAAGGCAGACCAGTGAAGGATTCTTCTTGGATTTCTCAGGTTGAGGTAGACCGTATTGGTTTTCCTTTAGCCCCAACAAAGTGAGGGAATCACTTTTCAAATAACCCCGGATGTCTGATACAAGAGCATCCTTAGTTCTTTGCAATCCTACATCAACCAAAAATATTTTCATTTTAGTTTTTTTCTTGTTCAGTTCAAGTTGGCAGATTCGGCCTTTCATCATATTTTGCTCACCAGACCCTACGGATATATGTTTTCATCATGGACATGTTCATTTTCCCTTAGTCCAAGATTTCAGAACAATTGGATCTTTTTCCGCCAAGTTATCGCTTCCGGCTTAAGTGACGGTTTCTAGAATAGAGCAGCGGAGCAGTTTCGAGCCTAATGGCTAGTTTTGTCTCTTGCAGATCCTTCTCGTAACTTGCGGATCCTTGTGGTGTGTTCTGAATTGTTTTGTGGTGTGTCCCTGACCTTAATTTTGGTCCACACTTCATCCTATACACCTGCAAAGGAGAAAATCAAATTTAAGGCCGACCTATTTCATGCACACGTTATGTTTCCTTCATCGGAGATTGTAATGATCTTTGGCCAACGCAAAGGGTTCTAGATCTCCAGATGTGATATAAATCATTGTAACACATCATTAGGATAGTTAGTGGATGAATATTGGATTTGATATGTAAGATTTCAGCTCGTATTAAGGAGCATATAGGAATACTGTATTTCGAGCATGTTGTATCAGGCCTATGAGACCAATCTGTGAACCCAGATGTTGTTAGCTGATTGTAATTGAAATTTCTAGTAATATGAATGTTTGAATCTGCATTTGCCTCCATATTTTGTGTGGCTTTTGTTGTGTAACTCTTGCTACATGGCCCAAACTGTTCTCTTTGAGGACCCTCCTACCATGACTACACCACATTCACCTATATTCATTATGCTTTATGAGTATGAGTATGATCATATAACCAAATGAGATGTGTTTAAGGAAATGTATCAACTATGCACAAGTAGATATAGCCAAATATATTCATGTCCATTCTTATGATCTTATTTTCTAACCATGATAATGTAGTTTATAAGATTCAACATCAACAAATCTAAATGCAATCCTATGAGTGAATTCCTTAAATTATTATCATATGTATATTCCCCTAATAGTGTATGTGAAGAGGCCAATTATAATGCAGTTAATGAGTCTAGCAAAAAATTAAATACATTTTCATTTATCATTGATTCTGTAAGTCCATATTAATATCATTTCATCGTGATAACACTAAAGAAAGCATTACATCAATAATTAGATTAGCTATATTAGTTCCTTATATTCAAAATATGCTAAATATTATTGCTAAGTGAGTACATCACCTAAGTTGTTGTATCTCTCCATGTTTTATGATTCCTTACTCACCTCTTTCAACCTTATACTAGATTGATCATAGGATGAGGAAAATTCATAAATATACATAATCTACTTATGTTTATATTAAAGAGCCATCATTACTTATAAGACTTAATAATTGCTACAAGCATGATCATATATAATATATCTATATATCCTAAATAAACATATACATATTATCATTCTAGTTGGTGCCTATTTATAATGATTACTTTTGCGCACACACACATTAAACTTACTATAACGATCCCTATATTAAATAAACTATGATCATTATTATATTGAATAAAACATGGATCAAAATTAACATACATATTGCTGCTAATGGTTTTATTCCCTTCCTCTTTATTCACATCCCATTCCATACCATTCCTTTAGTAGATTTGTTAGTAATTTTGTTATGGTGAAATGATATTATTACCTTCATTTCTTCCTCCCCCCGATTCCTTATTCTACACTCACCTTTTATATCCTTATGAAAAGAAAGCATCTTTTTGAAAAGGAATACCCTTTTGAAAAGACATGATCCTTGGCCATGTTAATCGTTGTTTTTTCCATAAAGTAATCGTAGCCTTCTCACAAAGTATTTGTTGCCCTTAATTACCATTTTTTTATAATTGTATTTCAATATATATTATTTCCTATACTTTATATTAATATAGAATATATTTATTATTATTTATTTTTAATTTAGTTTTACATAATTTTTTATATTTATAATATTATATTATAATGTTTATAATTATAATAATAAAAATATTAGATTGATAATATTTATATTGTTATTTATTTTATTTATTTATTCATATTTTAATATTAGGGTTTTCTTTTTTGTGTTGCTATTTCAAGGACATGACATGTTGGACACCTTCTCCCTCATCCCTTGTAACTTTGAGTTGTTTTGGAGTCTCTTGTTGACTCCCAAGCCCTTCAATTTATCTCCTTCGTGGGCTAGTGGTTTTGGAGATTAAGTGTTAGTGTTCACCTCGGTCTCCCATTATTTTCTTTGTTTTAGAGTCTAGATTGTGTTGTGACTCTTTCCCTATGTGTCTTGAGTGTTATTTTTGGCATGGTGGTCTAGATGGGGGCTTTGATTAGTTTACTAGCGAGGACACTAGTGCTTAGATAGGACACTAGCACTAGAAATTCCAACACCAATCCAATACTTTTGTACAAGTACAATACAATTGCGAACTCATTTTCGTTTCCGTCTTGGGTGTTAGTGCCTACTAGTGTATTGTAGTCCTTTAACGCGTTGATGTCCCTCATTTCATTAGATAATGACTTCTTTTGGCTATTTCTTTGGGAAATTTTGTATAAGTTGTTCCCCTTAGTCTAGTGAGTCTTTTGATGTCATGTTGTTGATAAGTTCATACCTTGAGGGTTATGACACCTTTTGTCTTGGGAAGCAAGTCATTGCTTGAAACAACACATCATCATTCCAGCTTGTTGGGGGGCTTGTGCCTCTAGGGTTGTCTTGTCTTGTAGAGGTCTAACCCCTTGTGTTAGAGGCTCCTTGTTGGGTTTTATTCCTCTTGGGAGTTGGTTTGTGCATTTAGTGTTGGAAACCCAATGATTGTGTCGTCTAGTTGAGATGTGGTATGTCCTAGTTATTATGTCATTATGAAGGTTTCCTTTGGTATTGTGAGAGCTTGTGTGTGTTGGTGGGGATTTGAGGTTGAAGTTTCCCTCATTCCATCTATGTGTTGTGTGTTTGCAAGAGAATGTGATCACGGGTTAGTACTCGATTATTGTTTGGGGTGTCACTTCACTCTCTCATAGGTCCATCATGATGAAATCCCATGATTTGTAAGTCTTTTGATGGTGCCACCTTACATGTAGCAATGGTGATGTTATCTTATTATTAGACTCCTTGTGTGTGGTGTTTGACACAACAGTTGTGTGCACATTGGTGTGTAGTAAAACATTTGGTTGTTTTTATTGTTTTAAAAAATTTGTTAGTTAGTGTCCTAGATGTGTGGCTTGGGGTACTACATGGGTTTTAACTTTAAAACTTGCTTAATAGGCCCTAAAACAAGTTAGAAAAAATAGATGAGAAAATGACTATTCAATGTAGAAGTGGATACTAAAATGGGTGTTCAACATAGAGTGAAAATTATGAAGTATGCAATTTTTTATTCTTCACCCTCCCACAATATTCTAAAATTCATCATGGCATGTGACACAAGGAATTAAACATGGCATAAGAGGGCAATACTTGATTCTATGAACATTGGATTGACACCTAAAACAACTATTAGGAAGATTGATGTAGGTCACTCCCTTTATGAAAAGTGAAGGGTCCTATCTTGAATCTATATAGTATTGTTAAGGTTAATGGTTAGGTCCACCTCAATATAACTCCTTAGGTGGGGTCATGAAAAATAAAAAAATTGCTCAATCATGGAAAATAAAGTCCCAAGGTTGGATACTTTGTTGTAGGAAAGCCTATAAAGGAATAGGTAGGCATATAAGCTTGACCCAGATGAGGACCTTGAGCAAAGCTTGCATAGAAACCTTGAAATTGTAGGTAAATTAAGACCAACAAAAGGATATTTCACATCAATCAATTATTGGAGTGGTTTAAAAGCATGTGAACTTGTTGGGGGGTCCTTGAAAAAAGGAAAAAAAAAGCCCTTAAGGCTACAAGCCCTAGGAAACTCGACGCCACAAGATTGACAAGTAAGTTGTATCGAAATAGTAAGAGACTGTTTTTCAATAGAACTCAACCAACATACTAAACAATTAAACTAAAAAATTTATACTATTGATAAATATAATCTACGACACTAATAGAAGACAAACATCCACAAGAAATTCCATATAATTACCTCTTTTTATATCTTAAATATAAATTTAAATACCCTCTTTTTGAACAACAAAACTTATAAATAACTTTGACAAAAATTATATTAATAGAATTAATTTATCCTAAAAACAAAAATAAATAAATAAATAAAAACCTTAAATTATCCTATACAAAAAAAGATATGGAAAAAACGAGAAGAAACAAACAATAAACCCTCAACCATGCTAGGGGAGAGGATCTAATAGTTGAGCACCCTAACTTTGTGTTTTTCAAAATCTTATGTGAAAATTTCAAATCACTCCCAATTTTTTACAGCAACATGCTTGACAAGTCCCCTACTTATAACTAAGTTTTCAAGGCCACATCAGCATGCATTTTGTCGAGGTGTCCAAAAATGCCCCCAAAAAAGTGAGACTGATAGTTGTGCACTAAGTCATATTTTATTGGTTGTTGTTGTGGCATCACATGATTTGTTGCTTTTTAGATGTAGGAATACATTTCATTCAATTATGGATAGTCATCATCAACACTAACAACTTTAAAGTCACAACTATTGATCCAATATTGTTAAAAATATTAGAAATTAAATCAACAAATACTATAACA
>VDFB02047230.1:182323313-182397783 GCA_007258455.2 Sequoia sempervirens | reverse complement strand
GGGGTTTCTGCATAGGGGATCCCTCATGGAAAATGTTCCACGGCCTATGCTGTCGCCTGGCCGCCGCAACCGGCTCGATATGGGTTTCTGTCGGTTATCGGCTCGCCCCGGAGCACCGCCTGCCAGCCGGATGTGAAGATTGCATTACGGCTCTGGCCTGCCTTGCACGACCCGGGTTCGATCCGCTCTCTTCCCGCGGGGACCTGGAGTGCTGCTTCTTGGCCGGGGACAGTGTAGGTGGAAATTTGGCACACCAGGTGGCGGTTTCTGCCGCTCAGAGCGGCGGAGGGGGGATCAAGATTTTGGGGGTGATTTTGATGCACCCGGGGTTTGTGAAGGAGGAAAGGAGTCCATCGGAGATCGAGAATGGGCCCGATGTAGCCCTGGTGTCGATTGAGGCGGTGGAGAAGGGTTCCAGGCTTGCCCTGCCGGAGGGCAGTGACAAGAATTACTATGTAATGAGTCCCTGGATCCCAAGCAGTGGCGAACTTCTGCTTCCTCCTGTGCTTCTTATTGTTGGGAAGATGGACATCTTCTATGACAGACAGATTGAGTATTGCAGAGAAATGAAACGAGTTGGGCAAGATGTGGAGCTTGTGGAATATTCAGCGATGGGGCATTGCTTTCTTAGCTACCCGCAATATGAAAGTTGCCCCGAGGCCGCGGATCTTGTCCAGAAAGTCATCCAATTTATGGAGAGGTGCAGCAGAGCACAAAGTCTCGGCGCTACAGATGCCATTTCATCGTAAAAGTGAAGAGCAGGCAGGAGGTTTGTTATTTTAAGTTTTGGATGTGTGATTAAATCCACTCGTTCTGTTCGTCGTTTATATTATATTATATTATATTATGTATAAACATAATTGTGAAATTAGATAGAGGTAAATTCCTTTTTAATGGTGAGGAATTTGGGCTAGGGGAAAAGTGGTTATAAGTTTGAAATCTATAGGGAGTAGGTATGTACGTTTTATATCTAAAATAGTTAGGTGCATCTTATATATAAGGTAGTCTCATATGTTATAAATGAATTGAGATCAAAATATAGGTAACACATAGTAAAATGTAAAAGAACTTTTCTATTTTTTAGAAAGTCGAGACTTGAATGGTATAATATGTTTTTTTAAATTTGAAAAAATAATTTATACAATAATTATGATGTATAGGTTTGATTTCAATTGGATAGGGCTCTCACCACTAAGGTGAAAGGGCTCTCCAATGCCCTCAAATTCTTAAGGTATCATATATTGACTCATCCTCTACATTCTTCTCCAACATCAGCAACTGCTTTTGTTGTTCTTCCTCAACCTTTGTAAGTGGTGGCTCTAGTTTCTCTGCAAGTCTCTATATGTTTATGCTTGAAACCTCTCTTTTTTTGCCTCTATCGCCATTGTAACTAATTAGATATCTAGTTAGGTTGGTGGTCTTTTTGGTGTATATTTTTATCTTTATGTTATGCACTCATATTTTTATATTTTAAATAAAATATAAGCATATATTACCTTTTATGAGAAAAAACATAAGATGTATGATACCCTTTATGATGTTTAAGTTATGTAATCTTTATGTATCAAAATCAATTGTGTATAAAGTTGTTAAATGCTAGTGTATTGTCATATATTGCATCCTATGTAATTTCACATTCCATGAGCCTCCCCTTTAGATAAATTAAAGACAATAATGCGATGTTCATTTTATCTAACTTTATTTTAATCTTTAATTGCTTAATCCATTTGTTTCCTATCGTTAAGGTGGATTTATGTATCGGACGAACATGCGCCGCATAGACGTTTGTGCACCGTGCGAACATCCTAAATGGATTCCTAACCATAGTAGACATTGAGACATTAAGTTTCCCACCTATTAGTGAACGTAACACATCTTTGGCTTGCAAACGTGCTAGAACGAATCTTGCATGCATATACCTTCCTAAAACATTCAATTTTGAAGAATCTACCAATTTATACATCTATCAACCTTCTCTAGGCTATCTACCATCTCTATTCTCTTGCTCTCTCTTGCTCTCTCACTCTCATAGTGAAGCTCTATAGAAATTATCTCTCACAAGTTTATCATGTATATCAATTCAAGAGGAGAATCACAAGCTATTGGTAACACCCTCTTGTTATTTTATCTTGTCTACATAATCTCATATTTATTTATTTATGTTCATGATAGGGATTCTCCTCCTTGGTGAGATTTGTTTCTATCACATGTCTTTTCTTTATGTGTTTTATCTATCTTGATCCTACTTGACTATCTATGGAGGTGGAAATGATGAAATGAGGGTTTGATTGAGGCAAGACCTTAAACAACCCCAACATTTTTTCTTGGTCTTATGTGTCTAGGTATTGAAGATATTTCTTTGTTGGAGGCTTCATCTCTCAATTCTTCATGAGATTTTTCTTCCATTATTTCCGCTTTATCATTCGTATTTCAATTAGTTTAAATTATTTTAAGTTTTATTATTTTCTAATATTTTCCTAAATTTTAAGATTTTTTAGTTACACGGATTTTTATTAGCCACTTAGTTGTTTTTGAGATATTCTCAGTTTTTGGCTCGTATGAGACACCAGCGCATCGCAGAGACATCTGTGTGTTGTGTTGTCATCCTTGGTCAAGAGCTGGTCAATTTGCCTAGAAGACCTTTGTGACCTACTCTTTCAATTTTTGGAACTCTCACCTTTTAATTTTACATAAAACATAAACAAACACCCTTCATCATTTTATCTTGTCACCTGAGATGTGTTCTTTGAGGTAGTTGAGGGTTATTTTCTCCTTGAGACCTTTTTGTCTTGGGAGTAGCAAATCCCCTCTACATTTTGGTGAACCTGACGTAAACTAGCCTGCTTCCAAAATTTTGGTCATTTTAAAAATATTAAAACTCATTATCTCCTCTTAAGTCCTTATTCTTTTGTTTCTTGGAGTTGGTAAGGTTGTGTATTGTAAGCACTCCTCTATCAACTTTACAACCCAATCTACTACCTCCAAACACATAGTAAGAAGAAGCTTGAGGCCTACCATATGCCTAGATAGATATAGTCCCTGACCCTTTTGACTCTCAACCAAGGTTTGATGGTCTTTCTCCTTCAAATTCTCCTCTAGGGTCTCCCTCCTTCGAAGATTAAAATGTTTCTCTTAGGGTCCCCTTTGAGTAGGTTCAATCTTTGGAGGAGAGGCTTAAAGAATTTGAAGATTTCCTAAATCATGGTATCACATACACTCAAGTTGCTCCTATTGTAAGTGGTTTGAGGAACTTACTTATCTCAAACCACAAGGTCCTTGAGTTGCTTTGTGCACTATCTAACATAATTGAGACCCATGTAGCTTCATACACATCAGCCTTGAGTCAACCCCAAGATACCTAATTAGATATCAGTGGTATTCAATTAAATCTTTTAATGCCCAAGGTATAGATATGCATATGGTGGATACTAATCCTTCTATACCTTCCATGAATTTTGTTGATGATACAAATATTATGTTTGTGCCCCTCATTAATCTTGGAGTTAATGTATCCTGCACTCCTTTGGGGTACAACATTCCTCCTCCACCTAAATCTACACCTCAAATCTTTGTCGCCATGGCTAATTTGTCTCCCCCATTGTCTAATCTTGTTTTAAATACCCTATTGCAAAATATGGGTTAGATGTAGTCGCAGTTAGCCAGCTTAACCAACACCACCTCTCATTCTACTTTGCAACCTTATTACGGTTGTTGTCCTTTGGGCTTGAACATTCTAAATGTCCCTATACCCCAAGGGTTGGAGGTTCCAAAATTCAATAAATACAATGATCATAGAGGTGATCTACACACTCATGTCTCGTCATTCACTACCATGTGTAACAATTTCCTCTATTAGGATGAGTTGCTAGCTAAACTATTTTCGCGGTCCCTTTAGGATAGTGCATTGGAGTGGTTTTTCTCCCTTTCTAACAACTCCATTTTCACCTTTGAGCAATTAATCAACCAATTCTTGCAGTAGTTATAGGATAATATTGGGTCAAAGGTCACGTTCACTAACCTCATCCACTATAAGCAGGGAGCTCATGAGAAAGTGACAAATTTTATTGCTTTGTATTAATACTTATTTGCTCATATCTCCTATTCCCTACCCAAATTTGATGTTCAACATGGCTTCATGAGGAATATCCAACAGGCATTAAGGGAAAAATTCTTCTAATGAAATATCCATCTTTTGCTCATTTGTGTACTGCGCTTAGATATTATCAGTAGATGGTGATGTAGTATGGGGGTTCCTCCTCGTTTTCCCATCTAGATAATCAAACAGTTGTGTCTATTCCAGTAGAGTCTAAAAAGAATAAAGCAGTAGTGAATGTTATCCCATCCCTACCGAAAAGAATATTGTGGGACGTAATAGGATTTTTACAAAATTATTTGAATCTTATGCTAGTGTTCTTCAAAAACTATTAAAAGATAGTTTAATTACCCTTTCGAAAATCAGACCATTTCTTGATGATAAGACATGCCCTAGTTGGTATGATGCACATAATTTTTGTCAATATCATCGAGTCCCAAGTCATGACACTAAACACTGTGTACATCTCTAACATATAATACAAGACCACATAGATAGTGGTGTCATTTGGCTTGGTGATAGGAAGCAAAACTTGAACAAATTTATAGCTAAGGCTAATAGTCAGTTACATATTTACACATATCCATTTTCATCCCATTATGCTAACTTAATTATAGTTGCTTCTACATCTTTTGAACCTAGTCATTGTGAGTATATGAACATGGTTTCATTTACTCTTATTCCTCCTATGATTCATATGGATAAGATTCCTGACATAACGTTCACACCACATGACTTCCCCCTTAATAGGGAGCCTTCTCTTTACAATCCCCACTCAAGTCAATGGCTACATCATAATTGGTGTTATGGTTGACCTTGCCAACTAGGTTAATGTTATCATGGAGGATACACTATTTATTAATGGTTTACATAAGGAGAAATATGAAGCCCATTAAAGACTACGATATGCACTCATGATGGCCTTTTTGTACCCACCTATTGATTCTATTTCTTTGATGATCCTAATCAAACCACTAGTGTCATGTGGGGGATTCTTGTTAGATCATTTTTGTCCTACTCCAATTGGACCTTTACCACCCCATGGAGATTTATTTTATAGGGCTTATTTTAGGTACAAGACTAGAGTTTCACCCCCTAGTGTTGTCTTTCCTCCATCTCATGTTATTTCTATGAAGGCATCTATGTGTAAACAACAACGTGCTTTTTCTTTTGTGTCTTCCTCCTCAAGAGCTACAGACAATCATGCTCTCGTGGATAGACCTTCTTCTACTTGGGCATCCTCTATTCCTTTTATTGTTCCTAGCGTAGGAAAAGGAAAGGAGCCCACGTTGGTGAAATCTAATCCTCATGTTTTCCAACTCCCAGTTTTTCCTATGATCCCTTACCCTACCTTGTATGGTAAGGGGAAGCATGCAACCAGTTTGTGTTGCTCTTGCATCTCAGCCCCCAATGCCTCCTCTCATTCCTCCACCTACTTCAAAGTAGAGAAAGGAAAGGACCCCAGAGTTGAGACTCAAAGCTTTGTTTCTATGGCAACTCTTGTTCCCCCTAAATAGCCTATTCTTTTGTTAGTAACGACAACAAATATTACTTCTCTAATGGAGCATGGGAAGACCTCAAATTTTTCTTAGAATTTTGCTCCTAATATTCATAACTATCATAACCAACTTGTGCACAAGCGTGAGCATCATCACCGAGCATTGGTCCAAGCATATGATGCCTTGCAAAAGACCAAGGGTGAGCCTTCTATCTCTGTTTCTACTTCTATCTCTAATTCTATTGGTTCTATTTATGTTCTTATTTTTATTCCTATTGCTTCAGCCTTTATTATGGCTTCCTCAATGGATCCTAATGAATCTTACCCTAAGCAGGTGCAAGTGTTCATCACTCCCTCTTTGAAGCCTCCTTTGATCACTTCTTTACCCAATCTTCCTCCTTTTTTTGAGCTCATGGATATGCTTCACATGAAGGTCATATCTCATGTGGCTCCTCCTACTCCTTTCCTTTCTTTCGCTTCTGATGTGAGGATTCCACATCCTCCTCTTAAGCTTAAATTAGAGCACGTCCTCATTCTAAAGGACGATTGTAAAAATTCCTCTTTGTCTTCTTCACCTAGTTCTAGTTTGGTTTTTTTTGTTCTTGTGACATAGAAGTATCCTTCTTCCCCAGAGTTTGTCACTACCCCTCTTCCGAAGGTCAATAATGACTCCTTGGTTTCTCATCTTCCTTATGTTCAATCACTACACTCCACTTCAGAGAAGTGCATGTTCGACTCATTGGAGAGTATTTTGACTCTATCATCCATCTTTTCTAAGTCAATTACATTAGCCTCGTAGGAGCTCCTAGATGAGGACATTCAAGTATCCTCCTCCTTGGATCTTGCTACAAGCGAGCTGCCTGAAACTACTCTCGTTGTCCTCCCTTTGTGAGCTTGTCCTCCCTCCCCTTGCAATGACCTAGATTGGGAGTAGGATCACTTGTTAGAGGTGCTTGATTAGAGTAGTACCTCTTCCTATCTTTAGATTAGATTTGTGTGTTTGTTTGTCTTTTCACATACTTGTTTATTTATGTTTGTGCTCTCCCTTGGAGGACCCTCAATACCCTTGTAGGTACATGGATACATGAGAGAAAATTTGTTGTAATTTCTATATGTCTCATCATTCTTCTATTTGTCACAAATTAACTTGCTTTTCACATTGGGGCATTTAGGCCTCTTCCATGTTGATTTGGATTTTTATTTTCCTTCATGTGTTTTGCTTCTCATTCTAGTCTATTTTCTTCTATTTGTCATAAATTAACTTATGCTCCTTTGTGTAGCACATATCATTCTAACTATCATATTTGGTTATTCTTATTTTTTAGAAATGTCTTAAAAATCTTGATGTCTTATGATCTCCTCGTCTAGCTTGAGGGCAACCTAACTATACTTGTCTTTTCTATGACTATCCTGCAACATAGTTTCCAGCAGTCATAGGCATATCAAATTATCATATGGTCTCTAGCATATTGTAGCTTTCTAGCCATACTTATCAACGTCGTCTTTATATCTTATCGGATTTATCACGTCTATTTTTTCTTTTATGCCTAACATGTTTATCGGCAGCTAACATGTGTGTGGTGAATTTGTACTCAACATTGCAAGATAGAAGACCCATATCCTTTTCATGTCCTAGATCAAGTTTGCAATTGTATATGTAGGATTGAAGACCTGTGTCCTCTTCATCTTGGGTATATTCTTGTCAACCTCTTTCTCTCTCTACTTTATCTCACATTTTCTAGAATGCATATGCTCGCTAAAGTGGGGGAAAAATGTAATGTCATAAATTGTATCCTATATAATTTCACATTCCATGAGACAATAATGTGATGTTCCTTTTATCTAACTTTAATTTAATCCTTAATTTCTTAGTTTGTTTGTTTCCTATCATAAAGGTGGATTTATGTCTCAAACAAATATGCACTATGTAGATGTCTTCGCGTCATGCAAACATCCTGAATAGATTCTTGACTGTAGTAGTCATTGAGATGCCACATTTCCCACCTATCAACGAACATAACACCTCTACTAGCTCACAAACATGCTGGAACAACTCTTACATGCATATACCTTCCTAAAACATTTCATTTCGAAGAATCTATCAATTTCTCTATCTATAAATCTTCTCTAGGCTCTCTACCATCTCTATTATCATGCTCTCTTTCTCACAACGAAGCTTTGTAGAAATATTATCTCACAAGTTTATCATGTCTATCAATTCAAGAGGAGAATCACAAGCTATTGGTAACACCCTCTCGTTGTTTTATCTTATCTACATAATCTCATCTTTATTTATTTATATTTGTGATAGGGGTTCTCCTCCTTCAAGGTTTTTTTCTATCACACATGTTTTCTTTATATTTTTTATCCATCTTGATCTTGCCTGGCTATCTATGGAGGTGGAAACACTAAAACAGGGGTTTGACTAAGGCAAGTCCCTAAGCAACCCCAACATTTTTCCTTGGTCTTATGTGTGCAGGTATTGAAGATATTTCTTTATTGGAGGCTTCATCTCTCGATTCTCTATGAGTATTTTCTTCCATTCTTCTTGCTTTATCATTCATGTTTCGCTTGGTTTAAATTATTTTAAATTATGTTATTTTCTCACATTTCAAGAGTTTCTAGTTACCTAAATTGTTAGTAGCCACTTAGTTGCTTTTAGAGATATTCTCAATTTTTGGTTTAAACGAGACGGAAATGTGCTATGGGGATGTTCACGCACTCCATTGTTTTCCTTGATCAAGAGCTCGTCAGTTTGTCTAGAAGACCTCATTGAACCACTCTTTTGGTTTTTGGAACTATCACCTTTTAATTCTATGTAAAACATAAACAAACACCCTTCATCATTTTATATTTTCACCTAAGTTGTGTCCTTTGAGGTAGTTGAAGGCTATTTTCTCCTTGAGACCTCATCGTCTTGGGAGTAGCAAATCCCCTCATCTATAGCTAGGAAAGTGAAGTAGAATTTATCAACAAACTTTTGCTTGCAATAATATCTACTTGACATTGGTATATTGTTCAAAGATTACTTACTTGAGACATTGGTTTCCCTAGAAATATGTGTAATGAAACACTTACTCGCTAGAAAAAGAAGCATACATATAAATAATTCTCAAGCTAAGACATGCCATTGTATTTTTATAGGAAAATATGTTTTCAATAGGAAAATATTTTTTCCTTAGGGTTAACCTAGGGCGATTAAATAAATACAACTAAGTATAAAATTAGTCTAGATTATTTAAATGATAGATGAGATTGATAATCTAACAAATTGCAATAGTTAAATTAGAAAAGTAAGGACAATGAAGAGGATATGCAACTATATGATTAAAGAACATATGAAAAATCTAGAATAGAAACAAAAATTCAAAGCCTTAGGGTTTGAAACAAATGATGATAGTTATATATTTGACTTATATGGAACTATAATATATTTGTATTCTATTAAAGGATGAGTTTGTAGGTCTAGAATGAAATTACACTTGTGGACTAGTCCTTTGAGTTTGGATTCATGATTTCACATAGTGGAATTATGCTCTTCTACTCACATTATGAATATTTTTCTACTATGTTTTTTTCTAATATTGTGGGGATTAACTTATTGAAAATACCTTAAAGGCCTATCATTTCATCACAAGGAAACATTTTTTTCTCAAAATAACAATTAGAAAGTGTATTTAAGGATTGAATCACAATAGGAAAAGACTCTAGAGTGTGGGTTCATTATTGTTTGTAAAGAACTAAATCAAATGTGTCACTATTAGTTGAACCTTCAATACTCTAGGATGAGAGAGAACATGTTTATTTCAAACATGTTAGAATGAATCCATTGTTTGTCTTGAAATACTATAACATAACAGTAAATTGTATAAATATGTACTCAGTCAACTATGGGTGAGAAAGGTAAGGGAAGCCAATTTGGAAATTTTGAACTTAAATTTTTAAAAAGAAAAGGGATAGGTCCATGACTATGAGTCAACTTTGTGACCATCTAGATATCCTAGAGTAGTGTAGTGCTCAAGTCTAAGTGGCTTACAACTATAGGGTAAAAGTACAAAACCATGACACATTTTTATAAAGGAAATGACCAACACAAATTTAGTTTTTTAACTTGGACTACATAAAAGTTGTCTTTATGTTTTGAATTTTAAAATGATATAAACTACTGAAATGTAGAAATTTTGATGAAGTTTATGTTTGTAATTTTAAAAAAATGGTTTGTTATATTTTTTTAAAAATTTAAGAGAACTTTAATTACTAAAACATTATGAAAAAAGTGAGGTCAATGGGACATTACAAAAAAAAAAAGAGTAAACAATTTTTTTCCTTTAAGTTTTTCTCCAAATAGCTAACTTTAATATCTATTGCATGGAAAAACAAATTACAATAATTTTGTTCTTAATATTTTTTAAGTCAAACTTCATCAATTCATCGAACATCAAATTTTTCCTTATTTTTTATCATTTAAAAATATATATACCTTTTTTGAGAGGATTCTCTCTAATGCACCATATATTTTTTCAAAAAATATATATATATATATATATATATATATATTAATATATTTTAATTTCAAATGAACCTCATTTTTTATTATAACAACCTACTTGCAATATTAAAAAAACATACTAAAACACACACACACACAGAGACACAAACACACACACATATATGAATTATAGATTTTAAGCTCTATAAAAGGGTATTTTTTAGATTTTGAAAAAATGTAGCCTAACTAAAGAAATATTTAGGTGAAGTAGAGAGCTTCAAAAAATTATGTAGATAGTTTTGAGAGAAATCATTTTGATCAAAATTGTGTTGGTCAAAAACAATTTTACCTAAAATTGTTTCAATCAAAACAGTTTCACCCAAAACCTTTTCAACTAAAATGATTTTGATTGAAACAATTTCACCCAAAACATGAGTATATATTTTTTAAAATCTAATTTTCTAAAGAAATATATATATAGGAAGTTCTTTTGACAAAATACTATAAATTTTCAAGTATCATTTTTTAACAAATTTAATATATTTTTTCATCTTTTTAAGACAAATTCTTTATTTATTTTTTAAAAATTAGAATTGCAATTAAATTTCAAATTGTTTTAAAATTTTACTAATTTATTTATGTTTTTTATTCATTTGTATTCCCCAAATTCATTAGTGTATGCTCTTTCCTTGCATCGTAAGGTGGTCTCAAGTGAAAATTAGAAACTGTGTGGATTTTTTTCTTTTATAAGGGTTTAGTGACTTGGATTTCATGACCAAGCACTAGCCAAAGCCTATGCTCTAATGAGCTATATAAATTCCAAGGAAGATTTTTCATTTTGGCTAAGTGATTATATGTTTTAAGTGCACCATGAAGTGAGTTGGTTTCAACCCACCAATACCTAAGCCTCAAATAGCATTCTTGTATCATACATGTGGGCCTCACATACTACATGATATATTGAGAATTCCCTTGATTAAGATTTGTGTAAACCTATAATAAGAAACCATCGGTCATTTGTCCATGTGATGCACTAGTAAGTGGTTAGCCTTGGGAAGTTACTCACCACATACCTTGGAGAATGATAGTGGGCTACGGATATGGTCCCAATCCTCCATAGTTGGTGCTTTGAAATATTAGGTCGACAATATTTATGAACAAGATTATTATATCAATGAGCTCACAAGCCAAACACTCCCACTTGATTAGTATAGTTTTTTTAATGATTTTTTTTGTCTTACTCCTTGTTTAAAACTAAAAAACTAAAACTTAAAATCAATATTGAAACAAACCTTAAATGAAACCTATAAACATACCAAAATTGTCCATGGTCTTAAACTTCACATCAAGCTCCCCTCTTTAGATCTTCATCCGAGAAAATAGATAATTTTTCTTAACCTCGCATTTTCATTTCCACATACTTGAACCCCTTATTTTTTCTTCAATTCCCCATATATATTATCTAAATCCTTTGAGTTCTCTTCATGTATAATTCAATGTTAAATATGGACCTCCATCCTCTTATTCCCTTGACCTCAACATGGTTTTATTATGTACTACTTAACTTTAACTCATTTTCTTAGCACCTATTTGGTCATGATTTGGACACTCATATTTCCTTCCATAATAGCCCCCTTGACATTAGTTTTTTAACACTTCTCTCTTGAACTATATCTTAGTTATCCCCCCTTCTAATTAGTAAACACTTTGGGCTATGGGTTTATCATAAGATTATAAGGGTTGTTTCACTTTCCTTCCAACCCTTAATTGTTCCTTTTTTATATAGTTCCAATTCTTCCTCTCAAAATCTTCTAACTTACCTCTCATACATCATTTTCCCTTCTACCTTCTCTTCCCTTATCGAAACACTTGTAGTTACATCAAAATGGACACTAGATGATATCTCACACTAGTATTAATGACAAAATGTAGAATAATAATTTGTTTCCCAAATGATCTTTTTAATACATTAGGTTTCATTTTGACTTAAATTGGGATCTACATATGTTTGTATATAGATGAATTAAAACATTTAATTTGTGATAGAGAATAAAAGTAATAGATCAAAGTTTTTTATCGAAGAAGAATGGATGAAGAGAGAAATGCAAAAAAAAAAGATAAGAGGAATTTGATCTTAGAAACTCCTAGTTAGGAACAACCTATTGAAATTGTTGATGACCAAGTTGATAACCATGTTGAGGAAGAAATACAATCTAAGAAAGTGTTACAAATTCAAAGAATGTGAATGAAGAGAAAATTAATGATACAAAATTTTTGTATGGTATAAAAAATATAATGGAGATGAATAAGTATTATCTTTTCAAGGAGATTTCACCTGAAGATATGTTACCTAAAATCACAATAAAATTACACTAAAATATTTTGGGATGAATTTTTTGAAGAAAAATATTTAATTGGAAGAGCACAATTAGGTGCAAATTTATTCGTGCAACAAGAAATTACTTATGTTTTGGAGGTGTTGGGGGTTGATAATAAGAAAATCCATTAGATTTATTAAAATGCACAATAATTGAAAACTTGGAAGAAGCATTGGATTGCATTCAAACCAAGATTTGAATGGCTAATTTAAATGCTACACATAGAGCATTGATGACTATGATTTCTAGTTAAAAAATATCACATAAAAGACAAGTTCAAGTAATTGCATGATTACTACATATATCTAGGAGAACCATTCAAAGATATATTAGGAAGAGGAACATATTAGCTGAAAGCTTTAAAAATAATTGGGTAAATATTTATACGGTTCCTAAGAAATAAAATTTTAGAAGATGGAAAAATTAGGTAATTAAATATTGGATCAACCATCTCATGTTTCTTCCAATAGAAGGTACACTATACAAATCATAGGTGAATGGTGGTATAAAATTTTCTCATCTAAAGCATTTTATAGATACAACACAAAGTGAAATTTTTGAAGCATTCAAGAAAAAAAACACATGAAATTTTTTTAAAGGATTATAGAATGAATGACCATGTTTCATACAAATAAATAAAGTATGAGAAATAAAACTTGTTGTGAAGATTATATGTTGAATTTCATCTACACCCATAGCCATATAAAAAATCTATGGCAATAATTAATCCAAATATAGTCATCCCTAGAAGTACAACACAATTTTTTAAGTCTATTGTATATGAAAAATCAAAAGATTCAAACAAATTAAATGTATAGTTTATAAAATAATATGTATAAATTGTGAAATTTTGGAAAAACTTTTACAATTTGAAAATATTGACCAGTCAATGCAAGTTATTTGGAAGAGATTTGAATATGATAAATACTCGATGAATTCAGGAGTTGAATCCAAAAATGTTTTGAAAGAGAGTGAATTACCCTACAATGATTTTATGAATAATTTTTTTAATATCATATATTTGCATTTCCAACATTTTCATGGTGTATTATGGAAGCCTAAGCAATTTGGTGACTCAAAGAATTGTTTCCATGATGTTGTATTCTCTATTGTAGATTTTTTGAGAACTATATATTTAGTCCTCAAACTAAGAATCAAAGTAAATATTATCATTTAGAGCAAGTCACAATCTTTGTACAAGTTTTTTTATAGATATGTTGAGTTACATGTGGATGGTTTGGAAAGTAACAAAGATTAACAAATTATAATCGAGGTTCACATTTATATTAGTAATAATATGGGTCATAATAGAAGCTATGTAGCCCATTATTTTGGAATGATTTCTTAAAATTTAAGATGATGTAACATAAATTCTTTACAACACTAAATTTGGTCTTATGTATGTGTGTTGGTGTAAATAGGTGTTTTACCTATCTAGGTCTTATTTACATGTTAAGTCCACTTAGGTCTTAGGAAGGAATCTTTTTAGTAAAGCATTAGTTGTCAGTTATCTTATTTAGTTGGAATTCATATAATGCTTGTGTCCTAGGTAGTTATGATTTAGTTGTCTCATGTGATAGGATTAAGACACTTTTCAAGATCTTGTCTAATCATATCCCTCACCTTGCCTATATAAGTAAGGCGTCATATGTAGATTGCCATAGTTATTTTGGCATTTTTTAATCCATAATCATAGCATGATATTTCTTCCATTTCTCTCATGTGGAAGTTATTTTGTCTTGTAGGTGATCCTGGGGTGATGATGATTTTACCATAAATCCTACATGGTATTAGAGCTTCAGTGTTGTAAACTTCTCAAATCTGAAGGACATATGTTGGCGTGATTTCTTTTTGGATGTGATTTGGGGTTTCAAGGACCTCACCATTGAATCCAGAGCATCAGAGAAATTCAAGATCAGCTTTTGTTTAATCTAAATTTGAAATTTTTTGCCAAAGTTGCAAAGGTTTGAAGATTTTAAGATCCGTAGGTAGTTGAGCTTTTAGTACACTTTGAGCCCAAATTGACCTCATCATCATGTTCAGAAGGCTTGAGAGATGAAGTTTGATATAAAATATGCCTATATTTGGCATCATGTGTTTTCGAGGCAAAAAAAATTACCCAGGAAAGTTGTACAACCCTCAAGTACAAGCGTACAATTTTATTTATTTCACAAAAAAATATTTAAAAAATATATCCTATAGGTTTATTTTATTTTGGGCTAACATTTTATTTGGGCAAAAAAAATGTAATTATTTTTGAGGGTTTATAAAATTATTGGACAGAAAAAATTTGGTTGTAGATATTTAACTTTTTTGCAAGACTACATATGCCCTGTTACATCCACCGGTCTACAATTTTGTCGGAATCTACTATCAGTTTTTTGTCAACTATTTGTTCTATTAACCCTGAGCCCCCTTCATGAAATCCATGGTACAAGGGGCTGAAGCCCCTAGGCCCACCTTAGTGGGAGGCTAAGCCCCAAGCAGCACAGCCTATGGCTTGTCGCCCTCCCAACCGCCCCACCCAGTGGCACCACCATTGGGTGCGGCGTATTTTTTAAACCCTGCAGTCTACCCATGGTCCTATGGTAGACCAGTTTCCAACCCTTAGGGGCTTATTTTTTGCACCTTATTAGCCTACAAATGCCCTAATAAGGGTTTTTTTTGTTCTATCATAACATGCAATTCAAGAGACAATTTTTTGAACTAGATATCATCAAAAAGTTGGCTTCATCAATTTTGAAGTGGTATAGATTATTTTCAAAAACTTTGCTATTTTGCAGTATTTATCATTTTTTGAAGTCAAATCTTCATTTTTGGCTCTCGAGCTCATAACTTTTCGCCATGATCTTCGATTTTCATGATTCTTGCAACACTGGAAAGGTATTGATGAGCTCTACATTACCATACATACATGTTTTTCTGTATTTATCCTAGATATATTTTTATTTTATTTTTCTCCGATGGGTGTCCTGGAGATTGCTTGGATATTTTGATAGTTGGTATAGTGCAATTTTGATCTTTGCACTTCATTTCAATTCTAGATCATTCGTTAATCAACTGTTTCTTCACAAATTCTAAGGTTGTGCTATGTGTTCCTTGGTATTAGGTTTGTTGTTTCTTTATCATATCTTCCAAGATTGCTCCAAAGAGATTCTAAGATTTCTAGCATTAGAATTATCTCCCCTTTCTTGCCTTGATTAAGGATTCCAGTGTTACTCCACAAGTGTACTTCTAGTGATTCTTTGTAGTAGTTTATCTCATTATAGGGGGTTCTATGGTATCTTTTGTTATCTTGTGTATGGAGAGAGATTGATTGGATTTGTGATGGTTTTTTTCATTGAGGGCATGGTTGAATGTTCTCTTCTTTGTCTCTCTTATGGGGGGTTCCTTTTCCTTCAATGAGGTTTTATCCTTCACATTTTTCATTGAGAGCATTATTGTATTTTCTCTCTTTTGGGGAGGACTTTTGTCCAACTAGTTTATTTCCTTTTCTTCATTTATGAGAGATTGTATTTGCATTTATACATGGGTACCTAACATGACCTTGTAACCAAGACTCATCTTTGTTTCATTTGCATAAGTACTCCCAAAGTTGTACTTAAGGGAGGGTGTTGGTGTAAATAGGTGTTTTACCCAGGCCTGAAATTTGATGTCTATTTGACCATTTTTTCAATTTTAGACCATATATTACAGCTTTAAAATTTATTAGACCATTTAGTTTGACTTGCTATATTTTTATTAAATCGTAAAAAAATATTATAAGAAAATATAATATATATCATTTTATAGTTTTTATTATAAAAAGATAAATTAATTTAGAATAGAATATAACTTTTTTGAATATTTTCTAATATGAATTTAGAAACTTTTGACATTTTTATAATAGTTATCATTTTTTTATATTAATATATGTGATTTATAATATTATTATAAAAATCTATATTAATTTAGAATATTTTTAAAATAGAATATAATTATTTTTAACTTTTAGAATATATTTAACAAGATTTGTTTTTAATACGAACTTAGAAACTTTTGTTAATTGTTAATTATAATAGTAGATTTTTATATTTATTACTAATAATTATCATTGTTTCCTAAGTTTTTGAGACATTGCATTTATAAAAGATTTTATATAAAAATTCATAAATTAAAAAAAAAATTGACAGGCATTTAAATGACCAAACCGTCATAAAATTTTCATATGACAAGTAGGGGTGACCATCAAATTCTAGGTCTAGTTTTACCTATCTAGGTCCCATTTACATGTTAAGTCCACTTAGGTCCTCGGAAGGAATATTTCTAGTTAAGCATTAGTTGTCACTTATCTTATCTAGTTGACATTCATTTAGTGCTTGTGTCCTAGGTAGTTATGAGTTAGTTGTCTCATGTGGTAGGATTAAGACATTTGTCATGATCTTGTCTAATCCTATACCTCACCTTGACTATATAAGCAATTCATCATATGCACATTTCCATATTTATTTTGGTTGTCATATTCATTTTGGTATTCTTGCATCCATAATCATAGCATGATATTTTTTCCATTTCTCTCTTGTGGAATTTATTTTGTCTTATAGGTGATCTTGGGGTGTTGAGTAGTTCATCATAAACTCCTACAAAGTGTTGGTCAGTGTGAGAAAAAAAAGAAAAGAAAAAATAATAACTTTTAAACAAATCAACATAGACACAGTCTAAATAATTTGGCTTGTAAAAGAGTTTACTTGGTTAATGAAACATGTTAAACATTGCATAAAGTTTTTGTGAATTTTTTTTAGTGGACATTGTAAAGGAGAGTATTATGGAGCATGAACATGTGTGAAGCATGCACTTCACCAACATGAACTTACAACACCATACAAAATGCAAATAAAATTGTTTAGTGGTGCAAAAGCCATTTTGGTGTTTTTGAAGTAAACAATGCCTCAATATACACCAAATGCTATTTTTGGGAAGTTAAAGGTATTGAATGTTATTTCAAACTTTATTTATCTTACGTACATGAATTGAATGCTTGGAATTTAATATTAAACTAAAAAATCAATTTTTTCCAAATTATTCATTGATATTGATTTTTATTACAACGACATTCTTCATACATTATGGACTTGAATATAGACTTAAGTCTCATATTTTTTATCATCCAAATTGCTCTAGGTGCAAGATAAGAGCATACATATGATGAATCTAAAGACTCTATACTTGAATCTCCAACTCCAAATGTCTCACCTTAGAGGTGGCTCCTCATTTTATAGAGGTGCAACTAAACTTTTTACCTCTTAGCTATAGATTTGGGTTTGAAATCCGACCATAGGAAAATGAACATGCAAAGCACTAAGTTAGGAGGTAGTTGTAAAGACAATCTAGAAAGAACACTAAATTTAGTGGCCAACCAAAAGAATCATTTGTAACACCAAAGGATGAAAAATAAAAATAACTAAGGACTCAAAAACTGTAATACTTCACTTTACAACCAAAACTGTTCATATGGTTTTATTCTCTTTTTGAAACGAAAAGGTTAAATCCTACAAACTATACTGTGAGTGGGTTCACAAATTTATGACATGAGGTAACATCTCGTACTATTTATCTTAATCTAGGAAGTAGTTAGTAGGATAATGGACAAACCCCATTATTAGTTCATAATCATAATCAATTCTATTTTCATCAATTATTCAAAGTTATTCAAATCCTAAATATTTTCCATCATGACCAAATCTAACTAGCGTAGGAGGTAAAATATTTTTAAGTAATTTTGGAAGCCTTATTCCATTATTTTCAATAGGAGTATTGTCTTCAATGATAATTGGTGTTGCTAGTTCTCTAGTTAGGGTGTGCAAGAGGATTATTCTCAACTTTTATCCAATCTATGTCAAAGTCATAGCCTAAAAAATCAAAATACCATCAAATGATTCTCCCCTATGCTATGTCTTTGTTGGGCTTCTTTTTCCTTAAATTCCTCGTGGATTGGTTGTTAGTTCTTACCATAAAATGCTCAAATCTAAGGAATATTTTAAATTATCAATCTCTCTTTTAACTACTAGAATTTCCTTTTCATATATATGGTATAAGTTGGAATCCTTGCAACATGAGCATGAAGTATGGATGGTTGTGTTGGTTATGTTGTCATTGATGTCAACATGGTAATAACTACTTGATGTTGACTACTTGGGAAGTTTTCTTAGTTTACCAAAAGTTGTTCTCTACCAGTAACAGTCCTTTGTGATGGAGATCATTATGTTGGTATTTGAGTCTGGAACTCATCACAAGATCTGATATGACTCTAATCTCTTAACCGTGTTTTGTTGACTCATTCAAACTAATTTTTCTTGGATCTTGAGATGTTCTTTTGTCTATGAATAGAAATTTATCTCTAACAGAATTCAACTCTGTATCCTACTATTGTTTTGTGTGGTGTACTATGTGGGAGACTTCTCATTCTACTAAGATGAAAATTATTATGTTGTGGTTGACCTTACAGTCTCTTTACTAGTAGTGTGATGGGAAATTAATGTGTTCTCATATCCAGAAGGTGTTTTCTTTGAGGATTATTTGTTGATTTGAAGAATTTTGATTAGTCTTGGCCAACTCAATGAATAAATTATATTATGAAGAATAATAGCCATCTCGGCATAATGCACTACATGAATAAAATGTTGAATCTTATATGGTGCCAACCTATTTGATGAATAAGATATGCTTGTATACATATATATACAAGATGCTTTGAAGATGGAGAAGAAGTAGAAGAAGGGAAAATATTAAAAGAGAGAAAAGGTGTGAGTGTGTTGTGTGCGAGCGAGTGAATAAAGGAGAAGATTAGAGCTTAAATACTTTATCAGTAGTAAAAATTTATTGAGAAATGCAATGCTTTTATTCTGAGCTTCAACAAAACTGAACACTGCACATTGAAGGTGTATTCCATTAGTTCATTCTTTGGCAGTGGGCCATCTTTTGTATTCAAGTTGTGAGCCTTTTAAGGATGGTGAGTCTTGGTAGTGAGCCCTGTAATATTTTTTATCCAGATATAATATATTGTGAGTTAACCTTCACCGTGGTTTTTCCCTCATTGGGTTTTCCACATAAAAATCTTGGTGTTCTTGTGTGTGTCGCATTGACTTGGTTTTATGTTTCCTCTTGTAGATTCAGTCAAAATAGTAATAATGGTTAAGTGGATTTTATTACCAGTTTTTGGAATGTTGATTCACCCCCCCTCTCAGTATTTTAGATGTTCAACAATTGGTATTAGAGCTTGGTTCCTTGGAAGAAGCCTAGTAGATTAGGAAGGTCCCAAAATTTGAATATAATTTTTTTTCCCTCGAAAGTTGTTATTGCTGAATTTTCAAAAGAAATGGAAGCCCTAAAGGAAAAGTTGATAAAAGAAAATGAGCACATTAAAAAGCTACAAAGTACTTGTATGAATGCATGCAACCTATTAATTGAAGGAGAAGAAATCATTAGTAGCCTGCAAGAAAAAATGGATGAGAAGAAGAGAATTGAAGAATATCAGGAAATTGAAATTTAGAAGATGGATGAATGTGTGAAGCTTGAACTAGAAGAAGAAATCTTGAGATATAATCTAGAAAAGGAAAAGATTTTTGAAGAAAAATTTAAGATAAGCTTAGCGATGCTTGGTGACTTGATTAATTCTCAAATATTGGAAATGGATAAGAGTAGTTTAAAATTTGAAAGAGGTCAAAGTTCTAAAGTGAAGAAATCCACTAAAAAGAAGATGTGGTACAAGGATAAACAAGTTAGGGAGTGAAGAAGCAAATCCAGAAAAACTCCTGTAAAATGACATTCCTGCAAGAGATCTGGTTATAAAGCAAACGACTGTAAGAATAATGTGAATGATTCTAAGAGCAAGAAGAATGGATGTAAGGATAAAAAGGAAAATGTAAAGAAGAATGTTAGTTGCTATAAGTGCATAAAACTGGATCATCCTGGAAAAAACAATAGAAGGAAGAAGAACATCTATCTGGCGAAGAAGAATGATCAAACCTTTGATCCGGAAGTGACAAGAAAATAAATGGAAAGGATTTGGAGATAGGATTCATCAGTTTTTTCTGTGTCAACCTCCGATACAAATACTCTTGTCAATTTCTAAATGAAAGTAGCAACTAAGGGGGTGCAATCATCAGAAAATCTAATAAACCCCTTATTGGTACTTGTTTCATATCATGACAGAAGTATATTTAATGTGGTAACAAGATTAAGGTATTTTTCACATGTTTGAAGAATGAGATCTATAGAATTTGAAAGAATGAAGGCTTACACAAATTTTGAAGCAATCTACCTGCAAGATGAAACATTTATTGCAAAATCATTCGGAATGGAAGGAATAAGATCAGATAACATTAAAGACCTATGTATTATCGGAGAAGCGTGCAAAGGAAGTTTTGAAGGGAATTCAGAGTTTCAGAGTTTGAAGAAAGCAATATTCAAAGTGTGCTCCGGAAACAAAACATCTATACATTTTCAGAGGTATTTATTTTTGCACAATCTTTTATTGTTATTGATGGATAATTCAAAGATTGTAAATTATGTGGATAAAGCTAGATTAAAGAGATATGAGGAATGTGTCAGAAGAGTCTATTGGTGCATTCTCTTGCATCACTTCAAGAGTGTTTCCTACAAAAGATATCTATGCACTTGTTTACATTACTTGATTGAAGAAATGTCATCAGTTCAGTTGAATATGCTTTGGGAAAGTGAATTGAAAGAGAATTATGATGCTTATAGAGTATTAGCTAAGAAAAAGTTGGATGTTTGGAGGAAAGTTCCCTTGTTTGAATTTGAAAAGAAATATATTTGTGGATTGATGAGGCACATATGGTTGTTAGAGAAGCAATTAGAGATGTAACTGGTTTATGTTCCTCTAGACTGGTTCCTAAGTTGAAGACTATGAATGAGAAAGAAATAATTGAGGTTATAGGTGTGAGTTTAGAAGAAAAGGAAATTGGGTTAAGTTTGATTGTTGATCCGGTAATGAGGTATGATGCTATGGTAATTGGTAATAAAGTTTGTATCCCTAAGAATGACTACAATTTCTACTGCTGCGATGAATATTATTGTTAACATGGTGTTAAGAGGTATGGAATATAACTTGTGTAAACTACTTCGCATACATATTTTGAAGAATTTGAAGGAAATCAATAAGAACATGAAGAATACTTTTTAGTATGGAAATTTGGTTGTTTGTCTATTCTATTACTTTTTGAAAGAGTTGTTGGTAATAGGAAAGTTAGAATGGTCAAATCCAAAGTCTATTGCCTGTCAAATCAAGAATTTCATGATAAATCTTGGTAGTTTGGATACACAAGAGTTTGCCCTTGCTGCATTCTTTGGAAAATTTCAGATGAGAATGAACAAAAGGTCTAGGATTCCAGTAAGTGTTGTGGAAAGATAATTTGGAAACATCAATTTTCTTGTGTCTACAAATTTCTGTCACATGGAAGCAATTGAATCAAGGTTGGTTTGGATATCTGAATTGGGTTATGAAGTGTTAGAGACTGAAATTGATAAATATGCCAAAATTCTCTTGAAAATCCCTAAGGATCTTGATAGCAAGACCGAAAAAAGGAAGAAAAGGAAGAGTGTAGTGAAGAAAGAAGGTGCCAAAGAAAGCAAGTTTGAACATGAACATGAAAGAATAAACATTCAAAGAGCTTTGGAAGATCTGCAAAAGGTTATTTCAGGTGCTAATTCTGATTCATCTATTTCTATTGTGGAGAATCTTTGTGGCATGATTAATTCTTTGAATGTCTACATCTTTGGACTTAGAGAGTTTGCTAGAAATAGGTCTAATGAAGAATATTTGAATGATATCAAAAGAAAATGTGTGAATGCATACACTCGAGTAATGAAAGAATTGGAAAATGCATAACGTTGTGAAGAATAGGCATAGGAACTACTATCCTTTTATCTAGATTGGTCTGGCAATACATTGGATATGAGAAATGAAATAGGAATGAGTGAGTCTCGACTGAGCACTTGGGAAGATACATACAAGTTAGTAGAAGATAAATACAATCAGAGGTGATCCTACAGGATCAAAGAACAAATGTCATCAGAAATTTTGTGACACTCAGAGACATGATTAAATTCAGACATACTCCTGTTTCTAGTGCTCTTGGTTGTATTGGTTAAATATCAGAAATCAATCTTAGTCCCAATACTTTAATAGATGGTATAGAGTCTCTAACTAAACTTGAACTATTTTACAACTCTTTTTAGTGCAAAAGGTTCATGGGAAGAAGGTAAAGCATCATGGAAGGCTATTCTAGAGAATATCAGAGGTTTCTCTTCTAGTTAAATCTGTGTTCATATCTTTTTGGCTACCTTTTGATATACATTCTTATAGTAGACGCCTTCCTTTTTCATTGATGTCAAAAGGGGAGAGAAGGAGAAATTAAAAAAAGATGGAGAGTCAAAGGAAAATATTTTTGTGAAGATCTTTTTTGATAGGGGGAGTAAGTTATAACATTCAGTTGCGGTATACGTGAAAAAGGTTTTGGTTTTTGTCATGCATGTTGCCATCAATGCCAAAGGGAGAGATTATTGGAAGCCTTGCAACATGAGCATGAAGTATGGATGGCTGTGTTGGTTATTTTTTCATTAATGTCAATATGGTAATAACTACTTGATGATGATTACATGGGAAGTTTTCTTAGTTTACTAGAATTTGTTCTCTGCCGATATCACTCCTTTGTGATGGATCAATATGTTGGTATTTGAGTCTAGAACTCATCACAAGATCTGATATGACTCTAATATCCTAACCATGTTTTTTTGACTCATTTAGAATACTTTTTCTTGGATCTTGAGATGTTCTTTTGTCTATGAACAAAAATTTATCTTTGACAGAGTTCAACTTTGTATCCTACTATTGTTCTGTGTGTGGTGTATTGTGTGGGAGACTCTGCATTCTACTAAGGTGGACATTTTTATGTTGTGGTTGAGCTGACAATATCTTTACCAGTAGTGTGATGGGAAATTAATGTGTTTTTAGATCCGGAAGGTGTTTTCTTTAAAGATTATTTGCTGGTTTGAAGAGTTTTGTTTAGTCTTGGCCGAATCAGTGAATGTAATATATTATGAAGAATAATAGCCATCCAGACATAATGCACTACATGAATAAAATGTTGAATCTTATATGGTGATGACCTATTTGATGAATAAGATATGCTTGTATACATATATACAAGATTCTTTGAAGATGGAGAAGAAGCAGAAAAAGGGAAAAGAGAAAAAGAGATAAAATGTGTGTAAAGTGTGTGAGCGAGTGAAAACAGGAGAAGATCAGAGCTTAAATACTTTATCAGTAATACAAATTTGTTGAGAAATGAAGTGTTTTTATTTTGAGATTCAATGGAACTAAACCTTGCACATTGAAGGTGTATTCCATCAGTTCATTCTTTGGCAATGAGCCACTATCATTGTATCTTGGCAGTGAGCCATCTTTTGTATTTAGGTTGTGAGCCTTTTAACGACAGTGATTTTTGCCAGTGAGCCCCATAATATTTTGTATCTATATATAATATATTGTGAGTTAACCCTCACCATGGTTTTTCCCTCATTATTTTTTCCACATAAAAAATCTTGGCATTCTTGTGTGTGTCAGATTGACTTGGTTTTATGTTCTCTCTTGTTGATTCAGTCAAAATATTAATTAGATTTTATTATCAGTTTGTGGAATACTAATTCACCTCCCCTCTCAATATTCTAGATGTTCAATAGTATCTAGATTCATTATTTGTAAAAGTACTTAATCTATAAACATACATTTCTTTATATCCTTCTAGGAACTCCTAAATCAAAATTGCAAACCAAGTGTTATCAGAGGCATATGTGTAAAGGACCAATGCTATACTTGGCCTTAGTATTTGAAGATATGGAAGAGTTTTTCTTTTTTATTTTATTCTTTAAACTAAGTTTTTTGCTCTTTTATCCCATCCAGAGCTTTTATCCTTCAAATTATCCTATATTATTTTCCTATCTTTTGCCAAATCTTCATAAAATGGTGAGATATAATTTCAACAACCCAAAAAACTTTGAATTTTATTTTTATCAGTCAAGATGTCAAGAAACTATTGTATCCTTTGGAGCACATGGGGTTGTAATTTAATTTTACCTTCATCTAATTCAAGACCTAAGAAATCAATCTAATATTTACCAATCTGCATCTTTTTGGTTGAAAGACAAATTCCATTTTTAGTGATTACTGCATATAATTGTTCAAGGTGATTCAAATTCATATGAATGTCATAAAAAAAAATAATGATATCATCTATATAGACTACACAAAATTCTTTGAGATGTTAGAGCTTGGTTGATTCTTCTTTGGAAATAAATTGGAGTAGTACAAAGACCAAATGGCATTACATTCCATTCATATAGTCCTTAAGGGACTAAAAATGTAGTTTTATACTTATCTGCTTCCTTCACCTTGACTTGCCAAAAACCAAATTTGCAATCAAATTTTGAAAATACTTTTTTGTTAGCAACTCTTCAAATAAAATTAGCACTAAATGGAATTAGATAATTGAATGGTAGGATGATGTCATTTAGAGGCTTATAATTAATGCAAAATCTTTTCTTCCCTCTTTTTTTCTTTGCTCTTTTATTGACTAAGAATGTTGGGCATGAAAAGGGACTTTTACTTTTTCCAATGAATCCTCTTGTCAACAATTCTTCAAGGTTATCATCCATTTCTTTGACTTTTGAGAGGATCTACAAATATGTTGATTCACATAGAATAATAGAAAGGAATTCTAGTTTGATTTGAATCTCACACTCTTCTTGATCTTTAGTCCATAATTCTAATGGATTCATGGTGTAACATTTTTTTTCAAAGTTTTATCTAATTTCAAAAAAAAAGAATCTTTTTGTTCTAAAAACTTTGCATGATGTTCTTGGATTTCTTTTATCCATTATTTTCCTTTTTTATTTTCTTGTTTATCCTATAATCTATGTTTAACTAATCTAAATTCTTTGAGGATAAAGGTTCATATTTTTCAAATTCTTCCTATTCAGCATAAACATGTTTTGGAATTTTTGCTATAATTCCTATTTCTCTGAGCCAATATTTTTCTATTATTGCATTTCTATGTTCTTTTTCTTTAGAAATATTTTATTTTGAATATTTACTAGGAATTGAAGGTTGATCACCATAAAAAAGAATTCCTTCTTTGTACTTGTGCCATAAAATTATACCCCTTGCAATTTCACCTACACTTTTGTATCCACTTTAGTGTCCACTCCCCTAGTATTTGTGTAGGCTTATTTTATCCCTTGCTTCAGCCTTTTCCCTCTCAAGTTGCTCAAGACCCCTTTTCAACAACTATCTTTGTGCATCAACCTTGCGTCAAACCTTGTGCTTTCCTCGTTCCTTCCATTTTTTAGTGTGATTTGTCCAAACACTAGTGTGTTGCATGGATGTCCACGTGTTGCATTAGCATCCCCCAACATTCCCACATTCAAATGGTCATTTCTAAGCCTTTTTCCACTTGTCACCTACCTTGGTTGATGGAAACAACTCGAGACACCTTGTAATGGCTTAGGAACCTTCTTTTCCCTCCTTTTCTCTCTTTAAAATCTATCTCTTTCATCCTATTTTTCTCTCTTAATCTTTCTTTCTTAGTCTCTTAGTCTTTCTCTCTTTCTCTCAAGCTTGCACAACTCTCTTACTTGCTACAATGCTCTCATGTTCTCACAACACTCTTTGTAACTCTCTTGGATCTCACAACCCTCACTTTCTTTATCTCTCTCTCTTTGGCTTCCTCAAGCCTTGCAGGTGATATATATATCTTGTCTTGTGTCTTTAAACATCTTGGGATTTTTCACATCTCTTATCTATGCATTATCTATCTTGTCTATTTATCTATTTCACTATTTTTTATTTTCTCTATATGTCTATTTGGTTGTCCGTGGAGGTGGAAACACCGAAATGGGGGTTTGATTGAGGCAAGCCCCTAAATAACCCCAACATCTTCTCTCAATCTTATATGTGTAGGTGTTAGATATATTACTTTGTTGGAGGCTTCATTGCTTGGTCTATTGTGAGAACTTTCTTTCTCTCCCTTCATTTTATCATTTACATTCTTTAATTTATATATCATTTACTTTACATTATTTTAGTGTTTTTATTCTCTATTATTTTTGTACTTTAAGAATTCCTAGTAGATAGAACTATTAGTAGGCACTTTGTTTTTTACTTGTGGTATTCTTGATTTTTCTGTCCATACGAGATTCCAACACACCATTGAAACGCCAGCACACCACACTGAGATCGTTTTTCCACATTGTCGTCCTTGATCGAGAGCCCACCAATCTGTCTAGAAAACCTCGATGATCTACTCTTTTTATTTATGGAACTCTCATCATTTTAATCCATCACTTGAGCTTTGTTCCTTAAGGTAGTTGGGGATGATTTTCTCCTTGAAAACTCTTGCTTGTTAATAGGGATATATGCTGGCCTTCGACCAACTTTTCTATATTCTCTATTTCAAAATGCACTTTCTATTTTCCTTGGACCTTCTATCCCTTTCCTATTTTGTGGATAAAATTCATGAAGTTCTCTTTCAAGCATGTGAAAGTGAGTTCTTTTCTCCTTATTATTCTTTCTTACCCCTCTCCTAAAAAATCCTTCTACTTGTAAGGATATTTTAGTGCAAGAGGATGAAATCATTGATGCTTTTCTTAATGTTAGTCTACCTTCTCTTCATTCTAATGTACTTTCTTCTAGAGATGATACATTAGAGAATGATGATTATCTTCTCACATCGAATCCTCCAAGGATATATTTTGAGCATATTTCTTTAGATAATTCCTCTATTAGTTGTGATGTATTTGTAAATATCATTGTAGTCTGTTGGAACACAAAAATCTACTGAGAGGGGGGGTGAATCAATAGATAATAAAATTTTAACCCTTTAAATTTTAGAACAGACTGACTTCTTAAATACTTAGTGTGTATATTAAAACATAAAATACAAAAATTTAAACAAGCACACAATCTAACAACTCATATCACAAGATATATTTGGAAAACTCAAGATGGGAAAAACCACAATGAGAAAATGCTACTAGGAGTTACTGTCCTAATCCAACCTCACAAAGAAACCTTCTATTACAACCTTTTAAGGGCACCAACCCTAAGGAGACACCAATCCCCTATTCTGAGCTCACCAACCCAATTATCTGATGGCACCAACCAATTGGATTTACAACTACTCAAGTTTTTTTTGCTACCACAACTCTCTTCTCTGCTTTGCACCCCTCTGTTATGCTCTATTAGTCTCCTTCTTCTTTAGTGCATTCTCGGTCCGTCTCTATGCACACTCACACTCCTTTTGTAGCTCTCTCTTTTCTTTTCAATGTATTCTATGTCTACCTCAAAATCCCAATATGCCTTCTATTGTGTGCACTCACACTTCTTCTCTTAACTCACATAGATGCACCAACTCACTTGTCCATTATCTGATAATTTCTTTTGTGTAGTTGTTGACCAATGGTGATTTCCTTGGGATTATCTACCACCTACATATCTTCAATTAGTGTTTGAGGATATCTTCTACACTTCCATATGCTTGCATTGAGCTGCACAACAATAAATTTTGGTGTGCAGAGAATTTTTTCCTCATGCTCTCTCTATCCAAACCTAGGATCAGATACACATTTAATGGATCTTTTTAATTATCTGATTTGATCTCAATTTTTATCAACATGGTGATCTATGTAGTTGACCTGCAAATCAAATCTCCATTCATATTGGTTGTTGGAGTAGAATCAATTAAATTCATTCATTGTGTCGATTACCAAGTGAAACCCTCATTTACACAAACTTAGTTGTTTGTGATTTTCAACATTGAATTTGCATCATCAATCTCCTTACTCCATGACATGATCTAGTGTTCCTTGTTCTTTGGGTAAATGTAAGAAGATGAGTCCATGAAACGTGGAAGTTTTTTCCTTAGACAAAAATCTAAAATTGGCTTGAATGAAACGAGATCCCATTTTTTAATAAATGGGATCCCATTCAAGTCAGGATCTGATGCAAAGCAGGGAGTAGTTTGTCTTAGAACCACAATTTAATCTAGTTTGAAAAATCCTTCAATCACAAAAACCCCAATTTGGAGTCCTACTCACCATTCGCTCTCATTTCCTTGTTGCATTCCAAAAAAAAAAATCCTACCACAATCTGCAGACCAAACCTCAAACCCATCAACTAATTACCATTTCAAATACCCTTTTGGGAGTTCCACAACATATCAAACTTGCAAGTATGATTCCTTTGTAACAAACCACCCTAAGTCTTGCTACTATGCTACTCAAAGGCCAAATTAGGCCACTTTTACAAAGTAGCTACCATGTAATATTTTTCCCAATCATAAAAATTCATTCCCTTACCTCAACCAAGTCTCAAATACTCTGAATCAACAACTTTTATCAAGAAATTTTTCTACAAAGTCATCAAACCACTAAACCCTTGTATATTTAGACTAATTTCAAGAGGGTTTATTGAAACTTTATACTCCAAGCCTCAAACCACTTTGTAAACACCTCAAAAACACCATTCTAATTTTTTGCATGCTTCCCAAACCATCTTCCATTCTATCCCAATGCCTTTTCAACAAGCTTCAATTCTTAACCTCCATTCTTTGTTCAAAACATGAATGAAAATCTACTAGGGCAACAACAAAAAGTCTTCAAACCCTACTCCTTGCTCCTAAAACCTACTTTAACATCTAACCCTACATAAATGTACCCATTCCACCAAGTTTCCATAAATTCTACTGGTGGAATGGGTCAACAATACATTTTATTCACCCTCAAACCCTCAAAACAGGGTTTGCAGACCGCCTACAGTAAATTGCTTGTAAAATTCTTCAATCCCTATGAAATTCAACCAAATCAGACCTAAAATGAAGTTAACTCATGTTTCCATCAATTTAAAAGTGCTTTAGTTCATAATTGTTCAGTACAGACCCATACACACACCTGTAGCAACAAATTTAATTGAAAACACACATAAAATGAGGTTTCTTATTACTTTCTTCAACAAAATCAATTCCAGAAGACTGCCTCAAAGTTTGAGAGGCCTATTTAACCCTTACGCACCAAAACTAAACTAACCCAACTGAATCAAAATTCCATTTGAACTTCTTGACTGTTGGACTCCCCATTTCTTGCATTTTTACAATTTTGCACATGACAACATTTTGCAAGAATTGACAATATTTACAAAATGAACCCCAAATAACTCCAAGTACATTGAAAATGGTCTATCATGACCTTATTATACCAAATAAGACTCTAAACACCCAAAACCTATCATATGGCCATATTTACAAAAACTGACATGGTGCCCCTGCACCATACACCCGGACAAAAAAAGAACTCAAGTCCCTTTGAGGATTGTGTTGTAGTAAATCATGCTTCATCTCATCACCTCTTTGATCTTCCAATGTCCTTCCATCTGGTATCCCTTTCCACTAATTCAGGTACTAAAGATGTGTATTATTCTTTGCATTTGTAAACTCTTTGCCACCTAGACATTGCTCCAACTTTGTAAGCTGACTTGATGGATGTTGTCTAATTTTTCCCTCATCTGGAACTGATGTTAAACCTATCTTCATACCTAAAAGAATACCTTTTCCACCCTTGTCTTGAACTATCCTCTTCTTAACTCTTGATGCATACTTCAACTTACCCATATGTCCTTACCATTCACCTTTTACTCTCATTTCTTCCCTCAAATTCTCTGCCCCTAGAATCTATGTTTTATCAAGTTCACAAACCTTTGTATTGACAAAAATTGACTGTCCACTAGCCTCTTTTACAATCAATGAATGGATCACTTTACTTACCATCATAGAAGATGTCTTTTAAGCCAATTTTGAACTTCCAAAACCAATTCATCCTTTTCCATCTCCATATCTATTTTTGTCACCAACTCATCATCTTTTCTTCCCAACATTGAATCATTTTCGAAACTTGTTGTCCTAGCATCTTCAAGTCTTGAAGTGACTGCAACCTCCATATTCTTTTCTTCCTCAACCTTTACAAACTCTTTCTTACCTAACATTATCACCTTTGCTACCTTACCTTGTCCCTTATCATCTTCTACCAATGGATTTAAAGAGTTTCCATCCTTTTCAATATAATAAGTATTGTTTCTACCATCAAATATTGTATTTCTATCAAATTGCCATGGTTTTCCAAGTAATAGATGGAACACATCCATAGGCAACACATCACAAAGAATTTTTTCCTTATATCCACCAATATTAAACTCAACCCAAGCTTGCTCATTCACCAAAATATATTGACTTTCATTTAGGTAAGACACTTTATAAGGTGTTTCATGAGGTATCTTTTTCAACTTTGGTTTATCAACCATTTATATGGAAACCATGTTATCAGTACTTCCAGAGTCTATTACAACTTTACATACCTTTCCATTGCATTTGCAAGTTGTCCTGAATAGTGTCCTTCTTTGAGTTATCTCCTTCTCCTTGGATTCTTTGAGGAGTGTTCTTCTAACCATCAAGGATTCTCCAACTTCTGGAGCAACAAGTTCATTAGCAGAGTTAACACTCTCACAATCATCCTCTTGCACCAACTGAACTCTCTTATCACCACCGGTTGAATTAGAAGCTTGTTTCTCTAGAAACTTCCATGCTTGATGCCCAAATTGATTGCAATGATAATATCTTCCTGAGAATGTGCTTGAACCTTTGCCTTGTCCATTAAATCTTCCTCTAAAGCCTCTAGATCCACCTCTTTGATCAACCACTTGGTCTTTGCTTTTACTTACATCTTCTTGGTCTTCATAGGACTGCCTTGAACCTCTTCCTCTACTAGTGTTGCATCTACCTCTTCCTTGTCTTTTTTGCCTTCTTTTTAATTTCTCTTCTTTCCTAGCAGTCAACTGAAAACATTCTTCAACCATCCTAGGAGTAGAGAGACTCAATTCATCCTGAATTTAAAATCTCAAACCATTCATGTACCTTGCTATCTTCTCATTTTCATTTTTAACATGACCAAATCTAATACTTAATTTGTGAAATTCTTTAGTGTCGGCCATGACATCATTTTCATTCTTCTTTAAGTTTTGTAACTTCTTGAAAGTTTGTATTGAATGATCACCTGGCAAGAATTGGATCTTAATCATTGACACCATCCTATCCCATGAAGTGATTTTTGTTTTTCCCCTTTTCACTCTTTCCTCTTGAACATAATTCAACAATGTTAAAGTAGGTCCTTTCAACTTAGTCTTAGCAAAATTTACCTTTTGTTCTTCTGCAACCTCCTTATACTCAAAATAACTGTCCAGTGCATCTATCCAATCCAATACCTCTTCAACATCTAACTCCCCATTATACATTAGCAAATCTATTTTCACCTTGAAAACATCTCCTTTGACAGCCTTGAGCATTTTCACCATTCTCTCATTAGGGTCCAACTCATCATCACCTTGGACTCTTCCTCTTGGAGAGTTTTCATTCTCACCCTCTCTCTCTTCCTCTCGGTCACTTTCCTCTTTAGTGGCCTTTCATCTCCTTTGATTGGTCTCTAATGCTGCAAGTATGGCTAATACTACTTCTTGTGACTCCTTCATCAACCTAATCTCTCTAGCAATAACTCCACTTCCTTTAGGAGGAATCTTTTCCTTTCAACTTACAACTTCAAATTGCAACCTTTCTCCTTCAAAAGATCAAAAACCTATGCTCTGATACCAATTGATTTAGAATAGGGAGTAGTTTGTCTTACAACCTATGATCTAGTTTGAACAATCCTTCAATCACAAAAACCCCAATTTGGAGTCCTACTCACCATTCACTCTCATTTCCTTGTATCATTCCAAACAAAATTTTCCTACCACAATTTGCAGACCAAACCTCAAACCAACCAACCAATTGCCATTTCCAATACCCTTTTGGGAGTTCCACAACATATCAAACTTGCAAGTATGATTCCTTTGTAACAAACCACCCTAAGTTCTACTACTACATTGCTCCAAGGCAAAATTAGGCCACTTTTACAAATAAACTACCATGTAATATTTTTCCCAATTGAAAAACTTCATTCCCTAACCTCAACCAAGTCTCAAATACTCTAAATCAACAACTTTTATCAAGATAAATGTCTACAAAGTCATCAAACCACTAAACCCTTGTTTAGGCCTATTTAAACTAGTTTCAAGAGGGTTTACTGAAAATTTGTACTCCAGGCCTCAAACTACTTTGAAAATACCTCAAAAAAACCATTCTAAGTCTGCACATGCTTCCCAAACCATCTTCCATTCTATCCCAATGCCTTTTCAACAAACTTCAACTCTGAACCTCCATTCTTTGTTCAAAACATGAATGAAAATCTATTAGGGCAACAAAAAAAAGTCTTCAAACACTACTCCTTGCTCTTGAAACCTACTTGAACATCTAACCCTACCTAAATGCACCCATTCCACCAAGTTTCAAAAAATTCTACTATGGAATGGGTCAACAATACATTTTATTCACCCTCAAACCCTCAAAATAGGGTTTATAGACTGCCTACAGTAAATTGCTTGTAAAACTCTTCAATCTCTATAAAATTAAACCAAATTAGACCCAAAATGAATTTAACTCATGTTTCCATCAACTTAAAATCACTTTAGTTCATAATTTTTCAGTACAGATCCATACACACACTTGTAGTAACAAATTTAATTGAAAACACACAGAAAATGAGGTTTCTTATTGATTTCTTCAACAAAATCAATTCCAGAAGACTTCCTCAAAGTTTGAGAGGCCTATTTAACCCTTACAAACCAAAACCAAGCCAACCCAACTAACTCAAACTTCCATTTGAACTTCTTGACCATTGGACTCCCCATTTCTTGCATTTTTGCAATTTTGCACATGACAACATTTTGAAAGAATTGACAACATTTACAAAATGAACCCCAAATGACTCCAAGTACATGGAAAATGGTCTATTATGACCTTATTATACCAAATAAGAATCTAAACACCCAAAACCTATCATATGACCATATTTGACCATATTTCAAAAACTGACATGGTGCCCCTGCACCAAGATCTCGAGCCTAAACTAAAAATGAGATCCCATTTTTTTAAAATTAGGATCCTATTTACTAATGTTGTCTCGAGCTGACCTTTGGGAAACATGATCTTTCTTTTTAGAAAATGGGATCTTGTTTTATAGTGGTATTTATATTTTAAAATAAACGATATTATAGTCATTTTCTCCTGCACACACGGGATATCAATTGAGAGAAAACAATGACCTCCAAGTTTGAGCCCGACCCCAAATTTTTGCATTTTTCACCTTTTTTTGAATTTTTTAATAAAAATGTAGGTTTTAGTATGTATTTTATCAATTTCTATGGAGTTTTTTCTTTTGTAAATAAAAAAATGGTGATTTGTAGAAATCAAAAGAAAACATGAAATGAAACCCTCAGATATTGAAAAGAAACAAAAAATCAACCTTAAATCATAAGCAAAGAAAAAAAGTTACCTTTTGAAACCCAAAATTGTTTAATCAAACAAAAAAATGCATTTGAAAACCTTAAATTGAAATGAAACAAAAAATTGCATTTGAAAACTTAATTGCTTCTTGCAAAAAGAAATTTTGCATTTGAAAACTTTAATTGCTTCTTGAAACCCTAAATTGAATTCAAACAAAAAAAAATACATTTGCAAACCCTAAATTGAAATGAAACAAAAAAATTTGCATTTGAAATGTATGTTTCAAAACCCTGTGATCTTGATTGTATGGAGACAAGTATGTAGGCATGCCTATGGAAGAAATTATTCCATGGATTTAGGTTGATAAATAGTAAATTAGGGTCCTTGATATTGACAATGAAATAGGATTTGATAAATACTATACATTTAAATGTGTATCCATTAAGTTAGAGACATGTTGAGACACAATCAATTAAACATTATGAACACATATATAATTAGATTAGAAAACAATATGTTAAACCTTACTTGTGGGACTAGTGGATCATTAGAATTGATATAAATTATGTGTTTCTATTATGGATTATGCTCAATTAATTTATGTATTTATTACTACATAATAAATCAATAAATCTAAATGTATGCATAATTTATGATGCTTCATTAAGTTCTATTGAGATGCTAAATTAAATAAAAAATATTTAACATTATTTTGTAATAGACAATTAAAGGGTAATTGTATGTGGTACCTTAATTAAGTTAATAATATGGGCCTTATGCATCTATTATGATTCATACTATCTTACAACATGACACTATGCCATAATATGTTACAATTTAAACCATGATTGTTAAACTAAGTAGATAGTTAAATTTAGATAAAGACCAGACACTAAGTTGATCTATGGATGATCATTAAGATTTCCTCACTAGAAGAGTAGAGACCTCAACATAATTTTATGATCACTCATATACTTATATGGTAGTGATATATTCTATTTTTATGGATCTTCGATGAGTAAACATATGTGTGAAGCCTAGGCTCAAACCCATGTTTGCAAGGTATCCAACTATAGCATTATAAAACTTGGTCCAAAAGTTAAACATGATTACTCAATAATTATATGGGAAAATACTCTTAAAATAACTCTACATTGACTCACCTCTTAAGGGTTTTGTTGGCCTTGTTCCCAAGAATAATGTAGCTAGTTTAGGATCAACAAATCATATTTTTTTCCCTACGCTTGAATGCTTAACAATCCTCAAAATTACTATGGATGATTTCCTTGATCTATAGAAAATCAATCCAACTATGGTCATAGGTTATATTTCCACTCCTTTTACTCATAGAATTTGAAGATGATTAGGGAAGGAATATAATTACCAATACTAATCAAGGATTTAATAACCAAATTTTAAGATCTAGCTCCAACAACTTGTCAAGATACATTTTGTTTTTCTCTAAATATACACATGTCTATAAATTCAAGGGTAGGCCATAGAGACTATGCTAAATTGTCAAAAGTGGGCTAATTTATAGTTATGTGATTAATTCCTTGATCATAGAAGTAATCTAAGGAAATGGTTAGTCTATTCATAAATTCAAAAATATTCATAAACTAATGTTCTTGCATATGTGATGAATCAAAAATATTAGCCCCCTTACTTGCCATCCTATTACCCTAAACCCTAAACTGATGTCTTAAGGTGTCCTAATATGACATTTCTTAAGGGGATCAAAGAATTTCTCAAAATTATATCATGATTAGCTCAACCAATAAATTTTTTATAGAGAATTATAAGCTCTTTTGAAGACCCTTTAAAACATTTACTTTTAGTAAACACAGAGAACTGAGAAAGATACTGCTTCATTATTTATGGTTTATTTGTAGTTTGACATTGATGTAAAAAAAAATAGTTAAAGCTAGAAGCACTATCTTGAACTTCACCAAATTTTATCCCCTTAAGCCATCAAATGTTTTTTCCTAGGACCTTACTTCATATATCCCTTTAAGCCATCCTATTACCCTAAACCCTAAATCCATCATCTTGTCCTAGGACCTTAATATTGTTCTTTCATATTGATCATGTGCTTGTGTAGGTGTCAACGATCTTTGCTTCCACTCTTCAACCCATTCTGTAATTTCACATGTTTCCCAATCTCCTAAAATACAAAACTGACAAAAACATACAAGCTCCCTTGTCCATATAGTCTATGTGCTTGCATTTGAACTCTTAAATGAATGTCATTTAGTAGATCCACTAATTGTCTCATAATCAATTCTATGTAGTAAAATCTCTTCTTCAACCAACCAAAAGAATTGGTGAACTATAGAGTACTCGCTTGAACCAAGTGTAGATAATATTGTATTGCACCAATCCACAATCCCACACGCATCTTTAAATTTTACTACATCCTCAAATTTCAATTGTTCTCTAGCAAGAATTCTCTTAACACATGCACCGGCTCCATCATGTTCTCCTTTACTATGTGCAACTTCAAAAAAACTCCACATATGTTGAACATTATGTTCCTTGTGAACCCTATTAACCAATAGAAAATTCAATCATTCTTAAGTTTTCCTATACAATTATCTAACCAAATGAGATGTTTTGTCATCTGGATTTCACTTTCTCTTAAATTTGTATAAAATATATTGAAATAGTATTGAAAAAACTTTTATGAGTGTAACTATTTGTTACTCAAATAAAAATGATACTCCCTCAAAAAATTTCTATCATCCTTTGTGCTATCATTTGCATGTCTATAAACAATATGAACAAACATAGCCACTTGTGCACTAAATTGTAATATTGTAATTAGATTTCCTCTTGCAGAGCTAGAGTATAGTTTTCCATAAAATCAACCACTAATAGTATAGTACCAACTAGAAATGTATTTCTACATACGCAAAATTGGCCATCAAGCCATCAAGCATGTTGAGAGTGCTTGACATATTTTGGTACAATCTTACTCTTAAATTCTAATATGAATGCATGTACACTAACTTTTTCTGTAATTAAATCACAATGCTTTCTAATTTTTCTATCTTTTAAAGAATACTCAACATTCTTAAATATTTTAACATCCACTAATTGTTGTCCAAAATCATTATCAACACTTTCATGCATGCAAACTATTAAGAATGAAAGATTGCCACAACTAGTGCATTGTCCAAAAATACATAAACTTAAATAAAATAATTTCCCATTAGATCTTTCACAAAACAAACTTGATATAAACTCCATTATTGTTTCAAGTGGCATATTAATACCAGATTCCTACATAATCATGTTAGTATGTAAACTACAACATATATATTGAAAAACATCATAAAATTAATGAAATTGAATATGTGCTTTACAACCACAAGATATTCATTGCTTATTATTTTTTACATACCAAGGTTTACATTTTTCAAAAGAACTTTGACTTATTTTAATATTACCAAGTAACACTAAATCACCACAAAAATTCTTTTAAAATTCAGTTTGTGTTATTTCTAAAAGGTATATTGGATGAGGATCACGAACTTTGGACCCCACTCTTAATTTTAAAAAATCTCTAGCATTAGATGATACCCTAGTATTATCCTGCAAATATTTTTCAATCAAAGTTTTGATTTCAACATTCAATTTCATGTCAAACCTCGAGATTCGACCACTAAAACTCCAACATTGGTTGATTGGATCATTTTCTATACTTTCTCTTCTTTTTTCCACTCTTAGCAATGTTTTAGGATGTATTTTTAGAATTTCACTAATATTGCGTACCATTCTTTTATTCAAATTTTCTTTATAAACTATAGCATTTTTTAGCTCTTCTTGTTGCATTCTTATCTTTAGATCGACTATTTTTACCAATAGACTTTATGGCACTAGCAATAGTAGACATAACATGTTTTAGTGATTGATCTTTTCCTCTTGGTTTAACAAAAATGCCTAACTTTTTCATTACTTTTCTCATTTTTTGCATTCTCATCAATTGCATCATTATTTGACATTGAAATGAAAGTTTTTTATGATAAAAGAATTCTTTGTATAATCTATTGGCATGCGTTCTTATTTTTCTCCAAGAAATCTTAACAGGAAGATTATCCAAAACATCACTTTTAATTTAAATATATATATATATATTTTTTCATTTTCAACATCACATCTTGGATTTTCGTTTTCGTTTTCATTTTCAACTTCAAAATTATTTTCATTTTCATCAACAAAACGGTTTTCATTTTCATTTTCATCAACAAAATGGTTTTTATTTTCATTTTCAACAAAAGGATTTTCATTTTCATTTTCAAATTCATTTTCAAAAATTTGTATAAAATCTTCTTCTCTATAAATATTATCAATGTCAACATCCTTAAATCCAACATCTTGTAAAACTTCTACAAAAAAAGTTTCCATTTCACTAAAATGTGGATTTGAAGACATACCTAGATTTGTGCTTATTGAAACATTCTCCATAGCATTGAAAGGGGTATTTGAAGACATAATAGGACTAGTTTGTATAATCATATTATTTTCCAAATTGACTTCTTGCAAATTAACATCATCTACAACCATGGTCTCCTTAATGCTTTTATCTTCAATAGTTGTGGAATTGGATGCTTCAACGTTATTCATTGATCGAATCCTCATTCTTCTATCTCTTTTCCTTTTTTCCTCTTTCTCTCTCTTTGCTTCAATTTGTTTAGGGGTCAATACCTTCCTATTTTTCCTCTTATTATGAGCTTGTGAACCCATGATTATAAAACTCTCAAGCACAAATGAATGCCAATAGTGCAAGTCTTCCTCTTTTGTTCCTCCAAATGAGTAGAAAACGAACACAATTCCACTCAAAAAACTATTCCAATGATGCCTCCTTTCAAAAATTCAATTCAAATTGCAACTTGAAGACCTGTAAAGATAAAACTTGATAGAAACTAGGTGAATTTGTCTCAACCGGCCATACATGTCAAATTGCAGAATTCACAATAACATTTTTCTAGTATTTTTTTTTTTAAATGGTCAAAACAGAAATGGGATCACGTTTAATAAAATGGGATCTTGTAGTAAATGGGATCCCATTTCTTTTTCAATGGTCTAAATAATAAATTTTAGGAAACATGATCTAATTTACAAAACAGGATCCTGTTTTGTAAACAAGATCCTGTTTCTTAAAATTTGAATTTGTGGTTAGGCTTTTGGCTTGTTTTTTGGTTTTGGAAAAGCCTTAGGGACTTGAACCTAGGCTTTGGACCTAGTTTGACCTGCATGTTGAACGTCCTGACAATGTCACAGGAAAATAGTGACTTTGGACATATGTCTGAAGACTTTTTTTGCAGAATTCTTTTACGAAATTAAAACCCATTATAGATGAGACAGTGCAAAATTCCAAATATGTAAAAAAAATTATGATTGGATTATTTTTTCTATTTTTCATTTTTTTTTATGAAAGTGGTCCATAAACTTGAAATATTAGGGTTTTTTTAAATATTTTTTGTAAAACGAATTGCAAGAAAATGTACTTTAGACAATTCTTTTCAATTTAAAAAATAAATAAAAAAATGATAAGTTTGGAATCATCTATTAATGTGACATACGATGATTTTCAAAATGAAGCAAATATGGCTGAAGTAAAAGGAAGAGATTTAACAAAAAAATATTCAATAAAAAATTACAAAAAAAATCGAAAACATGTTTCAGTGAGTTACAAATCTTTTCCCAAAAGGATTTAGAAAAATATGATTTTTTAAGTCAAATATGGATGGTGTACACATGCATGGTATGGTAAAAGAAAAGTGACTTTTAAACAGTGGTTTTTAGAAATTCCTATTGACAATTTGTAGCATCTAGGTATTGAAATAAATTACATATTTGGAAACTAGACTCTGAGTACTACATTTTATGATCAGTGAATTTTTTTAAGATTTCGTCTCTAAGTGCTTCAAGTTTTAAGGTAAAATGTGTCAAATTCTGAAAATCAGGGAAAACACTTCCACTTTTTGGCCAAAAAGTGAACTCAACTTCTTGCCAACACCCTCTATGCATATGGTGGACATTAATCGTTTTAGACCTTCCATGAATTTTGTTGATGATACAAACATTGTGTTTGTGCCCCCCATTAATCTTGGATTTAATGTATCTCACACTCCTTTGGTGTACAACATTCCTCCTTCGCCTGAATCCACACCTCAAATCTTTTTCACCATGGCTAATTTTCCTCCCTTGTCGTCTAATCTTCTTATAAATACCCTATTGCAAAATATGGGTCAGATGTAGTCATAATTAGCCAACTTAAGCAACACCACCTCTCATTCTACTTTGCAACCTTATTACGATTGATGTCCTTTGGCCTTGAACATTCTGAATGTCTCTATATCCCAAGGGTTGGAGGTTCCAAAATTTAATAAATACAATATGCCATATTGTGATTGTTGGTAGTTATTGTCATTGATGTCAACATCGATGCTTTTGTTGTTGTCATTGTTGTCAACATTGATGGTTACACTAAGGAGATGGTTGGTAGCTCTTGTCAACACTGTTTGTTAGTTGTAATTGAAGTTTTCACTTGAGTTACATGTTGTTAGTCCTTGGAATTGATTGTCTTTGATATATTCAATTTGGGATAACATTGGTTGGATTTCATACCTTATCAAAGAAGAGAAGAGTTGAAGAAGTTTATGGTTGGATGTCATACCTTATCAAAGTAATATTATTGTTGATGTTCATATAGTGCATTAATACTATCAAAAAATTTGTTTTCATAATGATATATTCACATGAGGATTAGAAGCATGAATAAAGTTGGAATGATATTGCTAAAGGTCTATTGTATGTCTCATTCTCTCTCTTGATGTTCCTTATAAAATATGTGTTGTTGAAAGGAATTTCTGGTCTCTGCAAGTTACTCAAATGATTCTAGTTTAAGAAGCTACATTGAACTCAATTTAGGAGAATACTTTTCATTCCTTCGTTGTTGTAATTTTGGTTTTGTAGTTTTGTATTCAATGTGAGTGCTCTATGTACATTTTACCCCTATTTTTTTAGGTCACCTTAGTTGTCGAGGAGGTTCTTGTGAATTGCAAAAGGTTAGTAGTTTTTTTAGTTGTCTAGATTGGTTTGAGAAATGCTCCACTTTTCTTTGCATTAATGTATGTGCTCCTACAGCTTGGTGAATATTCTCACAATGTATGTGTAATGTATCAGTTCCAATCTCATATGTTGAAGTGATCTGTAAGTTTCTGTACAAATGTTATATCATCTGGTTATGTATTTTGAGTTTCTTGAATAGATTTTTATGTACCTATTTGATTTGTGGTTGTTGTTGATTGCATGAAAGTATGAAAGAAGTGTATGGAAGTAATGTTCTATGTTCAAGGAACATCCCTATGTTATATGGATGTTGCTAATTGGTCGCTTTGGTGCCACATTGTGTCTTGAGTTGGATTTTTGGGTTATTTTTGGATATCTGGTTGATAGGGCTTGTTCCTTTGCTTGGGTTGTGTGCTTGGGGGGTTGCACCAACAATGGAAGATGTGTCCTGATAGATTTGGGTCTTAATTTATCCTATTTAGGACCACATTGTTGCAAGTATGAGTAGTTGATGTTGTCATTGATGTCTATTAAGTTTGTTACAAGAAGTGTGAGTAGTTGATGCTTTGATTAGTTGCATTATGTTGTCATTAGTAAAGCAACACTAGAAGGATTGTAATTGTGTTGATATTTTTTCTTTGATAAGATTGTATCTATGGTTATATAAGTAATGAAGATGATGAGGATGTGTCTCTGGTGCTTGGTTTCCAAGTGCTTTTGAGAAAATTTGATAAAAAGAGGAAACAGTGTGTTACAGTGGTGATCTAAGTGATAGAGTTGTGTTCTAGTGTTCTAGTTTTTCTCCACATTTCTTCTAGGTTGAAGATCTATCTATGTTATTCATATATGTTGATAGAAGGTGTTTAGAGGTGTTATATTCAATATTTGGTGTGTTGGATTGTCGTATAGAGTAATTTGTGTTCACTAGTGTGTATTTGGGTATTACAGAGGTGTCTGGGAGAAATGTTTTAGCTTTGTGTTTCTTTGTAGTCATGTTTTAGGTCTTGCAATTATAAAGGTGTGTTGATGGTGTTGGTAGTTTACCTCAGTCAAAAGGATTTGAGGTTTGGTGCTTCAAAAGATTTTTTTTCAAGTAATAGTGTATGATAGAGTTGTGTGTATACCTCTGCAATGCACAATTGATGAAAACCCTCATTCCCTAATTCATGAAAACCTTAGTGAAGAATAGCCACAACAAAAACCCCCTACAATTCATTTTCATCCTCCCGAGACACAAGAAAGAACTTGAGACAATAATTCAAAGGTTGAGAGATCCATCAACAACAACCTCCCATGAATCTATCCTCACCACTTCATTGGAATTTATCATCGCTCACATAGATTCCATGAATGGCCAAATTCACACTTGGTATTGAGAAAGAAGGTAGAATCAAGACAATATTATTCTAACAAGTTTTTCCATAAATAATTAAAACAAAAATATTGAAATATGACTTGTGTGTATTGTTGAATGACCCACAAACAAAGGAACCCCTACATAGTGCTTGTAAGAGGTTCCCTATTCATTGGTGTCACCACCATGGAATAAAGAATAATTCTTGGGATAGGTAGTGGATGGTTTTTGAACATCTTCCATGTAATTATAATGAGGTCTTGTAGTACTTTTTGAGGAAACTCTATTACAATTTTTTCCTTGATGAGATCCAAATTACTTCGACATGCGAGAGTTCTAGGTTAGAGGTGGGGGTTCAAAATAGGATAAACTAGGGGCTCAACATTCCTAAAACTAGGCACTAAGACCCCTTGCTAGGCAAAATATTTAGCATGTCACTATCACTTCCATTGTGAAGGAGGCTATTGAGGTTGAGACCCTACAATCTATTAGCTCACTCACTCAAACCCTTTTACAACACATTAGGCCTCTAGCACAGAGTGATGTAGGTGAGTCTTCCAAGTCTTGATGTTCATTTAATTTATGTAAGAAATGTAGGTCTCTTTGTGAGTATGGGTCTGGTGATGATCAAGATGTACATGCCCAATAGTAAGATGCATCTTTATTAGATCATATTGTCTTGACCGATAAGCTACTAAATCAAATATTTGGCATTGATAGATAGGTAAGTTTGAACAAGGTAAAATACAATTTATTATATTTCAATTTAAAATGTAAGATCAACTAAATTAATAGATTGATTAAAATAAAATTTTAGGGTCAGTGTGTTCACCTTGTGTCTAGTGGCCCTCTAGCTCCTGATTACATGATGATGTCAAGTCCATAGGTATGTAACTAGTAAATAAATAATTTAAATATGGTATATACAAATACTTTAACCTTGTATGAATGATAATCTTATAATGCACATTGGATGTTTGAAAGGTTAATATTGGGCCTTTAATATCAATACCAATTAGTCAAAGTGTTCACACATCTTACATTGAGATAAGCTTGACTATTTTTAATCATTAAACTTTTATAAAATAATGTTGGGTAGATTTTGGTAATTTAATAATATTGTTTCATTTTTAGATGATAACATCAATTGATACTCCTCATGGTATTCATACCACAATGGAGCATGGTTTTTTCATAGAAGTATCATCTCTAATTCCTTTGACATGAGAATGAGGCAGATTAGTAAATTTCATATCATATTTGTTGTTTTATATGTTTATTAGTAAAAAAATTGAATGATGTTCATTTTTAGTTTGTTTTTGTCTTGATTTTTTCCATAGGGCTTCACAACTCCAAATCATGAACATATCCCTATAATGGATGAAGAGAGGAAAAAATTGGTTTAAAGATATTATGAGTTTGTAGTAAGTGATTATTTTGTTATATGTTATTCTATAATTCATTTTTTATATATTAATGTGTATATTTTTTATTGTATTAGGTGTCTAGCTCCCGAATAGTTTTGAGAGGAGGTCAAGTCAACAATTTCATGTTAGAATTGTGAACAACACAATATGTAGGATCAAACAACAAGGAACCTTCTACACAAGAGAGTTTCAAACAATAATATGCAATATCCTCAACTATAAAAACTTACAAAATGAAAAGCTTCCTTGAATCCCAAGAGTTTTCAATGAGATATTCTAAGATAATATAATGAAGTGTGAATGCTTTATAAGAGAAACCCTAAATGATAAAGGGATTAGATCATGACAAGTGCAAACATCACATGCAATGAGATATAATGATCTAATAATAGATCAACTAATAAAAGAATAAAAAAACTCCTACGTTTAGTTTAAGTGCATAAAATGAATTAGACTAATAATCAATTAAATATTAATTAATTATTAGCTAATGCATGATTACTCTAACACCCCTCCTTAAGATGAACTTATGGAGTAGCTAAAAACCCTAAAAATACAATGCATAAAAATAAAATAATGTGTGATAGGTCCCAACAAACAAGGCCTAATGAGGTACCCATGTACAAACAATCTAATCTCTCACAACTGGAGAAAATGAGAAAACCTCATGAGAAAAAATCCTCTCCAAAAAAGAGAAAGGTGAATGGAGGACTGAAAAATCCTCCAAACTAATGTGAAGGAATAAAAAGCTTCCAATCATAACAATATCCCAAAAAAGAGGAATATGAAGAACATTTTTGAAGCATGAAGAAGCTTTAAACAACTTTCAAAAGATGACTGATATATTGGTGAAATGAATAATCTCCTCTGAAACAAATGATGATAAGGATCAAAAAGATAATAATCTACATGAATGCCCCCAATGACATTACTTGAATTATATGGAAAACATCTAGAACTCAAAGATATAAATGGCATAGGTACCAATAGTTTGAAGAACACAGATTAAGTGAAAATAGAATGTCACCTCCAAAAATAGGAATCCAAGAATCTTCATATGGTAAATGCTCCATCTCACTAAAATACATAGGTAACCAATCATTGCATTCATCTATCACATAATAACAAGAACTAGATACATAGATCACTCCAAAATTGAAACCAATGAAGCATTAGCACCAACAATAGAAACCTCCCCATAATGTGGAAAGGGAGAGCCAAGATAGGTACACTAAAACTATGTGTCATCAAGAAGTGTATGAAGGAGAACAAAGAATATATGAATGTGCATAAAAGAGTATGTGTAAATAAAAGGGTGTGCAAACTAGGACACACACATATGAGGCATGAATCACAAGGATTCGATATTGTCGTGGAAGGAACACTCACTTGAAAAAGGTGTGATGAAAAAAATGGCACTCATAACCCACCCATGACACTTTATATCATAGTGCAAGTATAAAAGGAACAATAGGATGTGAAAAATCCTCAAAAATTATACACTAGAATGACACTTTATCATAGTACATCTACAAAAGAGAAATTACATGCATAATATTCTCAAAATGCCCAAATAAAACAAAATTCTATAAATACAAGTAGAATAGCCTAAAACAAGTCATCCAGTGTAAATAAAAAGTTTCCAAGAATTAAAACATCTAAGTAGTTCACTAGAATGATAAAACACAAAAAACTGAATAAAATGTACCTAGAGAAAAGTTTAGAAAAATTACATAGATAGTTGTGAAGAGCTTTGAAAGACCTCCCAATGTCACAAAAATTGCAAAAATGGAGAAACGGGTCAAAAGTTATGAGATCGAGAGTGAAAATAATACATTTGACTTTGATAAGTTGTAGAATATACTAGCAACAAAATTTGAGAAAAAAATCAACACTATTGGATAGTTCTCATAACTAACTTTCCATGACGATATCTTGTTCAATGCCCATTTTCGATAACTAAGCAAAAAGTTATCATGATATTCCTAATCTTTCTAAAATTGCAAAAAAAGGAAAAAATTATTTAGCCCTCCAGGGGCTAGGCACTGGTAACCCATATGACCTTGGGGTGGCTGATTTTTTTTGCTATACAAAAACCAAAAAGCAAAAAAAATAAAGAAGATTTTTTATTTTCTCCTAGAACGCTAGTTGAGAAAAAAAATCAAAAAATGAGAAGGGGTTTACTGAATCCATGCTCTAATACCATGTTAGAATTGTGAATAAACACGAGAGACAAGATCAAACAACAAACAAGACACCTTCCATGCAAGAGATCTGCAAAACAAATATTTTATATTCCTCAACAAGAAAAACTTGTAGAATGAAAAGCTTCCATGAATTTCCAATGAGATAATACAAAGAGGGTGAGTGTTTTATAAAAGCAACCCTAAATGATAACATGATTAGATTATGACAAGTGTCAACATCTCATGTAATGAGACAAAATGATCTAATAATAGCTCAACTAATAAAAGAATAAAAGCACTCCTAATTTTAGCTTAAATACATTAGAATAATAATCAAATTAAATATTAATTAATTATTAGCTAAAGTGTGATTACTCTAACAGGTTAGAAAGAAACCATCATCATATGCCTCTCCATCCATTCAGAAATCAAAGGAAACTCATGATCTCATCCCTTCCCCTAGAGGGAAGTAACTACATTAGGGTCCTTTTTTGTATGCCTATATGATAGTTTTCTACATATATTTGTGTATTATAGATATGTGACATTATACACCTATATGAATTTTTTGTAAGCCTATATGGATTTATTATACATATATTATACTTTTATCCACATATAACATTGTTCCTATATGTCTTTTTGGTTAATACATTTTTTTTACTAATGTTGTCCATATTTTCTACAAATGATTAATTACACAAGTAAAATGGAATTTTTTTTATTTGAGTTATTGATTAAATTCTCAATTATTTTAGTCTTTAATCTTATCCAATGAGTTAGATCCTAGTGTAGAGTCTCTTTAATGTCTAATTAACATGGTACTACTAGGTATACACACAAATCAAAAGACCTAAGAATCCTTAATTGAACAGTTCATCTTCCACAAGACTCTACATTTAATTATCAACCAGGGACTCATAAACTTTAGATAGTGTTGGCACAATATATACATTCATAGATCCTAGACACATCCTGCATCAATGGAGTATAGGAAAATGCACATGGGTGATCCCACAATACTAGTTTACAATTTTTGGCCAAACTAGACAATGAACTGATTTTTTCTAACTAAATCTTCACTTTCGAGCACCTATAGTGGCTAAACCGTGAGGAATTTGAAGATGATGAAAAATAGTGATTTGTGAAATTTTGTCTATAGATTCTAAATATATTTTTTCAAAATTTTTGGAATCAAATTGCAATTTTCCTCTCCTTCAAAAAATAGTTTTTCAGTAGAAACACCATTTTTAGGGTAATGCTCACCATATACAACATAAAAAAATTCATGAAGGATAAAAAATTCTATTTTTTTTTCAAATTTAGATTTGTAACTTCGATGCTCAGCACTTTCATTTTGTTTTCATAGTGTTTTATTGAATATTTTTTCCTTAATCAAGTTTCAAAGTCAAAACCAATTTACAATAATTTAGACATGGAAGTGATTTGCAGCACAATATTTTTTTTTGTATGTATTGAAATTCAATTTAGTTTTTGTTGGATCAAGGACTTCAATATCTAGTGCATTGATATTTTCAATATTTTTGTTTGATAATGCACTTTATTTTTTTCACGTAAATGCGAGCGAGAGCTTGATTTTAGGTGAAAACCTACATTCACAAGAAATAAAACATAAATATAATAATTAAATTAAATTTATTTAAAATTATACTTTTTGGGAAGCTTATAATAAGGAATACATACTTACTAAAAATAAATTTTAAATGAATTCATTTGATCCCCCAAAAGGTAAATCAAAAGTGGTTTTTTATCAGCATTTTGATAGGTGTAAAGGAGACTCCATTATAGGTATGGTTTAAAACTAGCAGGGTTCTATCCAAGGGGGTTTGATCTAAGGTGGTTCGATCAAACCCTCTTTAATTGGAGTCCTTTAAATGAAACTTTTCAAGGCTCAAATCTTTATATTTTCTAAAAATATGTGATTTCAGCAAAAATCAAGATCTCCCAAAAATTGTAAACCAATATTGTGGGATCACCCACATGTACAAAATATAGTAAAATATGGAAAGTGAAATGAATTGACAATTCACAAAATATGAGAAATCAATATAATTTTTTACCTTATACTACAAGCACCTAATGCTTAATATTGCAACTATTAATTTTTAAGAATTATAGTGTCCTAATCTAGCTAATTCCTCTAGAGTATGAAACCAACATGAAGCTATAGAATTCAATTCAAAACTATAGAATGGCATACATGAATGATAACACATGCATATATCTGGAAACTACTAACTAAATTTTACAATACATTATTTAATCTAATAATAGAAAATGAAGTGGATTAGTAGTACCTCAAGTGGCCCTTGCTTGAATTGTTGCTTCCATAAATTTTATCAATCACTCACTCACTCACTCAACAAATCATGATATCAAAATAATTCCCTTTATTGCATTTTAACACTGAATTCTTACATACAATCCAACATGAATATGTTGAAGATATCTTATTCAATAACACATATTCTATTGTGCAACTACTGAGTAATAGATAAACAACTAAATAGCAACAATCAATTTATCAACTAGCAACTAGACTTCCTCCTCGATAGAAGATCTCGCTATATAGGTTTTGTGAGGAGTTTTATTATTCACAAACTAAAAACAAACTCATAAAGAAACCATCCACTCTCCCTCAAAGATAGGAATAGGACTTAGTCTAAAATAGAAAACAATAACTATAAAGCAGGATTAGAGAAATCAATTTAGAATTTTATACCCAATGGTTTAACTTCTATAATATTTAGGCTTGTTCCTGAGAACAGTCGTGTCATGAATCAGTCCTAGTGAGAGTAGAATCCTTCTCATTGCTATCTTATTCAGTGAGAAAGAGTGTTAAGTAGTGACTCATGATTGATCAATAAATGATTAAATTCGCTTCCTTCTAAAAGTGCAACACATTGGCCATTTGACTTCTTCTCTACAACCATCTGTAGTCCTTATGCTATGAGCTAAAAAACTTGTTGATGTTGGTTAATAGTCCTACTTGTTGCAATGTGTTAGTCTAGTCATTCCTATGGCATCCACATTATTAACGGTCATAAATTAAACATAGAATCATACTGAATTCCATAGACATTTGTGCATTCATACATACATATATCAACATAACATATTTCCATTTCCGCATATTTAAAATTTCTTTAAAATGTATAAAAGGTATGTAAGGTCTTGGTAGTGTCTTTGAAACTTAGCAAGAGAATTGATTAAAGTATAAAATAGTAAAAGTAAAACTAGCCAATGGTTGGCCTATCATTTCCCCCCAACTAAAGCTATTTCTTGTCCTCAAGCAACTTTAAGGTTGAAGGTTGTATTACAAGGCCAATTCTCTAAAATCCACCACACAATCCACTCCTTTTCCCTACTTCAAGTAGTAACCTTTTTTATCTAAGAGATTTTCCAATATTTTTTCTTATGCTACTGCTTCTTCCTCTCACTTCCTCCCTATCCAATGTGGCATGGGGAATAGGAGGATAAGAGGATGGAAGGTGAGTGAGAACCAAGCAACTCTATTTATGTAGGCAATTGAAATGTATTTATGTGACCTACCAGTTGCTTCCATATAGTTGTAAATGGAATACGGTTCCTTCTTCTTCAATTCTTGTATGATTTCCCCCCATCTTCCTTGAGAAAATCCAAGTGTCTCTTCATTCTTTTGTAATCCTTTTCTTTGCAGTTCATTATCATTGTTTCAACTCCCTTGTACTCTAAGAGATCCAACCATTAGTCTATCACCGCATTTGGGTTTGCTTCCTCCTTTCTTAGCTATAGAGGGAGATATTTATTTCTCTCTCATGATATTCATGTAGAAGCTTCCCCCTTTGATTCTAATTTCTAACATAAGAAGCTAGAGCTTTCATTTGAAGATCTCCCACAAATATCAATGGGTTCCATGTAGTTTCATTTAAAGAACCAAATTGTGCAAGTAAAATTCACACAATTGGTCTTGCATTTCTAGTGTAGACTTTTGGAAAGTGTCTAAGAACAAAAATTTCATATTCATGGCAATAGGTAGATCATTAATTATCTGACTAAAAAGAAAACATAAAAAAAATTCTTACAAAAACAAGGTATACACCCTAACAGATGGTCTATATTTCATCAATTGTATTGTCTTGTCTGTCAGTTCCTCAATTCCCACTTTTAATCTCTTTACCTCTATTTATTTATTTTCAACTTTCATGGCATGTGTAGATATCATTTTAGTTTTCTCCTTTTCCCAATCTTTTTCTTTTTGGGAAAATTCTTGTGTTTTCTTCCGCAACTCTATGCCTAATGATACAATAGTAGGTACAATGGGAATATTTATAGGTCCAATTAAGCTTTGAGTAATTGGATCTTATCCATTTGTTTTAACCATGGAAAGTTGTGCCAAAACTTCTAGTTTTGATGCATGCTCAAATTTGTGGAGTTTTTCTTCCAACTCCCTAATCTTTGCATCTCTCTCACAATCCTTTTGTTGGTATGTTTTTAGTAGGTCTTCTCACTATTTAATTCTCTGCAAATATTCTTGCAGTTCTTTAATTGTGTTTCTTTCTTCTAAAAATAATAATAATTCTTCTCTAAAAATTGTTCTTCTCCTACCTCCTCTATATACATACACTCTTGTGAGATAGGGCTCTTTGGAGATCTCTTCTTTTTAGCAAAAAAAATGTCTTCTAAATTAGATTCAAAAGTACTAGTAAAATACAAAGATTGTACAATTGGTGGTTTTGTATCGTCACCAAGGACATTTCCCTTTGAATTTGTGTATGTTTCAATCATCACAACATAGTATTTTTTCTTTTTATCTTTCCCTTTTATGGTCCCCTTCTTCCTAGACGATGTGATCACCTTCTTGATTGTATGGGCCTCTTCCGCCCCTTTGTAGGTGTAGAGATAGAAGCCCCACTTTTTCTTTTATTTTCTTTTTATGGCCTCTTAATGGATGCTAGGGTTTTTGGATCTTCTTTAGTTGTCGGTTGCTCAGTAGAGGCTACATGTTATGTTTCATACAGACCTTGTTCTTTGGGTTCCTTTGTGCTATGAGTAAGTGTTGCAGCAAGGGAACCAAAGGGTATTTCTCTCTCAATTATAGCCATGACAGGTTCTTCTACTTCATGTCCCTAACCCCTTTCTTCTTCATTATGCATTGGAAGAATGTTGTTGATGTTGTTACAATTCAAAAAATCTTCCCAACATATATTGAGAAATTGAACCCTAAGGCTTCTCTTAACTAGTAAAGTAACTAGAAAAAAATGTGACAAAGTTGATTGATTTATTTTCCTCTTGTATTATAAGGATATTCTCTTCAACAAATTATAAAGAAAAATTGGAACATTTACTTGCCTCTGATGGCATAAATGAATAAGCAACTTAAAATGCATTGTGTATAATAGTGATTCCCTCCCATCACAAATTAAATACTTAACAATATGTGAAGCTATAGAGGCCTAAAGCTAGGGTAAGGATAAACATTTTGTACCTTGAGAGGAGTCCAAATTCTCACCCAACAAGGATAACTCATTTTTTGTTGTGATGGAATCTTCCCTTATTGGAAACTCTTATCTACTCCTTGGAAGCCCTAATACTTCTACAATTGCATCTTCTAATGCATCCACTCTTAATCCCTTGACAATTTCCTTGTCATTCTCTAAGGTACTAGAAAACTTCTTGGTCATAACTTCATTAAATTTTGTGTTTGAGGAAGTAATTCAACTAGCCTTCCTACTAGGCAAAGGGATAATTAATAAGATTAGATGCAAATGTGAAGTTGAAATGCATGCAAAATGATAAATATATATACAATTAGTAAAGCTTCATTTGTTAGTTATGACAATTAATAAAAAGAGTAAATGTTGAAATGTTGTAGCTGAGATGAAGTATGGCATGTGTGAAATTTTTGAATGTCGCCATACAACATGATTTGAAATGATATGAAGTGATGGCTATAAATTGTGGATAGTCATGGTGTGAAGTGTAATTTAGCATGAATTGAACACATGGAAAATGAATTTGAAGTGATAAATGAAAGGATACACAAAGTATGTGATGAGAAAGGTGAAATTTAATGCATGGTTTGGATGATGCAAAAAAGGTGATTTGATTGCTAGAGGTGATGGAAAAGTGAAGCTACATATAATGAAAGTGAATGATGGATGTGAAAGTGCTATGGGTTGATGAATGAAATAGGTCCCTTCTAAATATTTTTCCTCAAGGCATGTTGCTAGAGGTCCCATAAGCACCGATGTTCATCAAAAAGTGAAGAATTTCGAGTGTCACTTGTGCATGTGTGTGCACATTATTTATGTGGAAAATATTATACCTGTGAAATAACAGGAGGTGAGTTATGTAGCTCATTTGTGGATATTTATGATGAACTGCTTGTTATCATTGATGAAGTTTGGAGTTCTTGTTCAAATTGATGTTGTAAGGACAATAGGAAATCATCATTCTGCATTATCCTCTTATAGAGTTTCAACTATTGGCCATTAATTAATAGTGAAAACCTTACATCATCAATAGTCTATAACTTAACTGCTCCATTTGGAAAAAATATTTGTATTTCATATGGTCCAAGCCATCTGGTTTGTAGTTTTCCTTTGTAATACTTATACCTTGAATCATAAAGTATTGCCCAGTCATCAGCATCAAACTACTTTTTCTTTATAAACGGTTCATACCACTTCATTCTTTGCTTCTGCACAATCTCAGTGTGGTGAATGGATTTCATACATAACTCATCTAGAGCATTGAGGTTATGCAACCTCTCTTTTTGTGCTTGAAATAAATTTGTGCCCAATTTCAATGTTCTCAGAGTTTTATATTCAAATTCTATTAGAAGGATTTCCTTTTTACTATACACCAACTCATATGGTGTGAAACTTGTTTTCCAGGTTATCCTATAAGCCCAAACTACTTTAGGTAACCTAGTTGCCCAATCCTTACTATGTATTTACACTATTTTTGCTAGAATATTTTCTATTTCCCTATTATTCACTTCAACTTGACCATTTTCTTAAGGGTGATAAGGTGTAGACTTCCTATGCTTGATCTCATATTCCTGCATTAACTTGGTGATCATATCTAAGGTGAATTGTGGACCTTGGTCTATCACAATTTCTCTTGGGACATCATATCTTGTAAAGATGTCTTCATATAGGAACTTAGCTACATTTACATCCCTTTCAAATTGCAAGGCTTTGACTTCCAACCATTTTGTTAGATAATCAATACAAACTAATATATACTCCTTGTTATAGGATGTTGGAGATATAGGACCAATAAAATCTAGCCCCCTTTTATCAAATGGTGCTATAACTAGTTGTGCCTATAATGGAATTTCATTTTTTTTGTAGGTCATCCCATCCTTTGACATCTATCACAACTCCTTGTATATTTGACTACATCTTTATGAAGTGTTCACCAAGATTAGCCAGTATTCAAGATTTTAAGAGTTGTCCTCTTTGTTGCAAAATACCCTCCACAAGATTCATCATGGCTTTCCTTGAGAATTTCATAAAATTCATCTTATCTGATGCACCTCCCCACTATATTATTAGGCCCCATGTAAAAATAATACCCAAGTATCCATGAATAAGTAAAACTCTTTTGAACTAAATGTCTTTCCTCCCTTGATGAGAAAAGGAATGGTGGTTTCCTTGCAACTAGATAATTGGCTATGTCTACATACCAAGGTGTATATAAAGAAAGGGAGAATAAGTGCTCATCCATAAATAAATCATCTACAATATCCACATATTATTTTTTTGGTATTCTGAAGAGAAATTCTACTACTACATTAACCTTCCCTATTTTATCTACTATTGTAATATCAAACTCTTGCAGCAACCCCAACCATCTCACAATTCTACCTCCAACTACTGGTTTTTTCATCAAGTACATGATAGTTGTATGGTCCATGTGAATGAATATAGAATACCCTGTGACGTAGTGCCTAAATTTATTGATTGCATAGACCACTACTAACATCTCCTTTTTGGTTATTGTGTAATTGATTTTTTACGCTTGTAGGTTCTTTCTGATATAATAAATGGCATACTCAAGATTTACTTCTTTCTATCCTAAGACAAGTCCAATTGAAAAATCTGAAGCATCAATGTGGATATGAAAAATAAATGTCTTATTTGTCCCTCTCAAGACCAAATTCTTGGTAAGTGTCATTTTAAGTGCCTCAAAGGAATGTTGACAATAAGGTATCCATTCAAATTCTACATCTTTAAATAATAAGACAAACAGTGGTTTTGTAATTTTACTAAAATCTTGTATAAATCTCTTGTAGTACCCAACATGGCCTAGAAAGCTTCTAACATATTTTTATTTTTGAGGTATAGGTAGTGTAGATATTACCTCAATTTTATTGGATCTACTTGGATTCCTTTTTTGGACACAAAGTGTCCCAAGAGTACTCCCTCAATCATCATCATGAAGCATTTCTCATGACTTAGCGACAAATGGTGATCTTGATATCTCTATAATGCCTTTTCCAAGTTAGCAAGTGATTCCTCAAAGGTATTCCCATAGGTTGTAAATTCATCCATGTAAGCTTCTATGAAATCATGAGAAAAGTTTGTGAATATTCTCAATACTTCCCTTTGGAAAGTGGTAGGTGTGTTGCATAGCCCAAATGGCAAGACAAAGTAAGCATATGCACCCCAAGGGCATGTAAAGGTTGTCTTGTCTTGGTATTCTTGGTCTATCTTAATCTAATTGTAGACACTGAACCCATCGAAGAAGGAAAAGTGTTATTTCCCTACTGTACTTGATTAATGAATGAAAGGTGAAAGTGGTCTTTTCTAGTTGTTGCATTCAACTCATGGTAATAAACACACACTCTCTATTTCCCTCCCTTCTTAGGTATAATTACTAATGGATACACCCACTAACTAATGGAGACACCCACTAACTATCAAAGATTAGATAGATGAATTTACTATATCATAGATAGCTAGATTCATTCTTCTTTGAGGTTGCCTAACCGATTTGTAGCCATATTTGATTAAATCATATTCCTACATAGGTTTGGGTCTATCCCTTTCATATCATAGTAATCCCATGCAAATGATTTTATGTGTGCTTGGATCACTTTCAACAATGAGGACTGTTGTGCAATAGTCAATTAACTGTTTAGATTTTTAATGTTTTACTCAATGTAATCTCAACATTTAGGGTTGATATTTTAATAGATGCAATATCAAGGCCTACTATGTTAGGGCTACAATTATGTGGCAATAAGGAATGGAAATTTTGAGAGATGGACTCAAATTTATTGGTAGGGATTATGTTCTACATTGGGTCTTGTAAACATGTTAAACAGTCATATTGTTGTGGGTCCCTACCATAATTGTTATGCATGATGTTTACAAGCAGTTTATCTTTATATTAGATTTATAACATAGGATTACATTCAATAGTCATTAATGATTATAGTGAGTATTAATCATCCTCATCTGGGATAGGCCATACAATTTTCTTCATCTTTGCATATGGTTGGGTAGGTGGATAAAGGAATAGTTTCTCGGTTACATTGGAAATGATCATGTTACTAAACTTGTAACCTATGAAGGTATCTACAGTAGCCAAACAAGGTCTCCCTAAGATGAGGGGATATCTTTCAAGATTATCTTTAGGCTATAACACCATAAAGTTTGTAGGGTATTCCCATAAATATAATATTATAACCAAGTCTTCTATGATTCCCTTAGGTTTTACTATAGACCTATCTGCTAACTGTAACATAGTAGGTGTAGGTCTAAGCTGCATTAATTATAATAGCTTCATGATGTCCTTGTTCATCACATTAATGGTTTCTCCAAGGTCAATTAAGGTATTATTGATGAGTTTCATTGATTTTGACATTGACAACAGGGCTCCTAGGGTCTACATACTTGGGGACAACTATGTTTCCTAGCATAATATCTACAAGTTGTCCTAAAACATGCATAGTTTGAGGATCCTTACATTTCCTACCTAGATTTTTGAGGTATACCTCTCTCATTTTTTTGTTATAAATGGGAACTTACTTTATTGCTTGAATGAGGGGTATCTTAATGCAAACATATTTGAGTTGTCACAATAGATCAAATTCAAATTATGAATGATGTTTTGTATTGTTATTCTCTCAGGGAATGAAGATTCTGGACTTATGTTTTTTGGTTTGACTTGATCTAACTTAGGTACCCTAGGTTGTTTATTCATAGTTTCTACTAGGATTTCCTCGTCATTCAATTCTATGATGTGAGGAGATAAAGGTCCAACTAGCATTTTCCCTGATTTGAGGTGGACATCACTCACCTCAACCCCATACATAGGGTATTGGATGGTTTCATTAGCATAAACCTATTGTATAGGCTTATTATTTGGGTTAGGTGCAGGTTGTGATTGTAGTTGAGGTGCTTTTGGTGGTGTTGGTGCAACTATGGTTGGATTTAGCATTATGGTTGTTGGTAATTTGGGTTTTGATTTTTCCATTGTTGACTTCTTTTTCATTAGGGTGACCATTAGTTTTACTGGTGTAGCCACTAATAATTATAATCTTGTCCTTGGTAATTCTATGGTGGCCATATGCCTTGTTGCTGTTGTGTCCAATTAGAGGCTTGGGGCATTGGCCATTGTTGATTTTGTACATTTTTCCAAGGTTGAGGGTTTCAATTTGGGAAATTTGAATTACTACATTAAAATGACATATTATAGGTCAAGGGATCTTGTAGCATACTTTGTCTTGGTTTCCATGGATTTTATTGAGCAATGTAAAACATTTGACCTTCTTCATCTTCTAGGTCATGAAACTCTGACTTCCCTTGCTTGTGTGCAAAAATACTGGCCAACATTTTGTACTTGTAATTGATCTTCTTTTGGTGATAGTGTAGAAAACAAATTGTGAGGGTTGCCTCCACTTCTTACTTCTTCTTGATATAGATGGTATCCATTTGTGTAGCCAAGTGGCTAATGATTTTCTCCTTCATGTTTGATAGAATATTTCTCAGCTCTACCCTTGAGACTCCAATGGATGATTTGTTGAGAGAAGTCTTGTCTCCCCTAGTCTTCTTGAGGAAAGACCTAGAATAATTTCTACATATTTCACAAATCTCATCAAATAGTAAGTGCAAGATGTCACCTACTCTAATGAGATTTAGGGCATCCATACAATATTCATGAACTCCCCTTAAAAACACCAATTTCAAGGATTCATCAAAAAGTCTATTTTTATGAAATTTATTGAGACAGAAGTGGATCCTCTCAACATAATCTTCCAAAGATTCGTCTGCTTTCTATGACATCTTGAAGATTTCATCCCTCTTTCTATCTATACCTCTATAGTAATCTTGATATTTTTCTAGGAACTTTGTCATCATTGTATTCTAGTTAGGAACACCATCTCTTCCCAACCCTATGAACCAACATAGAGCAACATATTCTAATGTGGATTGGAAAAATTTGAGTCAATGTGCATTTGTGGTTTAGTCATAGTTTTGACATAGCACATCAAACTCAAAAATAAAGGTGTATGGATCCTCTATGACTAGTCCATAGAAGATAGGGAGTGCTGAAGGAGGTATGTTCTTTAGAACAACTACCCTTTCTTGGTTAGTTATAGGAAATTCAAATGTTACATGCTCTAGTGGATATTCTATTGTTGCATTAGCCATGACGCCTATATATATTTGGGAAGTCTCCTCTATGGTTGGTGTATGTACTGGTGTAAGCCTATATATATTTGGGAAGTCTCCTCTATGGTTGGTGTATGTACTGGTGTAAGGAAAGATTCTTCTTCAGGGTTTCCTTGTTATACTCACTGTGTTCACTAATATCTTCTAATGCTTTATATATTGAGGGGAGAAATATTTCCAAAGCGTCTCCCTGCCTTCTCATGTAATGGTCGTGACTCTTTAAATCAGAGGTTCCTGCACATTGTTAGTAACCTATGTTGTTGTTGATGGTTAAAATACTTATTTGCCCTATTTCGCTAAAAATAAAATTACTAAATTATGAAAGCTTGAAAGGAATTGAAAATACACAGGAGAATCCTAAACTTAGCACCATCCCTGAAAATGGCACCAAAAACATAGATCCTCTCTAATGTCTAATTAACTTAGTGCTACTAGGTATACACACATCTCAAAGGACTTGAGAAATCCTTAACTGAATAGTCCATCTTCCATAAGAGGTTGCATTTAATTATCAACTAGAGACTCGTAAACTTTAGATAATGTTGACACAATATATGCATTCATAGATCGTGGACATGTCCTATATCAATGGAGTATAGGAAAATGCACATGCACAAAAGACAATAAAAGATGGAAAGTGAAATGAATATAAATTATTACCTTATGCTATGGGTACCTAATGCTCAATATTATAACTGTTAACTATTAAAAATTGTAGTTTCCTAACCTAGCTGATTCCTCTAGGGTATGAAACCAATATGAAGCTATAGAATTCAATTCAAAACTATAAAATGACATACATGAATTATAACACATGCATATAACTAGAAACTCCTAACTAAATTCAAAAATACATTATTTAATCTAACAATAGAAAATGAAGTGGACTAGCAGTACCTCAATTGGCCCTTGCTTGAGTTGTTGCTTCCATATAAGTTTTCAAACACTCACTTACTCAAAAAATCATAATATCAAAAAAATTCCCTTTATTGCATCTTAACGTTGAATTCTCACATACAATCCAATAAGAATCTGCTAAAGATCTCTTATTCAATAACACATATTCTACTATTGCAACTAACTAGCAATGATCATCTTATCAACATAGAAGATCCCATTATATAGGGTCTGTGAGGAGTTCTATTATTCACAGATTGAAAAAAAACTCATAAAACAACCATCCACTCTCCCTCAAAGATAGGAAAAGGACTTAGTTTGAAACAAAAAATAATAACTATAAAGCAGAAGTAGAGAAACCAATTTATAATTCTTACAGAAAATGATAACTATAAAGTAGGAGTAGAGAAACCAATTTAGAATTCTACATCCAATGGTTTAACTGATATAAAAAAGACGTGTTCCTAAGAATAGTCATGTCATGAATCAATCATGCTAAGAGTAGAATCCTTCTCCTAGCTATCTTATTCAGTGAGAAAGAGTGTTAAGCTGTGACTCACAATTGATCAATAAATGATCACCTTTACTTCCTTACGAAAGTTTCACACCTTGGCTATTTTACTTCTTCTCTACAACCATTTGTAGTCCTTATGCTATAGATTGGAAAACCTGTTATTGTGGGTTAAAATTCCTTGCTACAAGTTGTTAGTCTCATTCCTAAGGCATCCCCATTATTAACAATCATAAAGTGAACATAGAATCATACTAAATTACATAGAAATTCATGCATTTATACAAGCATAGATCAACATAACATATTTCCATTTCCACATACTTAAAACTACTTAAAAGTGTATAAAAGGCGTATACAAGGTATGTAAGGTCTTGGTAACGTCTTTGCAACTTAGCAGGAGAAATTATTAAAGTATAGAAAAAGTAAAAGGAAAACTAGCCAATGATTGAGCTCATCACCTAGTAGAGATTATGTAGAGTCCTGATTTGATGGTATGGTTTAGATGAAATGTTTTTCCTAATATATACTATGGAGCAAGTTTGGTTGATTTATTGACTTGTCTCTATTTTGAGATGGTTTTGACTAGATGAGAATAAGATTGATTCTTGGTGTATCTTGATGAAGAGTTTATGTGATCATCTTATCAAGAGCATTGAATTCCTTCATGATGAGCTTAGAATCTTAGGTTGTTTAAAGTGTCATCTTTATCATTGCACCGTTGTGTTATTTTACCTCTTAAGGTGGATATTAAAGAGGTATAAGTGTTATTTCAACTTATTCTTGCTTTGGACATATATTCCATATTGTTTGGTATACCATGGGCTATATTATTTATTGACATTATTTCCCATGACCAACACGTGACTATTGTGAGGTACCACACTCCTACATGTAAAGTGAATAAGTGTCATATATTTTAATTTGGTTATCAATAGTGGGTTTTTCCATCTAACCAAAAAGCTAAAAAATCATAGCACTTATGTTTATGTTGTCTAAATAACCTTACATTTATAGATAAACATTTATAACTAATATGAGAATCAATGATAATAAGTTTCCACAATCCATATTGATAGTTGTTAGCTGATTTTTGGATTCGATTGTGTGATTATTTTTCTCCTTATGCTCTCTTCTTCATCCTGATGATGGATCACGAATTGTGATCCGAAACATTGATGCAAAAATAATTGCACAATCACATCTAGAAATCAGATAACAACTATTAATATGAGAATGTATCATTAAGATTATATTCACATTTTTTCTTTCAATAATTTTATGTGAATATATTTTCTTTGAAATCATGTGAGTTATATGGCCAATTATGACCTAGTTCATGTTAACCAAATGGAATATATTGTATTTCATCAATTGAGCTAAAGTGGTTCCCCTGTGCAAAATTATTCCCATGTGTTATTATTGTAATTCATGTAGCTTGGTTAAGATTCAATGTTATATTTATGGTGGCCTAAATTTTATTCATATGAATTTATTAAGCCTTTATTTATTTCAAGGAAGATGGGCATATGTTATTTCATTCCATACCTTCATCTAAGTGAATGTTGGCTTCTAATATCCTTTGACTAGTAGTTTATATATGAACACTCTATAGTGATGTTGTGATTGGGAACCAATAATAGTAAGGGTTAGTAGTTGATTGTGGATGGATTGCTTCTATGAAGTGTCATAAATTTGAAAACAATGTCACTATTAGGACTATATTACTATAAGGAATTTTCATACAACTCCTTGTCATTATTGACATCAAGAGGTCATGTTGGCTATCTTGATCTTTCATTTATTCATCTCAAAGCATTAACTTCCTTGCAAGCCTCTTGAATCACTATCATTCACTATCCTTTTAGTTCTTTTTTACTTTGAAATTTAACACTTCCTTAATGACTCATTCATTTGCAATTCCACTCATTTGATTACCTTTTTTAAGTTAATTGCATGTAGGTCATTATGATTGTGTGTTATGATTATATTTAGATGCACTATGAATGGATATTATTGTGGTCAAATAATTTAGGATAAATCCCACATATATGTCTTCCAATGGCACCTTGACTAAAGTATATTTTTCTCTTGTATGCCTCTCTATACTAACACTATTGTTATAGTATTATAGAGAGAGAGGGAAAGAGGGAGAGAGAGGTAGAGAGGAGAGAGGTGAAATAGAGAGAAATAGAGAGGCAAGGAGGAAGGGGGGACAGGAGAGAGAGAGGTAGGGGACTGTGGAGATAAAGAGAAGTAGAGAGTGAATGAGGAAGAGGTAGGGAAAGAGAGAGGGGGTTGAGATAAATAGAAGTAGAGAGGGAAGGAGGGAGGGAGGGAGTGAGAGGGAGGGAGGGATAAGTAGAGAGAGAGGTGTAGGGAGGGAGAGAGAGGGGTGGGTAGGGAGGGAGGGAAAGAGATATGGAGGGTGCAGATAGAGATTAGAGAGGGAAGGAGAGAGGAAGAGGTAGAGAGGGAGGAAGAGAGGTGAGAGAGAGTAGAGAGGGAGGGAGGGAGAGGGGCAAAGTGGGAGAGAGAGACATGAGATAGTGGAGATGGAAAGAGGGGGAAGGGAGTTAGGGAATGAGAAAGAGAGATGTAGGTCTAAAGATGGGAAAAGAGAGAGAGATGTCTAAAGAGGGACAAAGAGATAGAGAGAGCTTAAGAGAAAGGGAGGGAAGGTGAGGGAAATATTTTTCCAAAAAAATATGAGCAAGTTATAGTCTAAGTGTGTTATAATGTGAGAACATTATAGTGTGCTCACTTTATAGTACACTCACATTATAGAACACTCATGTTATAGTGTAAATGTGCTATAATATGAGAACACTTTAATGTTCTCGCGTTATTATCTTCTTTGGGAATTTCTAATCCTTAGGGTTGGATTTTCTTTGGGCATCCAACACAAAGGGTTGGAATTCCATGTCAAAGCACATAGACATGTTTTTTACAATTTCTAAAAATGATATAATCTCAAGCGTCCTCTCCATTAGGTTTGCATGTCTTTCAATGTCGAGTTAAAAAATACCATAATAACATTAAGCTCTCTTATATTTTTAACCATGTAATTGTTTTCATTTTTCATATATGTTAACGATTTGATCTTTAAATTTTTTTGCTAGTATCTATGTAACGCCCCACCAAGGAACCCCAGAGGACAACACTAACAATGCCACATTAATGGAACAATTTTTTTCTTTTTAAAAAAAATAAAAAATAAAATAACAATAGATTACATGATATAATAATCTAAACCTAGGTCCTCTAAGGTTCCTCAATTGCACTACTCACAAAACTAATAATCAAGACAACTAAAATCATTTCATCAACTACTAAAAAAACATAATTTATATAATATGCAAGATTCATTTAAAAACACCACATTAAATGTTTCTACATTATTTACTTCCATGACATGTCAACTAATAATCAACATCAAATAAAAATATTTCTAGCCAACTAACATATGCAAGATACATCACTTAACAATATTCATTACAACAGAGTTCACCAATATCTGTTACATTGTTACAATATTTACAACAATGCTTCCCTGAGTATATGTGGGAAGAATACATCAAATTACAATAAGAGATACAACTGATATACAATCCAACACATAAAATATTTTCTTCTTGAACTGGAATAGGAATTGGAGTCCACAACACCAAGAATAATCTCCATGCACATGAATATGCAACAAGAATACCCAATGGAGGAAAAAGAACCAACCTCCCGACCATGTGGAACCCTAAGGTTCACCCCCCCATGCTAGGAGATAACACAAGTTCCCACATCACATAGAAAATCAAGAGGACAATAGGGTAACATAAACAAGTGTTATACATGATTCAACACAACACTATTAACAACACCAACATCACATTCAACACTTGCTTCGCTTCCAAAGGCATTCACACAACAGAAGGATAAAACACAACTAGGGAATGCTAGACTGCAATAGGGAAGAGTTTCATCACATAGCTTGATATGGGTTATCCTGGTAGATCTTCATAGGCCCCGACCCCCATCCTAGGTTATCCTGATAGCCTCTACCAATCCTCAACCCCCATACAAACTCATGTGAAATCAACATACCTTTCATGAGGACAAGGTAGTTGATCTTGCCATTCCAAGACTTCCCATCTCATCTCAAGCCTAAACGAGCACTTGAGCCATGAGTGAGGCATATCATTATCTTGATTAATGTGAAATCTACCCATCCCCCTTATTCATTATTAAGGTTATCACCGGATTAAGAAACTCTTGAATGGGTTATCCTGGACACCACTTTGTGTTCTGACCCCCATTGTGAGCCACTCCCCCTACTTGCAACTAGTAAACCCTATACATCAAGCAAGGCATTTACCATCTTGCATTCTTATCATAGTCACATGAAACCATACACAGTGCAAGGCATTGACCATCTTGCACACTTATCACAATCACAAGAATATATACATAGTGCAAGGCATTGACCATCTTGCACACAACACAAAACATTTCCAAACCACTTCCAAAGTGAAACAATCACAAGAACCATAAGAACAAAAATACTCCCTCCTAGGCCGTTGGAAGCCAACCTTAACAATTTTACACAATGACACCCACTTTTAAACAATTACCAAAATCACCCCAATCCCACTAATCAAACACATTATTCAATACAAGAAATCAAACAAACAATACATCCATGAAAGACATTATTTCCACATTTCACATTATTCATCAACTTAACCACTTAATTCACTTAATGGATCATTTACCACAATAATTCATAAATAACTAATTACATAGTGAATTTACAAATTAGCTATTAAATAATTACGAAAGTAATCAACATTCATTATTTAACAAAAAGGCAATCTAATTTGCATATTTAAAGTAAAGCTAATAAAAAATCCTTCAATTTAACTGATTATAAGTAAATCAATTTTCCCTATTTAATTTTCCAATTTATTTATCTAACATAATCAATTAATTATAAAGGCAGAAATATTATTTTACTATAATCATAATATATATATATACATACATATATATGTGTGTATATTATTAACAAAATGCAGTTTTTAATACAATATATCAAATTATATTGTGGCAAACATATATATATATAAACATACAGACACACACACACACACACACACACACACACACACACACATATATATATATATATTTGATCGAATGCAAAATATACATTGACTGAAATCACAATACACAAAATTGACTGTCAATCATAAGATATATTCATAGATTACCAACATAAAACGTATCCATCGAATACCAAACACAAAGTGTATACATTGAATTCCATAAATAATGGAATTCATTGAATACCAACATAATGAATTAAATGTAATTCGCATTTTGCAGCATCAATCAAAACACAGTTTTTAAACCCCAATACACATGCTAAGGCGGCAAGTCTGTAGGGATAGGGAGGGCGTCCGGCCCACCAGCCATGGTTGGGCTAGGTGCATGCCTAGCTCACAGGACGGTCCCAAGTATAAGTAGATGAGGCACAAAAAATTAGCCAACAATCTCAAGAAAATTTCTCCTTAAGAGTAAATAATATATAGTGTGCCAAAAAAATAAAGAAGAGACTTAAGAAACTCATCAAAAAAGAAATGGTAGGGGTATGTCAATAACATAATATGCAATATGATAGCTACATATTATGACAAATTTTTTGAAGGAAAGCGGTGAAGGAGATAGAGGGTTACTCCAAAATAAAGAAAAGAAGATTTTGTCAAATGTTGCAGTTGCATTTCCCTATTTGATATGCAATCAAATTGATGAATCATAGATAGGATAGATGAATTAAACAAAATACCCAAAAGAAATGTAATTTCATGGCTGCATAAGATTACAGAATATGCACAAAACGAGTTACAAAAAAGGGCTTTAAAAACTTTCATAAAATGCATTTATTAATTGTTTCAATTGAGGAATTAAATAAACAAATAAAATTTTTGTTTCTAGGAGACATTAAATATTCAAGAAATGTGGTTTCATGGCTGTAGAGATAGAATTCAAAAAGAAATAATGTATTCAAAGGATTCAATTCCAACCTGGATCCAATCTCTTGGCAGGGCTGGAGATTTGATATCGAGCTCCGAATTCCCAACTTACAACTCCAATCTCTCCAAATCCCCAATCATTTTTTCCAAAATCCCCAATTTCCCACAAAATCAACAATATTTAAAATTTTGTAGACAAATTACTCCCTTTTGCCAAAACAAAATGAAAAATCTCCCAGAAGAAAAATATTTATAGGAAGAGGGAGACTGTTCATTTTCTCAGAAAACTAACCCACCTTTTTCGCAAATAAAAAAACTAACTTTTGATTTATTAAATTAGTCTTTCCTTCATACAATAATTATTTTTTTATTAATTAAAATCCTTTTATTTATCGTATTATTTTTATTATTCACTAAGGTTATTTATGTATTTATTTTTATATTTATTTATCAAGACATACTCCAATTTATTTACATTTAATAATTAACTTTATAACTCAGCTTTATAATATCTTATTTATTTACCTCATCATTATTATTTATTAACTTCAGTATTATGTTATAATTTATTTTATCATAAATCATGATTATATATACATTTATATTTACTTATCGAAAATACCTTTTTAACTTAATAATTTTATTTTAAATGCAATAAATAACCAAAGCATTTATCAAACAATTCTAAATCAAATGAACTAAATAACAATCAATACCTTACCACTATCCAAGGTCGAAAGCAAGACCACATAAAACACTAACTGGCCATACCAACAATATAGACAACACTAACAGTGTGCAAAACCCGATGCTCATCTTCTTCAAGGATGATGGCTAGGTTAGGAGACCAAGTGCTATCTTCGATCAACTAATCCATTGGGTTTTGAGGCATGCTCAAACCTTCCAATTCAGGTGGAGTCGATGCCTAGTACTTGCAACTTGCATCACACGAAACTATCGTGTATATACGTATACATATAATTAGGCACACTGTGAAAGGGAATCACAGTGTCATAGGGTACTCATAAGTGAGTAATGTGACATTGTCCCCTTCACCCAAACACATCAATAAGACATAATCAAATAATCACATCAACTCATATAACAATTAGGATAAGATTAGTTACAAGATAATCACACACTAGTCATGATAAGATAATCACATAATGTTCATGATAAGATTAGTCCTCATAATCAAATAAAACCACATACCAATCATAACATGTACATAAGACTCAAATAATAGAAATGCCATCACAACATCATCATAGCAATAAGTCTAACATCAAACAATGTACCATAATTATCATCCCACAACAAATCAACTATTTGTCTATCAGAGAATAGTATGAGGGGCACTACATCCTCCCCCTTAGAATCAGGCTTACTCCTGGAAGCCTGCAAACAAGAATGGGTACAACTCCCGCATTCGAGATGCATCCTCCCAAGTGGCTGAAGACTAATCATTAGGATCCCATTGGACCCTCACCTACTCAATGTATTGACCCCTGGGTGTGAGTCTCTTGTGTTGCATAATGCCCACAGGCTCCAAAGCCAGCTTCTTGTCCTCTACCTATAAAACATTCCAATCAAGAACATGAGAAATATCTGGATAATATGGCCCTTGAGAACATAAACATGAAATACATCGTGGACGTGCAATAGACTGGGCGGTAAAGCAAGACAGTATGCAATAGGGCCGATCCTCTCCAAAACCTCAAATGGCCCAACAAAGCATAGTGCAAGCTTAGAGCCTTTTCCATAGCAGATCTAACTCTTTCACGGATGCACCCGCAAGAATACCTAGTATCCAACTGAAAACTGATGATCAACCCTATGAGCATCCACATACTTCTTCTACCTATCATGTGCTGCCACCAAATACTCTCTAATACAAACAACCTATTGCTCCATCTCCTGAAGCTTCTCTGGTCCTAGGAGGACTTTATCCTCAAGATGATCCCAACTCAATGAGGTCTAACAAGGACAACCATACAAGGCCTGAAAAGGAGACATACCAATAGAAATGTGGTACCCATTGTTATACGCAAACTCTACCAAGTACAAATAATCCTCCTAGTGGGTCTATTGATACATCACATACATCTTGAGCATATCCTGAAGGACTTGATTAACCCTCTCGGTCTTCCCATCAATCTCTAGGTGATAGGCTAAATTGAAGTTCAAATGAGTCCCCAATGCATGCTACAAGGACATCCAAAGTGTTGAAGTGAACACTAGATCTCTATCAGAGATGATCCTACAAGGAATCCCGTGCAACCTGACTATGTCCTTCATAAAATTCCTAGCCATTGAAGAAGCATTAGATGAAGGCCAAACAGGAGAGAAGTGTGCCACCTTAGTCAACCTGTCCATGGTGACCATGATGGCATCATGATGACCAGAAGACACTGGCAAGCCGACAATAAAATCCACTGAAATGATATCCCATTTCCATTTTGGGACAAGATATGGTTGAAGAAGCCCTGTAGGTTGTTGATGTTTTTCCTTCACCCTCTGACACTCCAAACACCTCGAAAAAAAAATCTGCAATATCCCTCTTCATTCTGGCCCAAAAATACAACTAACAAAGGCATGTGTGCATCTTCTTGACACCTGGATGAGATGAGTAGGGTGCTCGATGCACCTCTGACATTATTAGGGTACAAATACCCTCTAAAGGAGGAACATAGATGTGACATAATTTCCTCAAGAGACCATTTGACACAAGAGAATAACCTACAAATTTACCCTCCAAGGCTCTGCCTGACTCAACCTCATACCTCACCTCCTGATACCAACTATCTGCAGGAAGCATTGCAAGGATCTGACCCCTCAAATCTACTCCAAGAGTGACTACTGAAATCTTGGGCCTCTGCCAACTAAGAGCATCTACCACAACATTCTCCTTTCCCTAGATGTACTTCATCTCAAATTCATACTCGCACAAGAACTCCATCCACCGCCTTTGCCTATCATTCAAGTTTGGTTGCGTGAATATGTACTATAAGTTGTGATGATCACTATGCAACTCAAACTGATTCCCTAACAGAAAATGTCTCCATCTCACTAAGGCATGAACAACGACAGCTAACTCCAAGTCATGTGTAGGATAGTTCAACTCATAATCCTTGATTTTGTGAGACTCATAGGCTATCACGTGACCATCCTACATCAATAATACTCCTAGACCCTCTAAAGATGCATTAGTACACACCAAAAAATCTCTGATAGGATCAGGAACTACCAAAATGGGTGCACTATTCAACCTATCCTTTAGAGTCTAAAAAGTTTCCTGACACTGCTCTGACCAAATGAACTTCTTCCCTTTCCTATGAAGGGAAGTGATAGGGTGAGCTATCCTCAAGAAACCCTGCACAAACTACCGACAGTAACTTGATAAACCCATCAAGCTGCAAACCTCTAAAACATTAGTGGGCTCAGGCCAATCTATGATGGTCTGGATCTTCGAAGGATACATAGCAATACCCTCTCTAGAAATAAAATGCCCCAAATATCTCACCTCTATTTGAAAGAACTCACATTTTTCCAAATTTGCATAAATTTGATTCTCCCTCAAACACTACAATACCTGTCGCAAATGCTCCTCATGTTCCTCCACAGTCCTAGAATATCTCAAAATGTCATCTAGGAACACAAGGACAAATATGTCAAGATAGGTGCAGAAAACTCCATTCATCAAGCTCATAAATACAGATGGTGTATTCGTCAACCCGAATGGCACAACGGTGAACTCATAATGCCCATAGCACGTGTGAAATGTTGTCTTATGAATGTCTACCTTAAAGATATGCAACTGATGATACCTCGACTTTAGGTCAATCTTTGAGAACACCTTGGCTCCCTTAATTTGATCAAAGAGGTCATCAATCCTCAGCAAGGGATATATGTTCTTCACCGTCACCTTATTCAACTGTCGATAGTCAATACACAACTGAAGGGATTCGTCCTTCACAAAAATGACCGATGTTTCCTAAGGAGAGACACTAGGACAAATGAACCCCTTAGCCAAAAATACTCCAACTACAACCAAAGCTCCTTAAGCTCCTGAGTAGTCATCTGATATGGAGCTTGAGAAATAGGTTCTACCCTGAGAACAAGATCTATCCTAAAATCGATGTCACGCTTAGGTGGCATCCCTAGAATCTCACTGGGAAAGACATATGCAAACTCCCTAAGGATAGGATGATCATCAAGGGATGCCTCTAGACTCTCCCCTAACTCCAAATCATTAACTGTCACAACAAACAACTAGCAAGCCTGACACATACATCTCCTTAATTGCATAGAAGAAATCATACACAAGGAGATGGGTCTCTGAATGCCAACCACCTCTACCTCCCTGCCTGAATCATCCAAACACTCTACTAACTTATGCCGACAATTACCATTGCTCGATGAGCATCCAACCAATCCCTACCCAACTAGTATCATAATATCCTACGGGTATGATGTGAAGATCCACTGTGGTAAAGAGAGTACCAATCTTCAAACCACATCCATACACGAGGGATTCTACCTCTACTCTAGCTCTGGAGGCTAATTTTCCCTGCCACCTAACATCCTGCTTTGCTGCCACCAACCCACAATGCTCCACTAAAGAAGGGGAAATGAATGAATTAGAAGCACCAAAGTCAAAAGGATAGAAACACCAATACCTTGCAACACACCTGTGGTCTCCACAATTGTGCCCTGATGCTCTACCTTGCGGTTATCAACCACTGCAAACACTTTGTGCAACCTACCTACATCACCCATTGTTAGCTCTAAGGCTACTGACCTCTAATTGAATCTTGTAGTGCTCTTCTGTGGACATTTCTTGGCTATATTGCCTTGCTAGATGCAAGAAAACATTGTGTACCTCTTCCATACCCCCTATTTCCTGAGGGTATACTGGACTGCTGGAAGTTACCTCTACTGACTACAAACTATGCACTATGAGTTGGCTAGTCAAAATGATTGTGCTTGGCTCGCCACCAATTTTGATTTTTCCTAGACTGAGAACCACTACCTTGCTAAGACTGAGAGTTATTGGGTTTCAACTAGGGATGTTGTTGTTGTTGTTGTTGCCTCTATTGTTGTCCACCCTTAGTAGGTGCATGATGGCTCTTAGAGGAACTCGCTTCCTAAGACTGACCATCTCAAGATCTAAAGCCTGTTGGAGGCACACTACCAATCTACACACATGTCTACCCTCCTAGCACCATGGCCAGATTCTCCTCTACTATGTGAGCCTTCTCTACTGCCACCTCCATGATTTTTGGCTCAAAAACATGGACTCCCCCACTGATACGGGCATTCAGACCCCTAATGAGATGTTGAACCAACATGGCCTCATCATCACCAATGTCTAAATATTTCTTAAGCTCAAAGAACCTATGCTCATACTACTCCACAGACATAGCAATATGCCTCAACTCGTGAAACTCGTCAACACAATGCTACCTCCAATGGTCTAACAAAAAATGAGCTCTGAACCTCTCCAAAAACATCTCCCAAGAAACTAAACCAATATCCAAATATAGTTTTTTCTCCTCCAACCACCACCATGTAGAATCAAAACCCCTAAGGTGTATGATGGTGCATCTTGCCTTGGTGTTACTACCATACGAATGCATGGAAAAATACCTATCCAAATCTATCAACCAGTCTCTACCTCCAAGCCACCACTAGAACCATCAAAGGTATGAGGGTGTGACCTCAAGAGATCCCTCATATGTCCTGCTAAAATAGTCTCCTACTCTGCTACAGCATCTCTCCTCCTAGGAAACCTTTCTGTCTCCCTCTCCATATGCTCAGAGTGTTTAGATTCCCCTTGCTAATTACCCTCCTATCTAGGGCCTAGGCAGGCAAGGACCTCCTCAAGAAAATGGCATAATTGAGCTCCCTCTAACTCTAGTTGGTCACAATTTTGACCCCCGCTTCCCTAATCATTCTGAGAGCCTTGTTGTTCAGCACAATCACCCTCATGGGAACTCTGAGAAGGGGTGTTCTAGTGGTTAGCCTCACAGCCACCACCTCGACCCCTACCATGACCCCGACCTTGACCTCTAGGAATCCTCCTACATAAAAACCACCAAAGTAAAAATCTCAAGTTGTTAGGCAAGGATTGAAAAAGGGTAAAATATAATCTCCAGAGTCTAAGCAACTAGGAAAACATAATGGGCTCATATAAAACTAGAGTACCCAGTGTTAGAACTTGGGCTTTGATACCAGGTGTAATGCCTCACCAAGGAAACCCAAAGGACAACACTAACAATGCCACATTAATGGAAAAAAATTGTTTTAATGAAATAACAATAGATTGCATGATATAATAATCTAAACCTAGGTCCTCTAAGGTTCCTCAACTGCACTACTCACAAAACTAATAATCAAGATAGCTAGAATCTTTTCATTAACTACTAAAATAACATAATTTATCTAATATGCAAGATTCATTTAAAATCACCACATTAAATGTTTCTACATTATTTACTTCCATGACATGTCAACTGATAATCAACATTAAATAAAAAAAATTCTAGCCAACTAACATATGCAAGATACATCACTTAACAATATTCATTACAATAGAGTTCGCCAATATCTATTACATCATTACAATATTTACAACAATGCTTCCCTAAGTACATGTGGGAAGAATACTTCAAATTAAAACAAGAGATACAACTAATATACAATCCAATACCTAAAAGATTGTCTTCTCAAACTGGAACACGAACTAGAGTCCACAACACCAAGAACAATCTCCATGCACACGAACATGCAACAAGAATACCCAATGGAGGAAAAAGCACCAACCTCCCGACCATGTGGAACCTTGAGGTCCACCCCCCGTGCTAGGAGATAACACAAGGTCCCACATCACATAGACAATTAAGAGGACAATAGGCTAACACAAACAAGGGCTATACATGACTCCAACACAACACTATTAACAACACCAACATCACATTCAATGTTCACTTGCTTCACTTCCAGAGAAATTCACACAGCAAAAGGAGAAAACACAACTAGGGAATGTTAGACTGAAATAGGGAGGAGTGTCATCACATCTCAGCCTAAGCAGGCACTTGAGCCAGAGGTGGGGCATATCCATTACCCTTATTAGTATTGAAATCTACATCCCCTAATTCATTATTAAGGTTATCACGGGATTAAAGAAACTCTCGAATGGAGTTATCCACGGACACCACTTTAGGTTCCAGCAACACAAGGCAACTCCTACTTACCTTCGTAAAACCCTACACATGAAGCAAAGGAATTTACCATCCACCATTCTTATCCTTAATCCACATGAATCCATATACAATGCAAGGCATTGGCCATCTTACACACTTATCACAATCACAAGAATCTGCTCACAGCAGTGCAAGACGGTGACCATCTTGCACACAACACAAAACATTTCCAAACCACTTCCAAAGTGAAACAATCACAAGAACCATACATACAAAAATACTCCCTCCTAGGCCTTTGGAAGCCAACCTTAACAATTTTACACGACACCCACTTTTTTAACAATTACCAAAATCACCGCAATCCCACTAATCAAACACATTATTCAATACAAACAATCAGACAAACAATACATTCATGAAAGACATTATTTCCACATTTCACATTACTCATCAACTTAAGCACTTAATTTACTTAATGGATCATTTACCACAATAATTCATAAATAACTAATTACATTATAAATTTACAAATCAGCTATTAAATAATTATGAAAGTAATTAGCATTCATTATTTAACAAAAATGAAATCTAATTTGCTTATTTAAACTAAAGCTAATCACAAATCCTTCAATTTAACTGATTATAAGTAAATCAATTTTCCCTATTTAATTTCCCAATTTATTTATCTAACATAATCAATTAATTATAAAGGTAGAAATATAATTTTACTATTATCATAATATATATATATGTATGTATGTATGTATATATTATTAACAAAATGTAGTTTTTAATACAATATATCAAATTATTCTATGGAAAACATATATATATGCATACATATAGAAACATATATACATATATATACATACATACATACATACATATTATATATATTTGATCGAATGCCAAATATACATTGACTGAAATTGCAATACACAAAATTGAATGTAGATCATAAGATATATTCATCGATTACCAACATAAATTATATCCATTGAATACCAAACACAAAGTGTATACATCGAATTCCATACATAACGATATTCATCGAATACCAACATAACGAATTAAATGTAATTCACATTTTGCAGCATCAATGAAAAAATAGTTTTTAAACCCTAATACGCATGCTAAGGCGACAAGTTTGCAGAGATAGGGAGGGTGTCTGGCTTGCCGGTCATGGTTGGGCTGGGTGCCATGCCTGGCTCACAGGCTGACACCAAGTATAAGCAGATGGGGCACTAAAAATTAGGCAATGGCCTCAAGAAATTTTTTCCTTAAGAGGAAATAATATATAGTGCACCAAACAAATAAAGAAGAGGCTTAAGAAACTCGTCAAAAAAAGAAATGGTAGGGGTAAGTCAATAACATGATATGCAATACGATAGCTATAGATTATGAGAAATTTTTTTTGAGGCAAGTGGTGAAGGAGATAGAGGGTTACGCCAAAATAAAGAATAGAAGATTTTGTCAAATGTTGCAGTTGCATTGCCCTGTTTGATATGCAATTGAATTGAGGAAGCATAGATAGGATAGACGAATTAAACAAAATACCCAAAAGAAATGTGGTTTCACGGTTGCATAAGATTACAGAATATGCACAAAATGATTTACAAAAAGGGCTTTAGAAACCTTCAAAAAATGCATTTATTAATTGTTTCAATTCAAGAATTAAGTAAACAAATAAATGTTTTGTCTCCAAGCGACATTAAATATTCAAGCATTCATTTCAGAAAGCAGAGATAGAATTCAGAAAAAATAATGTAACCAAAGGATTCAACTCCAGCTTGGATCCAATTGCTTGGTAGGGCTGGAGATTTAATGTCGAGCTCTGAATTCCCAACTTGCAACTCCAATCTCTCCAAATCCCCTATCAATTTTTCCATAATCCCCAATTTAGACGACAAAATCAACAATATTTAAAATTTTGCAGACAAATTAATCCCTTCCACCAAAACAGAATGAAAAATCTCCTAGAAGAAAAATTTTTACAGGAAGAGGGAGACTATTCATTTTCCCAAAAAACCAACCAACCTTTTTCACAATTAAAAAAATTAACTTTTGATTTATTAAATTAGTCTTTCCTTCATACAATAATTAATTTTTAAATAGTTAAAATTATTTTATTTATCCTATTATTTTTATTATTCAATA
>VDFB02047230.1:182305248-182323213 GCA_007258455.2 Sequoia sempervirens | reverse complement strand
AATAAAACAAAAAGTTTTGTATTTGAAAACTCTAATTGCTTCTTGAAACCCTAAATTGAATTCAAACAAAAAAAAATGCATTTGAAAACCCTAAATTGAAATCAAACAAAAAAAATTCCATTTGAAATGTATGTTTCAAAACCCTGTGATCTTGATTGTATGGAGACAAGTATGTAGGCATGCCTATGGAAGAAATTATTCCATGGATTTAGGTTGATACATAGTAAATTAGGGTCCTTGATATTGACAATGAAATAGGATTTGATAAATACTATACATTTAAATGTGTATTCATTAAGTTAGAGACATGTTGAGACACAATCAATTAAACGTTATGAACATAGATATAATTAGATTAGAAAACAATATGTTAAACCTTACTTGTGGGACTAGTGGATCATTAGAATTGATATAAATTATGTGTTTCTATTATGGATTATGCTCAATTAGTTTATGTAATTATTACTACATGATAAATTAATAAATCTAAATGTATGCATAATTTATGATGCTTCATTATGTTCTATTGAGATGTTAAATTAAATAAAAATATTTAACATGTACTTTGGTGTTTTATATTATTTTCTAATAGACAATTAAAGGGTAATTGTACGTGGTACCTTAATCAAGTTAATAATATGGGCCTTATGCATCTATTATGATTCATACTATCTTACAACATGACACTATGCCATAATATGTTACAATTTAAACCATGATTGTTAAATTGAGTAGATAGTTAAATTTAGATAAAGACCAGACACTAAGTTGATCTATGGATGATCATTAAGATTTCCTCACTAGAAGAGTAGAGACCTCAACATAATTTTATGATCACTCATATACTTATATGGTAGTGATATATTCTATTTTTATGATCTTCGATGAGTAAACATATGTGTGAAGCCTAGGCTCAAACCCATGTTTGCAAGGTATCCAGCTATAGCATTATAAAACTTGGTCCACGAGCTAAAGATGATTACTCAATAATTGTATGGGAAAATACTCTTAAAATAACTCTACATTGACTCACCTCTTAAGGGTTTTGTTGACCTTGTTCCCAAGAATAATGTAGCTAGTTTAGGATCAACAAATCATAATTTTTCCCTACGCTTGAATGCTTAACAATCCTCAAATTTACTATGGATGATTTCCTTGATCTATATAAAATCAATCCAACTATGGTCATAGGTTATATTTCCACTCCTTTTACTCATAGAATCTGAAGATGATTAGGGAAGGAATATAATTACCAATACTAATCAAGGATTCAATAACCAAATTTTAAGATCTAGCTCCAACAACTTGTCAAGAAACATTTTGTTTTTCTCTAAATATACGCATTTCTATAAATTCAAGGGTAGACCATAGAGACTATGCTAAATTGTCAAAAGTGGGCTAATTTATAGTTACATGCTTAATTCCTTGATCATAGAAGTAATCTAAGGAAATGGTTAGTCTATTCATAAATTCAAAAATATTCATAAACTAATGTTGTTGCATATGTGATGAATCAAAAATATTAACCCCCTTACTTGCCATCCTATTACCCTAAACCCTAAACCAATGTCTTAAGGGGTCCTAATATGACATTTCTTAAGGGGATCAAAGAAGTTCTCAAAATTATATCATGAGTAGCTCAACCAATAAAATTTTTATAGAGCATTATAAGGTCTTTTGAATACCCTTTAAAATATTAATTTTTAGTAAACACATAGAGTTGAGAAAGATATTGCTTCATTATTTACAGTTTATTTGTAGTTTGACATTGATGTAAAAAAAATAGTTAAAGCTAGAAGCACTATCTTGAACTTCACCAAATTTTATCCCCTTAAGCCATCAAATGTTTTTTCCTAGGACCTTACTTCATATACCCCTTTAAGCCATCCTATTACCTAAACCCTAAATCCATCATCTTGTCCTAGGACCTTAATATTGTTCTTTCATATTGATCATGTGCTTGTGTAGGTGTCAACGATCTTTGCTTCCACTCTTCAAACCATTCTATATTTTCACATGCTTCCCAATCTCCTGAAATACAAATCTGACAAAAACATGCAAGCTCCCTTGTCCATATAGTCTATGTGCTTGCATTTGAAATATTAAATGAATTCCATTTAGTAGATCCACTAATTGTCTCGTAATCAATTCTATGTAGTATGTTCTCTTCTTCAACCAACCAAAAGAATTAGTGAACTATAGAGTACTCACTTGAACCAGGTGTAGATAATCTTGTATTGCACCAATCCAAAATCCCACATGCATCTTTAAATTTTACTACATCCTCAAATTTCAATTGTTCTCTAGCAAGAATTCTCTTAACACACGCACCAGCTCCATCATGTTCTCTTTTACCATGTGTAGTTTCAAAAAAACTCTACATATGTTGAACATTATGTTCCTTGTGAACCCTATTAACCAATAGAAAATTCAATTATTCTTGAATTGTCCTATACAATTATCTAACCATATGAGATGTTTTTTCATCTGGATTCCTCTTTCTCTTAAATTTGTATAAAATATATTGAAACAGTATTGAAAAAACTTTGACGAGTGTAACTGGTTGTTACTCAAATAAAAATGATACTCCCTCAAAACTTTTCTATCATCCTTTGTGCTATCTTAGCATGTCTATAAACGATATGAACAAACATAGCCACTTGTGCACTAAATTGTAATATTGTGATTGGATTTCCTCTTGCAGAGCTAGAGTATAGTTTTCCATAAAATCAACCACTAATAGTATAGTACCAACTGGAACTGTATTTCTACATACACGAAATTGGCCATCAAGCCATCAAGCATGTTGAGAGTGCTTGACATATTTTGGTACAATCTTACTCTTAAATTCTGATATGAATGCATGTACACTAAATTTTTCTATAATTAAATTGCAATGCTTTCTAATTTTTCTATCTTTTAAAGAATACTGAACATTCTTAAATCTTTTAACATCCACTAATTGTTGTCCAAAATCATTATCAACACTTTCATGCATGCAACCTATTAAGAATGAAAGATTGCCACAACTAGTGCATTGTCTAAAAATACATGAACTTAAATAAAATAATTTACTATTGGATCTTTCACAAAACAAACTTGATATAAGCTCCCTTATTGTTTCAGGTGGCATATTAATACCACATTCCTACATAATCATGTTTGTATGTAAACTACAATGTATATATTGAAAAACATCATAAAATTAATGAAATTGAACATGTGCTTTACAACCACAAGATATTCATTGCTTATTAATTTTTACATACTAAGGCTTACATTTTTCAAAAGACCTTTGACTTATTTTAATATTACCAAGTAACACTAAATCACCACAAAATTTCTTTTAAAATTCAGTTTGTGTTGTATCTAAAAGGTGTTTTGGATGAGAATCACAAACTTTGGACCCCACTCTTAATTTTAAAAAATCTCTAGCATTAGACGATACCCTAGTATTATCTTGCCAATATTTTTCAATCAAAGTTTTGATTTCAACATTCAATTTCATGTCAAACCTTGAGAATCGACCACTAAAACTCCAACATTGGTTGATTGGATCATTTTCTATACTTTCTCTTCTTTTTTCCACTCTTAGCAATGTTTTAGGATGTATTTTTAGAATTTCACTAATATTGCTTACCATTCTTTTATTCAAAGTTGCTTTATAAACTATAGCATTTTTTAGTTCTTCTTGTTGCATTCTTATCTTTAGATCGACTATTTTTTCCAATAGACTCAATGGCACTAGCAACAGTAGACATAACATGTTTTAGTGATTGATATTTTCTTCTTGGTTTAACAAAAATGCCTAACTTTTTCATTACTTTTCTCATTTTTTGCATTCTCATCAATTGCATCATTATTTGACATTGAAATGAAAGTTTTTTATTATAAAATTATTCTTTGTATAATCTATTGGCATGCATTCTTATTTGTCTCCAAGAAATCTTAATAGGAAGATTATCCAAAACATAACTTTCAATTTAAAATATATATATATATATATATATATATTTTATTTTTTTTCATTTTCAACATCACATCCTGGATTTTCATTTTCATTTTCATTTTCAACTTCAAAATGACTTTCATTTTCATCACCAGCTTTTATTTCATTTTTCAATAAAGGATTTCATTTTCATCAACAAAATGGTTTTATTTTCATTTCTAACAAAGAGTTTTATTTCATTTCAATTCATTTTCAAAATTTGTATAAAATCTTCTTCTCTATAAATATTATCAATGTCAACATCCTTAAATCCAACATCTTGTAAAACTTCTACAAAAAAAGTTTCCATTTCACTAAAATGTGGATTTGAAGACATACCTAGATTTGTGCTTATTGAAACATTCTCCATAGCATTGAAAGGGGTATTTGAAGACATAATAGGACTAGTTTGTATAATCATATTATTTTCCAAATTGACTTCTTGCAAATTAACATCATCTACAACCATGGTCTCCTTAATGCTTTTATCTTCAATAGTTGTGGAATTGGATGCTTCAACGTTATTCATTGATCGAATCCTCATTCTTCTATCTCTTTTCCTTTTTTCCTCTTTCTCTCTCTTTGCTTCAATTTGTTTAGGGGTCAATACCTTCCTATTTTTCCTCTTATTATGAGCTTGTGAACCCATGATTATAAAACTCTCAAGCACAAATGAATGCCAATAGTGCAAGTCTTCCTCTTTTGTTCCTCCAAATGAGTAGAAAACGAACACAATTCCACTCAAAAAACTATTCCAATGATGCCTCCTTTCAAAAATTCAATTCAAATTGCAACTTGAAGACCTGTAAAGATAAAACTTGATAGAAACTAGGTGAATTTGTCTCAACCGGCCATACATGTCAAATTGCAGAATTCACAATAACATTTTTCTAGTATTTTTTTTTTTAAATGGTCAAAACAGAAATGGGATCACGTTTAATAAAATGGGATCTTGTAGTAAATGGGATCCCATTTCTTTTTCAATGGTCTAAATAATAAATTTTAGGAAACATGATCTAATTTACAAAACAGGATCCTGTTTTGTAAACAAGATCCTGTTTCTTAAAATTTGAATTTGTGGTTAGGCTTTTGGCTTGTTTTTTGGTTTTGGAAAAGCTCTTTGAGGGAATTTTTAACCCAGCTTCGGGACCCGAAGTTTGACCTACATGTTGAATGTCCCACAATGTCACAAAAGAAAATTAAAGGGATTTGGGACATATGTCTAAAGACATTTTTTGTAGAATTTTTTGACAAAATTAAAACCATTATAGATGAGATAGTGTAGATTCCAAATATGTTTTTTTTTTTTACAATTAGATTATTTTTTCTATTTTTCTATTAATTGTTTATGAAACTAGACCATAAACTTGAAATATCGTTTTTTAAAATATTTTTTTTAAAAACGAATGGTGCGAAATGCATTTCTTTAGATTAATTCTTTCAATTCTAGTGCCAACAAAAATGATATTTAGGGTCATCTAATGTGGCATGTTAATTTATGATTTTTCTTTCAAAATGACAAATATGGCTAGTAAAAATTTAACAAAAAAAAAATATATTCAATAAGAAATCACCAAAAAATCAAAAAATGTGTTTCAATGAGTTACAAATATTTTCCCAAAAGGATTTAGGAAAATACAATAATTTAGGTCAAAATATGGATGGAATACATGTGCATGGTATGGTAAAAGCAGCACTTTAAATATGTTTTGAAATTCTGGCCACAATTTGTAGTATCTCAGTATTTCGGAATAAATTACATATTTGGAAACTAGACTCTGAGTACTACATTCTATGATCAGTGAATTTTTTTAAGATTCCATCTCTAAGTGCTTCAAATTTTAAAGTAAAATGTGTCAAATTCTGAAAATCAGGGAAAACACTTCCACTTTTTGGCCAAAAAGTGGACTCAACTTCTTGCCAACACCCTTTATGCATATGGTGGACATTAATCGTTTTAGACCTTCCATGAATTTTGTTGATGATCCAAACATTGTGTTTGTGCCCCCCATTAATCTTGGAGTTAATGTATCTCACACTCCTTTGGGGTACAATATTCCTCCTTCGCCTAAATCCACACCTCAAATCTTTGTCACCATGGCTAATTTTCCTCCCTCGTCGTCTAATCTTGTTATAAATACCCTATTGCAAAATATGGGTCAAATGTAGTCACAATTAGCCAGCTTAAGCAACACCACCTCTCATTCTACTTTGCAACCTTATTATGGTTGTGGTCCTTTGGCCTTGAACATTCTTAATGTCCCTATATCCCAAGGGTTGGAGGTTCCAAAATTTAATAAATACAATATGCCATATTGTGATTGTTGGCAATTATTGTCATTGATGTCAACACTGATGCTTGTGTTGTTTTCATTGTTGTCAACATTGATGGTTACACTAAGGAGATTGTTGGTAGCTCTTGTCAACATTGTTTGTTAGTTGTAATTGAAGTTTGCACTTGAGTTACATGTTGTTAGTCCTTGGAATTGATTGTCTTTGATATATTCAATTTGGGATAACATTGGTTGGATTTCATACCTTATCAAAGAAGAGAAGAGTTGAAGAAGTTTATTGTTGGATGTCATACCTTATCAAAGTAATATTATTGTTGGTGTTCATATAGTGCATTACTACTATCAACAAAGTTGTTTTCATAATGATATATTCACATGAGGATTAGAAGCATGAATAATGTTGGAGAGATATTGATAAAGGTCTATTCTATGTCTCATTCTCTCTCTTGATGTTCCTTATAATATATGTGTTGTTGAAAGGAATTTCTAGTCTCTTCAAGTTACTCAAATGATTCTAGTTTAAGAAGCTATGATTCTAGTTTAAGAAGCTACATTGAACTTTGTTTAGGAGAATACTTTGCATTCCTTCATTGTTGTAATTTTGGTTTTGTAGTTTGGTATTCAATGTGAGTGCTCTATGTACATTGTACCCAAATTTTTTTAGGTCACCTTAGTTGTCGAGGAGGTTCTTGTGAATTGCAAAAGGTTTGTAGTGTTTTTAGTTGTCTAGATTGGTTTGAGAAATGCTCCACATTTCTTTGCATTAATGTATGTGCTCTTACAACTTGGTGAATATTCTCACAATGTATGTGTAATGTATCGGTTCCAATCTCATATGCTTAAGTGGTCTGCAAGTTGTGCTACAAATGTTATATCATCGAGTTATGTATTTTGAGTTTCCTGAATAGAGTTTTATGTACCTATTTGATCCGTGGTGGTTGTTGATTACATGAAAGTATGAAAGAAGTGTATGGAAGTAATTTTCTATGTTCAAGGAACATCCCTATGTTATTTGGATGTTGCTAATTGGTCACTTTGGTGCCACATTGTGTCTTGAGTTGGATTTTTGGGTTATTTTTGGATATCTGGTTGATAGGGCTTGTTCCTTTGCTTGGGTTGTGTGCTTGGGGGGTTGCACCAACAATGGAAGATGTGTCCTGATAGATTTGGGTCTTAATTTATCCTATTTAGGGCCGCATTGTTGTAAGTATGAATAGTTGATGTTGTCATTGATGTCTATTAAGTTTGTTTCAAGAAGTGTGAGTAGTTGATGCTTTGATTAATTGCATTATGTTGCCATTAGTAAAGCAACACTAGAGGGATTGTAATTGCGTTGAGATTTTTTATTTGATAATATTTTATCTATGGTTATAGAAGTAATGAAGATGATGAGGATGTGTCTCTGGTGCTTGGTTTCCAAGTTCTTTTGAGAAAATTTGATAAAAAGAGGAAATAGTGTGTTGCAGTGGTGATCTAAGTGATAGAGTTGTGTTCTAGTGTTCTAGTTTTTCTTCGCATTTCTTCTAGGTTGAAGATCTATCTGTGTGATTCAGATATGTTGATGGAAGGTGTTTAGAGGTGTTATATTCAAGAGTTGGTGTGTTGGATTTTCATATAGAGGAATTTGTGTTCACTAGTGTGTATTTGGGTATTATAGAGGTGTCTGGGAGAAATGTTTTAGCTCTATGTTTCTCTGTAGTCATGTTTTAGGTCTTGCAATTATATAGGTGTATTGATGGTGTTGGTAGTTTACCTCAGTCAAGAGGATTTGAGGTTTGGTGCTTCAAAAGATGGTTTTTCAAGTAATAGTGTATGATAGAGTTATGTGTATACCTCTGTAATGCACAATGGATGAAAATCCTCATTCCCTAATTGATGAAAACCTTAGTGAAGAATAACCATAACAAAACCCCCCTACAATTCATTTTCATCCTCTCGAGACACAAGAAAGAACTTGAGACAATAATTCAAAGGTTGAGATATCCATCAACAACAACCTCCCATCAATCTATCCTCGCCACTTCATTGGAATTTATCATCGCTCACATAGATTCCACGAGTGGCCAAATTCACACTTGGTCTTGAGAAAGAAGGTAGAATCAAGAAAATATTATTCTAACAATTTTTACCACAAATAATTAAAACAAAAATATTGAAATATGACTTGTGTATATTGTTGAATGACCCACAAACAAAGGAACCCCTACATAGTGCTTGTAAGAGGTTCCCTATTCATTGGTGTCACCACCATGGAATAAAGAATAATTTTTGGGATAGGTAGTGGATGGTTTTTGAACATCTTCCATGTAATAATAATGATGTCTAGTATTACTTTTTGAGGAAACTCTATTACAATTTTTTCCTTGATGAGATCCAAATTACTTCGACATGCGAGAGTTCTAGGGTAGAGATGGGGGTTCAAAATAGGATAAACTAGGGGCTCAACATTCCTAAAACTAGGCACTAAGACCCCTTGCTAGGCCAAATATTGAGCATGTCACTATCCATTCCATTGTGAAGGAGGCTATTAAGGTTGAGACTCTACAATCTATTAGCTCACTCACTCAAACCCTTTTACAACACATTAGGCCTCTAGCACAGAGTGATGCAAGTGAGTCTTCCAAGTCTTGATCTTCATTTAATTTATGTAAGAAATGTAGGTCTTTTTGTGAGTATGGTTCTGGTGATGATCAAGATGTACATGCCCAATAGTAAGATGCATCTTTATTAGATCATATTGTCTTGACCGATAAGCTACTAAATCAAATATTTGGCATTGATAGATAGGTAAATTTGAACAAGGTAAAATACAATTTATTATATTTCAATTTAAAATGTAAGATCAACTAAATTAATAGATTGATTAAAATAAAATTTTAGGGTCAGTGTGTTCACCTTGTGTCTAGTGGCCCTCTAGCTCCCGATTACATGATGATGTCAAGTCCATAGGTATGTAACTAGTAAATAAATAATTTAAATATGATATATACAAATACTTTAACCTTGTATGAATGATAATCTTATAATGCACATTCAATGTTTGAAAGGTTAATATTGGGCCTTTAATATCAATACCTATTAGTTAATGTGTTCACACATCTTACATTGAGATAAGCTTGACTATTTTTAATCATTAAACTTTTATAAAATAATGTTGGGTCAATTTTGGTAATTTAATAATATTGTTTCATTTTTAGATGATAACATCAATTGATACTCCTCATGGTATTCATACCACGATGGAGCATGGTTTTTTCATAGAAGTATCATCTCTAATTCCTTTGACATGAGAATGAGGTAGATTAGTAAATTTCATATCATATTTGTTGTTTTATATGTTTATTAGTAAAAATTTGAATGATGTTCATTGTTAGTTTTTTTTGTCCTGATTGTTTCCATAGGGCTTCACAACTCCAAATCATGAACATGTCCCTATTATGGATTAAGAGAGGAAAAACGTGGTTTAAAGATATTATGAGTTTGTAGTAAGTGATTATTTTGTTATATGTTATTCTATAATTCATTTTTTATATATTAATACATATATTTTTTATTGTATTAGGTGTCTAGCTCCTGAATAGTTTTGAGAGGAGGTCAAGTCAACGATTTCATGTTAGAATTGTGAACAACACAAGATGTAGGATCAATCAACAAGGAACCTTCTACACAAGAGAGTTGCAAACAATAATATGCAATATCCTCAACTATAAAAACTTACAAAATGAAAAGCTTCCTTGAATCTCAAGAGTCTTCAATGAGATATTCTAAGATAATATAATGAAGGGTGAGTGCTTTATAAGAGAAACCCTAAATGATAAAGGGATTAGATCATGACAAGTGCAAACATCACATGCAATGAGATAGAATGATCTAATAATAGATCAATTAATAAAAGAATAAAAATACTCCTACGTTTAGCTTAAGTGCATAAAATGAATTAGACTAATAATCAATTAAATATTAATTAATTATTAGCTAATACATGATTACTCTAACACCCCCCCTTAAGATGAACTTATGGAGTAGCTAAAAATCCTAAAAATCCAATGCATAAAAAAAAAAAATGTGTAATAGGTCCCAACAAACAAGGCCTAATGAGGTACCCATGTACAAACAATCTAATCTCTCACAACTAGAGAAAATGAGAAAACCTCATGAGAAAAAATCCTCTCCAAAAAAGAGAAAGGCGAATGGAGGACTGAAAAATCCTCCAAACTAATGTGAAGGAATAAAAAGCTTCCAATCATAACAATATCCCAAAAAAGAGGAACATGAAGAACATTTTTGAAGTATGAAGAAGCTTTAAACAACTGTCGAAAGATGATTGATATATTTTTGAAATGAATAATCTCCTCTAAAACAAATGATGATAAGGATCAAAAAGATAATAATCTACATGAGTGCCCCCAATGACACTACTTGAATTAGATGGAAAACATCTAGAACTCAAAGATATAAATGGCATAGGTACCAATAGTTTGAAGAATACTGATTAAGTGAAAATAGAATGTCACCTCCAAAAATAGGAATCCAAGAATGTCCATATGGCAAATGCTCCATCTCACTAAAATGCATAGGTAACCAATCATTGCATTTATCTATCACATAATGACAAGAAATAGATACATAGATCACTCCAAAACTGAAACCAAGGAAGCATTAGCACCAACAATAGAAACCTCCCCATAATGTGGAAAGGGAGAGCCAAGATAGGTACACTAAAACTATGTGTCATCAAGAAGTGTATGAAGGAGAACAAAGAATATATGAATGTGCATAAAAGAGTACATGTAAATAAAAAGGTGTGCAAACTAGGACACACACGTATGAGGCATGAATCACAAGGATTCAATATTGTCATGGAAGGAACACTCACTTGAAAAAGGTGTGATGAAAAAAGGGGCACTCATAACCCACCCATGACACTTTATATCATAGTGCGAGTATAAAAGGAACAATAGGATTTGAAAAATCCCCAAAAATTATAAACTAGAATGACACTTTATCTTAGTACATCTACAAAAGAGAAATTACATGCATAATATGCCCAAAATGCCCAAATAAAACAAAATTCTATAAATACAAGTAGAATAGCCTAAAACAAGTCATCCCGTGTAAATAAAAAGTTTCCAATAATTAAAACATCTAAGTAGTTCACTAGAATGAGAAAACACAAAAATTGAATAAAATGCACCTAGAGAAAAGTTTAGAAAAATTGCATAGATAGTTGTGAAGAGCTCTGAAAGACCTCCCAATGTCACAAAAATTGAAAAAATGGAGAAATGGGTCAAAAGTTATGAGCTCGAGAGTGAAAATAATACATTTGACTTTGATAAGTTGTAGAATGTACTAGCAACAAAATGTGAGAAAAAAATCAACACTATTGGATAGTGTTCATAACCAACTTTCCATGATAATATCTTGTTCAATGCCCATTTTGATAACTAAGCAAAAAGTTATCATGATATTCCCAATCATGCTAAAATTGCAAAACAAAGAAAATATTGTTTAGCCCCCTAGGGGCTAGGCACTGGTCACCCATATGACCCTGGGTGGCTGATTTTTTTTGCTTTAAAAAAACCAAAGAGAAAAAAAATTAAAGAAGATTTTTTATTTTCTCCTCAAACGCTAGTTGAGAAAAAAAATCAAAAATTGAGAAGGGGTTTGTTGAATCCATGCTCTAATACCATGTTAGAATTGTGAATAAACATGAGAGACAAGATCAAACAACAAACAAGACACCTTCCATGCAAGAGATCTGCAAAACAAAGATTTTCTATTCCTCAACAAGAAAAACTTGTAGAATGAAAAGCTTCCATGAATTTCCAATGAGATAATACAAAGAGGGTGAGTGTTTTATAAAAGCAACCCTAAATGATAACATGATTAGATTATGACAAGTGTCAACATCTCATGTAATGAGACAAAATGATCTAATAATAGCTAAACTAATAAAAGAATAAAAGCACTCCTAATTTTAGCTTAAATACATTAGAATAATAATCAAATTAAATATTAATTAATTATTAGCCAAAGTGTGATTACTCTAACAGGTTAGAAAGCAACCATCATCATATGCTTGTCCATCCATTCAGAAATCAAAGGAAACTCATGATCTCATCCCTTCCCCTAGAGGGAAGTAACTACATTAGGGTCCTTTTTTGTATGCCTATATGATAGTTTTCTACATATATTTGTGTATTATAGATATGTGACATTATACACCTATATGAATTTTTTGTAAGCCTATATGGATTTATTATACATATATTATACTTTTATCCACATATAACATTGTTCCTATATGTCTTTTTGGTTAATACATTTTTTTTACTAATGTTGTCCATATTTTCTACAAATGATTAATTACACAAGTAAAATGGAATTTTTTTTATTTGAGTTATTGATTAAATTCTCAATTATTTTAGTCTTTAATCTTATCCAATGAGTTAGATCCTAGTGTAGAGTCTCTTTAATGTCTAATTAACATGGTACTACTAGGTATACACACAAATCAAAAGACCTAAGAATCCTTAATTGAACAGTTCATCTTCCACAAGACTCTACATTTAATTATCAACCAGGGACTCATAAACTTTAGATAGTGTTGGCACAATATATACATTCATAGATCCTAGACACATCCTGCATCAATGGAGTATAGGAAAATGCACATGGGTGATCCCACAATACTAGTTTACAATTTTTGGCCAAACTAGACAATGAACTGATTTTTTCTAACTAAATCTTCACTTTCGAGCACCTATAGTGGCTAAACCGTGAGGAATTTGAAGATGATGAAAAATAGTGATTTGTGAAATTTTGTCTATAGATTCTAAATATATTTTTTCAAAATTTTGGAATCAGGTTACACTTCTTTTCATCTCCTTGAAAAATAGTTTTTAAATTAAGAAGCACCATTTTTAAGGAGTGATGCTCACCGTATACAACATAACTTTTTTTTTCCATGAAGGATAAAATTCTATTTTTTTCAAATTTAGATTTGTAACTACAATATCTAGTGCTTTCAATTGTTTTCATAGTGTTTTATTGAATATCTTTTTCTAAGCAATCAGGTTTCAAAGTCAAGGCAAAATTTTAATGAATTTGACATAAATTTACGTCTTGCATACAATATAATTTTGTATGTATTAAATTCAATTTACAATTTTAATTGGATCAAAGACTTAATATCTGATGCATTGATATTTTCAATATTTTGTTTTGATCTGCTATTTTCACATGTAGAGACTCAAGAAGCCAGGTGAAAAAGCCATTCCATTCTTTGAGCAAAAAATAGTATAACCAGATGAACACATTTTAGAAATTGCTGCTGGGAAGCTGCAATAGCAGGTTGTTGCCATGCTAAAAATCAATTTTCAAATGATTCGGTGAGATACCCAAAGATAGAATCAAAGTGGTTTTGTTGGGTTGTAGGGCTTCAAATTACACATGGGTAGCCAGTTTTTTCCAACTTCAGTGAAAGGTTGTGGAGGTTTGATCTAAAGATGGTTTTGATCCGACCTCTTACAGACTCGAAGTCTTTAAAATGAGACAGGGCTGCAGATAGTATATTTTCACAAAATGGGGATTTAACCAAAAAAATCAAAGATCTACGAAGAGTGCTTGAGCAGGTGCGGGATACTTACGAAATGGTAGGAGGCCTCATGGAAGGTAGAATGAATGATGCGGACTCAGGAGAATCAATGAAGTGCTGCGCTGGCTTTAATGCGGTGCAGCAACACTATCCATTTGTTAGGAAACTATGATACCAATGCAGCGGTTGCCGGTGGCACGAGCGGCGGCATTTATAGAATTCAATTCAAAAATACAGAATGGCATACATGAATTATAACACATGCATATATCTAGAAACTACTAACTAAATTTTACAATACATTATTTAATCTAATAATAGAAAATGAAGTGGATTAGCAATACCTCAAGTGGCCCTTGCTTAAATTGTTGCTTCCATAAATTTTATCAAACACTCAATCACTCACTCAACAAATCATGATATCAAAATAATTCCCTTTATTTCATTTTAACACTGAATTCTTACATACAATCCAACAGGAATATGTTGAAGATATCTTATTCAATAAGACATATTCAATTGTGCAACTACTGAGTAATAGATAAACAACTAAATATCAACGATCAACTTATCAACTAGCAACTAGACTTCCTCCTCGACAAAATATCTCACTATATAGGGTTTGTGAGGAGTTTTATTATTCATAGACTAAAAAAAACTCATAAAGAAACCATCGACTCTCCCTCAAAGATAGGAAGAGGACTTGGTCTGAAATAGAAAACAATAACTATAAAGCAGGATTAGAGAAATCAATTTAGAATTTTATACCCAATGGTTTAACTACTATAATATCTAGGCTTGTTCCTGAGAACAGGCATGTCATGAATCAGTCCTAGCGAGAGTAGACTCCTTCTCATGGCTATCTTATTCGGTGAGAAAGAGTGTTAAGTAGTGACTCATGCTTGATCAATAAATGATTAAATTCACTTCCTTCTGAAAGTGTCACACATTGGACATTTGAATTCTTCTCTACAACCATATGTAGTCCTTATGTTATGAGCTAAAAAACTTTTTGATGTTGGTTAATAGTCCTACTTGCTGCAAGGTGTTAGTCTCATTCCTACGGAATCCACATTATTAACGGTCATAAATTAAATATAGAATCATACTAAATTTCATAGACATTCATGCATTCATACATACATATATCAACATAACATATTTCCATTTCCACATAATTAAAATTTCTTAAAAATGTATAAAAGGTATGTAAGGTCTTGGTAGTGTCTTTGAAACTTAGCAAGAGAAATGATTAAAGTATAAAACAGTAAAAGGAAAACTAGCCAATGGTTGGCCTATCATTTCCCCCCAACTAAAGCTATTTCTTTTCCTCAAGTAACTTTAAGGTTGAAGGTTGAATTACAAGGCCATTTCTCTGAAATCCACCACACAATCCACTCCTTTTCCCTATTTCAAGTAGTAACCTTTTTTATCTAAGAGCTTTTCCAATATTTTTTCTTATGCTACTGCTTCTTCCTCTCATTTCCTCCCTATCTATTGTGGCATGGGGAATAGGAGGATAAGAGGATGGAAGGTGAGAGAGAACCAAGTGACTCTATTTATGTAGGCAATTGAAATGTATTTATGTGACCTACCAGTTGCTTCCATATAGTTGTAAATGGAATAAGGTTCCTTCTTCAATTCTTGTGTGAGTTCCCCTCATCTTCCTTGAGAAAATCCAAGTGTCTCTTTGATTATTCCTTCTAGTACTAGTCTCTTCATTCTTTTGTAATCCTTTTCTTTGCAGTCCATTATCATTGTTTCAACTCCCTTGTGCTCTAAGAGATCCAACCATTGGTCTATCACTGCATTTGGGTCTACTTCCTCCTTTCTTAGCTATAGAGGGATATATTTATTTCTCTCTCATGATATTCATGTAGAAGCTTCCCTCTTTGATGCTCATTACTGGCATAAGAAGCTAGAGGTTTCATTTGAAGATCTCCCACAAATATTAGTGGGTTCCATGTAGTTTCATCTAAAAGAACCAAATTGTGCAATTAAAATTCACACAATTGGTCTTGCATTTCTAGTGTAGACATTTGGAAAGTTTCTAAGAACAAAAATTTCATATTCATGGAAATAGGTAGATCACTAATTATCTGATTGAAAAGAAAACATAAAAAAAATTCTTGCAAAAGCAAGGTATACACCCTAGCAGATGGTCTATATTTCATCAATTTTATTGTCTTGTCTGTCAGTTCCTCAATCCCCACTTTTAATCTCTTTACCTCTATTTCTCTCTTTTCAACTGTCATGGCATGTGTAGATATCATTTTAGTTTTCTCCTTTTGCCAATCTTTTTCTTTTTGGGAAAATTCTTGTGTTTTCTTCCACAACTCTATGCCTAATGATACAACAGTAGGTACAATGGGAATATTTATAGGTCCAATTAAGCTTTGAGGAATTGGATCTTATCCATTTGTTTTAACCATGGAAAGTTGTACCAAAATTTCTAGTCTTGATGCATGTTCAAATTTGTGAAGTTTTTCTTCCAACTCCCTAATCTTTGCATCTCTCTCACAATCCTTTTGTTGGTATGTTTTTAGTAGGTCTTCTCACTATTTAATTCTCTACAAATATTCTTGAAGTTCTTTAATTCTGCTTCTTTCTTCTAAAAATAAAAAATTCTTCTTTTCTAAAAATTGTTCTTCTCCTACCTCCTCTATATACATACTCCCTTGTGAGACAGGGCTCTTTGGAGATCTCTTCTTTTTAGCAAAAAAAATGTCTTCTAAATTAGATTCAGAAGTACTAGTAAAATACAAAGGTTGTACAATTGGTGGTTTTGTATCGTCACCAAGGACATTTCCCTTTGAATTTGTGTATGTTTCAATCATCACAACATAGTATTTTTTCTTTTTATAGATTTTCATTTTATGGCCTCCTTCTTCCTCAAGCAATGTGATCACCTTCTTGATTGTCTGGGCCTCTTCTGCCCCTTTGTACGTGTAGAGATAGAAGCCCACTTTTTCTTTTATTTTATTTTTATGGCTTCTTAATGGAGGCTAGGGTTTCTAGATCTTCTTTAGTTGTCGGCTACTCAGTAGAGGTTGTATGTTATGTTTCATGCAGACCTTGTTCTTTGGGTTCCTTTGTGCTATGAGTAAGTGTTGCAACAAGGGAACCAAAATGTATTTCTCTCTCAATTATAGCGATGGTAGGTTCTTCGATTTCATGTTCATAACCCCTTTCTTCTTCATTATGCATTGGAAGAATGTTGTTGATGTTGTTACAATTCAAAAAATCTTCCAAAGATATATTAAGAAATTGAACCCTAAGGCTTCTCTTAACTAGTAAAGTAACTAGACAAAAATGTGACAAAGTTGATTGATTTCTTTTCCTCTTGTATTATAAGGATATTCTCTTCAACAAATTATAAAGAAAAATTGGAACATTTACTTGCCTCTGATGGCATAAATGACTAAGTAACTTAAAATGCACTGTGTATAATAGTGATTCCCTCCCATCACAAATTAAATACTTAGTAATATGTGAGGCTACAGAGGCCTAAAGCTAGGGTAAGGATAAACATTTTGTACCTTGAGAGGAGCCCAAATTCTCACCCAACAAGGATAACTCATTTTTTGTTGTGATGGAATCTTCCCTTATTGGAAACTCTTATCTACTTCTTGGAAGCCCTGATACTTCTACAATTGCATCTTCTAATGCATCCACTCTTAATCCCCTGACAATTTCCTTGTCATTCTCTAAGGTACTAAAAAACTTCTTGGTCATAAGTTCATTAAATTTTGTGTCTGAGGAAGTAATCCAACCAGTCTACCTACTAGGCAGAGGGATAATTAATAAGCAGTGGAAATGTAAATGTGAAGTTGAAATGCATGCACAAATGATAAATATATATACAATTAGTAAGCTTCATTGTTAGCTATGACAATTAATAAAAAGAGTAAATGTTGAAATGTTGTTAGATGAAGTATGGCATGTGTGAAATTGTTGAATATCGCCATACAACATGATTTGAAATGATATGAAGTGATGGCTATGAAGTGTGGATAGTCGTGGTGTGAAGTGTAATTTAGCATGAATTGAACACATGGAAAATGAATTTGAAGTGATAAATGAAAT
>VDFB02047230.1:182241382-182305148 GCA_007258455.2 Sequoia sempervirens | reverse complement strand
TATATTGAGAAATTGAACCCTAAGGCTTCTCTTAACTAGTAAAGTAACTAGACAAAAATGTGACAAAGTTGATTGATTTCTTTTCCTATTGTATTATAAGGATATTCTCTTCAACAAATTATAAAGAAAAATTGGAACATTTACTTGCCTCTGATGGCATAAATGACTAAGCAACTTAAAATGCACTGTGTATAATAGTGATTCCCTCCCATCACAAATTAAATACTTAATAATATGTGAGGCTACATAGGCCTAAAGCTAGGGTAAGGATAAACATTTTGTACCTTGAGAGGAGCCCAAATTCTCACCCAACAAGGATAACTCATTTTTTGTTGTGATGGAATCTTCCCTTATTGGAAACTCTTATCTACTTCTTGGAAGCCCTGATACTTCTACAATTGCATCTTCTAATGCATCCACTCTTAATCCCCTACAATTTCCTTGTCATTCTCTAAGGTACTAGAAAAATTCTTTGTCATAAGTTCATTAAATTTTGTGTCTAAGGAAGTAATCCAACCAACCTACCTACTAGAAGATGGACACACATTTTCTATCCTCCAACAACAAATTATGGGCTATAGGTTCTCTCCTAACTATGTCACCTCTGATTGTAATGCCTCAACCTTAGTCACTTTCACTAGCTCTATTCTGCTTTGTTCTGTTGTATCACCCAATTCTACTATGTTATCCAATTTTGCACTAGACACCTCTTCTCTCTTCTAAACTCTTTGTTTCCTCTTGAGAATGGAAGAAAAAAAATGGAAATAACTAAAGATTATGGCCTTTGAATACCCCTCCCCCCAACTAAAGGTGTTAAGTCTCCTCAATTAGCAAGTACATAATGGCAGAGGGATAATTAATAAGCAGTGGAAATGTAAATGTGAAGTTGAAATGCATGCACAAATGTAAATGTGAAGTTGAAATGCATGCACAAAGGATAAATATATATAAAATTAGTAAGCTTCATTGTTAGTTATGACAATTAATAAAAAGAGTAAATGTTGAAATGTTGTGAGATGAAGTATGGCATGTGTGAAATTTTTGAATGTCGCCATACAACATGATTTGAAATGATATGAAGTGATGGCTATAAATTGTGGATAGTCATGGTGTGAAGTGTAATTTAGCATGAATTGAACACATGGAAAATGAATTTGAAGTGATAAATGAAAGGATACACAAAGTATGTGATGAGAAAGGTGAAATTTAATGCATGGTTTGGATGATGCAAAAAAGGTGATTTGATTGCTAGAGGTGATGGAAAAGTGAAGCTACATATAATGAAAGTGAATGATGGATGTGAAAGTGCTATGGGTTGATGAATGAAATAGGTCCCTTCTAAATATTTTTCCTCAAGGCATGTTGCTAGAGGTCCCATAAGCACCGATGTTCATCAAAAAGTGAAGAATTTCGAGTGTCACTTGTGCATGTGTGTGCACATTATTTATGTGGAAAATATTATACCTGTGAAATAACAGGAGGTGAGTTATGTAGCTCATTTGTGGATATTTATGATGAACTGCTTGTTATCATTGATGAAGTTTGGAGTTCTTGTTCAAATTGATGTTGTAAGGACAATAGGAAATCATCATTCTGCATTATCCTCTTATAGAGTTTCAACTATTGGCCATTAATTAATAGTGAAAACCTTACATCATCAATAGTCTATAACTTAACTGCTCCATTTGGAAAAAATATTTGTATTTCATATGGTCCAAGCCATCTGGTTTGTAGTTTTCCTTTGTAATACTTATACCTTGAATCATAAAGTATTGCCCAGTCATCAGCATCAAACTACTTTTTCTTTATAAACGGTTCATACCACTTCATTCTTTGCTTCTGCACAATCTCAGTGTGGTGAATGGATTTCATACATAACTCATCTAGAGCATTGAGGTTATGCAACCTCTCTTTTTGTGCTTGAAATAAATTTGTGCCCAATTTCAATGTTCTCAGAGTTTTATATTCAAATTCTATTAGAAGGATTTCCTTTTTACTATACACCAACTCATATGGTGTGAAACTTGTTTTCCAGGTTATCCTATAAGCCCAAACTACTTTAGGTAACCTAGTTGCCCAATCCTTACTATGTATTTACACTATTTTTGCTAGAATATTTTCTATTTCCCTATTATTCACTTCAACTTGACCATTTTCTTAAGGGTGATAAGGTGTAGACTTCCTATGCTTGATCTCATATTCCTGCATTAACTTGGTGATCATATCTAAGGTGAATTGTGGACCTTGGTCTATCACAATTTCTCTTGGGACATCATATCTTGTAAAGATGTCTTCATATAGGAACTTAGCTACATTTACATCCCTTTCAAATTGCAAGGCTTTGACTTCCAACCATTTTGTTAGATAATCAATACAAACTAATATATACTCCTTGTTATAGGATGTTGGAGATATAGGACCAATAAAATCTAGCCCCCTTTTATCAAATGGTGCTATAACTAGTTGTGCCTATAATGGAATTTCATTTTTTTTGTAGGTCATCCCATCCTTTGACATCTATCACAACTCCTTGTATATTTGACTACATCTTTATGAAGTGTTCACCAAGATTAGCCAGTATTCAAGATTTTAAGAGTTGTCCTCTTTGTTGCAAAATACCCTCCACAAGATTCATCATGGCTTTCCTTGAGAATTTCATAAAATTCATCTTATCTGATGCACCTCCCCACTATATTATTAGGCCCCATGTAAAAATAATACCCAAGTATCCATGAATAAGTAAAACTCTTTTGAACTAAATGTCTTTCCTCCCTTGATGAGAAAAGGAATGGTGGTTTCCTTGCAACTAGATAATTGGCTATGTCTACATACCAAGGTGTATATAAAGAAAGGGAGAATAAGTGCTCATCCATAAATAAATCATCTACAATATCCACATATTATTTTTTTGGTATTCTGAAGAGAAATTCTACTACTACATTAACCTTCCCTATTTTATCTACTATTGTAATATCAAACTCTTGCAGCAACCCCAACCATCTCACAATTCTACCTCCAACTACTGGTTTTTTCATCAAGTACATGATAGTTGTATGGTCCATGTGAATGAATATAGAATACCCTGTGACGTAGTGCCTAAATTTATTGATTGCATAGACCACTACTAACATCTCCTTTTTGGTTATTGTGTAATTGATTTTTTACGCTTGTAGGTTCTTTCTGATATAATAAATGGCATACTCAAGATTTACTTCTTTCTATCCTAAGACAAGTCCAATTGAAAAATCTGAAGCATCAATGTGGATATGAAAAATAAATGTCTTATTTGTCCCTCTCAAGACCAAATTCTTGGTAAGTGTCATTTTAAGTGCCTCAAAGGAATGTTGACAATAAGGTATCCATTCAAATTCTACATCTTTAAATAATAAGACAAACAGTGGTTTTGTAATTTTACTAAAATCTTGTATAAATCTCTTGTAGTACCCAACATGGCCTAGAAAGCTTCTAACATATTTTTATTTTTGAGGTATAGGTAGTGTAGATATTACCTCAATTTTATTGGATCTACTTGGATTCCTTTTTTGGACACAAAGTGTCCCAAGAGTACTCCCTCAATCATCATCATGAAGCATTTCTCATGACTTAGCGACAAATGGTGATCTTGATATCTCTATAATGCCTTTTCCAAGTTAGCAAGTGATTCCTCAAAGGTATTCCCATAGGTTGTAAATTCATCCATGTAAGCTTCTATGAAATCATGAGAAAAGTTTGTGAATATTCTCAATACTTCCCTTTGGAAAGTGGTAGGTGTGTTGCATAGCCCAAATGGCAAGACAAAGTAAGCATATGCACCCCAAGGGCATGTAAAGGTTGTCTTGTCTTGGTATTCTTGGTCTATCTTAATCTAATTGTAGACACTGAACCCATCGAAGAAGGAAAAGTGTTATTTCCCTACTGTACTTGATTAATGAATGAAAGGTGAAAGTGGTCTTTTCTAGTTGTTGCATTCAACTCATGGTAATAAACACACACTCTCTATTTCCCTCCCTTCTTAGGTATAATTACTAATGGATACACCCACTAACTAATGGAGACACCCACTAACTATCAAAGATTAGATAGATGAATTTACTATATCATAGATAGCTAGATTCATTCTTCTTTGAGGTTGCCTAACCGATTTGTAGCCATATTTGATTAAATCATATTCCTACATAGGTTTGGGTCTATCCCTTTCATATCATAGTAATCCCATGCAAATGATTTTATGTGTGCTTGGATCACTTTCAACAATGAGGACTGTTGTGCAATAGTCAATTAACTGTTTAGATTTTTAATGTTTTACTCAATGTAATCTCAACATTTAGGGTTGATATTTTAATAGATGCAATATCAAGGCCTACTATGTTAGGGCTACAATTATGTGGCAATAAGGAATGGAAATTTTGAGAGATGGACTCAAATTTATTGGTAGGGATTATGTTCTACATTGGGTCTTGTAAACATGTTAAACAGTCATATTGTTGTGGGTCCCTACCATAATTGTTATGCATGATGTTTACAAGCAGTTTATCTTTATATTAGATTTATAACATAGGATTACATTCAATAGTCATTAATGATTATAGTGAGTATTAATCATCCTCATCTGGGATAGGCCATACAATTTTCTTCATCTTTGCATATGGTTGGGTAGGTGGATAAAGGAATAGTTTCTCGGTTACATTGGAAATGATCATGTTACTAAACTTGTAACCTATGAAGGTATCTACAGTAGCCAAACAAGGTCTCCCTAAGATGAGGGGATATCTTTCAAGATTATCTTTAGGCTATAACACCATAAAGTTTGTAGGGTATTCCCATAAATATAATATTATAACCAAGTCTTCTATGATTCCCTTAGGTTTTACTATAGACCTATCTGCTAACTGTAACATAGTAGGTGTAGGTCTAAGCTGCATTAATTATAATAGCTTCATGATGTCCTTGTTCATCACATTAATGGTTTCTCCAAGGTCAATTAAGGTATTATTGATGAGTTTCATTGATTTTGACATTGACAACAGGGCTCCTAGGGTCTACATACTTGGGGACAACTATGTTTCCTAGCATAATATCTACAAGTTGTCCTAAAACATGCATAGTTTGAGGATCCTTACATTTCCTACCTAGATTTTTGAGGTATACCTCTCTCATTTTTTTGTTATAAATGGGAACTTACTTTATTGCTTGAATGAGGGGTATCTTAATGCAAACATATTTGAGTTGTCACAATAGATCAAATTCAAATTATGAATGATGTTTTGTATTGTTATTCTCTCAGGGAATGAAGATTCTGGACTTATGTTTTTTGGTTTGACTTGATCTAACTTAGGTACCCTAGGTTGTTTATTCATAGTTTCTACTAGGATTTCCTCGTCATTCAATTCTATGATGTGAGGAGATAAAGGTCCAACTAGCATTTTCCCTGATTTGAGGTGGACATCACTCACCTCAACCCCATACATAGGGTATTGGATGGTTTCATTAGCATAAACCTATTGTATAGGCTTATTATTTGGGTTAGGTGCAGGTTGTGATTGTAGTTGAGGTGCTTTTGGTGGTGTTGGTGCAACTATGGTTGGATTTAGCATTATGGTTGTTGGTAATTTGGGTTTTGATTTTTCCATTGTTGACTTCTTTTTCATTAGGGTGACCATTAGTTTTACTGGTGTAGCCACTAATAATTATAATCTTGTCCTTGGTAATTCTATGGTGGCCATATGCCTTGTTGCTGTTGTGTCCAATTAGAGGCTTGGGGCATTGGCCATTGTTGATTTTGTACATTTTTCCAAGGTTGAGGGTTTCAATTTGGGAAATTTGAATTACTACATTAAAATGACATATTATAGGTCAAGGGATCTTGTAGCATACTTTGTCTTGGTTTCCATGGATTTTATTGAGCAATGTAAAACATTTGACCTTCTTCATCTTCTAGGTCATGAAACTCTGACTTCCCTTGCTTGTGTGCAAAAATACTGGCCAACATTTTGTACTTGTAATTGATCTTCTTTTGGTGATAGTGTAGAAAACAAATTGTGAGGGTTGCCTCCACTTCTTACTTCTTCTTGATATAGATGGTATCCATTTGTGTAGCCAAGTGGCTAATGATTTTCTCCTTCATGTTTGATAGAATATTTCTCAGCTCTACCCTTGAGACTCCAATGGATGATTTGTTGAGAGAAGTCTTGTCTCCCCTAGTCTTCTTGAGGAAAGACCTAGAATAATTTCTACATATTTCACAAATCTCATCAAATAGTAAGTGCAAGATGTCACCTACTCTAATGAGATTTAGGGCATCCATACAATATTCATGAACTCCCCTTAAAAACACCAATTTCAAGGATTCATCAAAAAGTCTATTTTTATGAAATTTATTGAGACAGAAGTGGATCCTCTCAACATAATCTTCCAAAGATTCGTCTGCTTTCTATGACATCTTGAAGATTTCATCCCTCTTTCTATCTATACCTCTATAGTAATCTTGATATTTTTCTAGGAACTTTGTCATCATTGTATTCTAGTTAGGAACACCATCTCTTCCCAACCCTATGAACCAACATAGAGCAACATATTCTAATGTGGATTGGAAAAATTTGAGTCAATGTGCATTTGTGGTTTAGTCATAGTTTTGACATAGCACATCAAACTCAAAAATAAAGGTGTATGGATCCTCTATGACTAGTCCATAGAAGATAGGGAGTGCTGAAGGAGGTATGTTCTTTAGAACAACTACCCTTTCTTGGTTAGTTATAGGAAATTCAAATGTTACATGCTCTAGTGGATATTCTATTGTTGCATTAGCCATGACGCCTATATATATTTGGGAAGTCTCCTCTATGGTTGGTGTATGTACTGGTGTAAGCCTATATATATTTGGGAAGTCTCCTCTATGGTTGGTGTATGTACTGGTGTAAGGAAAGATTCTTCTTCAGGGTTTCCTTGTTATACTCACTGTGTTCACTAATATCTTCTAATGCTTTATATATTGAGGGGAGAAATATTTCCAAAGCGTCTCCCTGCCTTCTCATGTAATGGTCGTGACTCTTTAAATCAGAGGTTCCTGCACATTGTTAGTAACCTATGTTGTTGTTGATGGTTAAAATACTTATTTGCCCTATTTCGCTAAAAATAAAATTACTAAATTATGAAAGCTTGAAAGGAATTGAAAATACACAGGAGAATCCTAAACTTAGCACCATCCCTGAAAATGGCACCAAAAACATAGATCCTCTCTAATGTCTAATTAACTTAGTGCTACTAGGTATACACACATCTCAAAGGACTTGAGAAATCCTTAACTGAATAGTCCATCTTCCATAAGAGGTTGCATTTAATTATCAACTAGAGACTCGTAAACTTTAGATAATGTTGACACAATATATGCATTCATAGATCGTGGACATGTCCTATATCAATGGAGTATAGGAAAATGCACATGCACAAAAGACAATAAAAGATGGAAAGTGAAATGAATATAAATTATTACCTTATGCTATGGGTACCTAATGCTCAATATTATAACTGTTAACTATTAAAAATTGTAGTTTCCTAACCTAGCTGATTCCTCTAGGGTATGAAACCAATATGAAGCTATAGAATTCAATTCAAAACTATAAAATGACATACATGAATTATAACACATGCATATAACTAGAAACTCCTAACTAAATTCAAAAATACATTATTTAATCTAACAATAGAAAATGAAGTGGACTAGCAGTACCTCAATTGGCCCTTGCTTGAGTTGTTGCTTCCATATAAGTTTTCAAACACTCACTTACTCAAAAAATCATAATATCAAAAAAATTCCCTTTATTGCATCTTAACGTTGAATTCTCACATACAATCCAATAAGAATCTGCTAAAGATCTCTTATTCAATAACACATATTCTACTATTGCAACTAACTAGCAATGATCATCTTATCAACATAGAAGATCCCATTATATAGGGTCTGTGAGGAGTTCTATTATTCACAGATTGAAAAAAAACTCATAAAACAACCATCCACTCTCCCTCAAAGATAGGAAAAGGACTTAGTTTGAAACAAAAAATAATAACTATAAAGCAGAAGTAGAGAAACCAATTTATAATTCTTACAGAAAATGATAACTATAAAGTAGGAGTAGAGAAACCAATTTAGAATTCTACATCCAATGGTTTAACTGATATAAAAAAGACGTGTTCCTAAGAATAGTCATGTCATGAATCAATCATGCTAAGAGTAGAATCCTTCTCCTAGCTATCTTATTCAGTGAGAAAGAGTGTTAAGCTGTGACTCACAATTGATCAATAAATGATCACCTTTACTTCCTTACGAAAGTTTCACACCTTGGCTATTTTACTTCTTCTCTACAACCATTTGTAGTCCTTATGCTATAGATTGGAAAACCTGTTATTGTGGGTTAAAATTCCTTGCTACAAGTTGTTAGTCTCATTCCTAAGGCATCCCCATTATTAACAATCATAAAGTGAACATAGAATCATACTAAATTACATAGAAATTCATGCATTTATACAAGCATAGATCAACATAACATATTTCCATTTCCACATACTTAAAACTACTTAAAAGTGTATAAAAGGCGTATACAAGGTATGTAAGGTCTTGGTAACGTCTTTGCAACTTAGCAGGAGAAATTATTAAAGTATAGAAAAAGTAAAAGGAAAACTAGCCAATGATTGAGCTCATCACCTAGTAGAGATTATGTAGAGTCCTGATTTGATGGTATGGTTTAGATGAAATGTTTTTCCTAATATATACTATGGAGCAAGTTTGGTTGATTTATTGACTTGTCTCTATTTTGAGATGGTTTTGACTAGATGAGAATAAGATTGATTCTTGGTGTATCTTGATGAAGAGTTTATGTGATCATCTTATCAAGAGCATTGAATTCCTTCATGATGAGCTTAGAATCTTAGGTTGTTTAAAGTGTCATCTTTATCATTGCACCGTTGTGTTATTTTACCTCTTAAGGTGGATATTAAAGAGGTATAAGTGTTATTTCAACTTATTCTTGCTTTGGACATATATTCCATATTGTTTGGTATACCATGGGCTATATTATTTATTGACATTATTTCCCATGACCAACACGTGACTATTGTGAGGTACCACACTCCTACATGTAAAGTGAATAAGTGTCATATATTTTAATTTGGTTATCAATAGTGGGTTTTTCCATCTAACCAAAAAGCTAAAAAATCATAGCACTTATGTTTATGTTGTCTAAATAACCTTACATTTATAGATAAACATTTATAACTAATATGAGAATCAATGATAATAAGTTTCCACAATCCATATTGATAGTTGTTAGCTGATTTTTGGATTCGATTGTGTGATTATTTTTCTCCTTATGCTCTCTTCTTCATCCTGATGATGGATCACGAATTGTGATCCGAAACATTGATGCAAAAATAATTGCACAATCACATCTAGAAATCAGATAACAACTATTAATATGAGAATGTATCATTAAGATTATATTCACATTTTTTCTTTCAATAATTTTATGTGAATATATTTTCTTTGAAATCATGTGAGTTATATGGCCAATTATGACCTAGTTCATGTTAACCAAATGGAATATATTGTATTTCATCAATTGAGCTAAAGTGGTTCCCCTGTGCAAAATTATTCCCATGTGTTATTATTGTAATTCATGTAGCTTGGTTAAGATTCAATGTTATATTTATGGTGGCCTAAATTTTATTCATATGAATTTATTAAGCCTTTATTTATTTCAAGGAAGATGGGCATATGTTATTTCATTCCATACCTTCATCTAAGTGAATGTTGGCTTCTAATATCCTTTGACTAGTAGTTTATATATGAACACTCTATAGTGATGTTGTGATTGGGAACCAATAATAGTAAGGGTTAGTAGTTGATTGTGGATGGATTGCTTCTATGAAGTGTCATAAATTTGAAAACAATGTCACTATTAGGACTATATTACTATAAGGAATTTTCATACAACTCCTTGTCATTATTGACATCAAGAGGTCATGTTGGCTATCTTGATCTTTCATTTATTCATCTCAAAGCATTAACTTCCTTGCAAGCCTCTTGAATCACTATCATTCACTATCCTTTTAGTTCTTTTTTACTTTGAAATTTAACACTTCCTTAATGACTCATTCATTTGCAATTCCACTCATTTGATTACCTTTTTTAAGTTAATTGCATGTAGGTCATTATGATTGTGTGTTATGATTATATTTAGATGCACTATGAATGGATATTATTGTGGTCAAATAATTTAGGATAAATCCCACATATATGTCTTCCAATGGCACCTTGACTAAAGTATATTTTTCTCTTGTATGCCTCTCTATACTAACACTATTGTTATAGTATTATAGAGAGAGAGGGAAAGAGGGAGAGAGAGGTAGAGAGGAGAGAGGTGAAATAGAGAGAAATAGAGAGGCAAGGAGGAAGGGGGGACAGGAGAGAGAGAGGTAGGGGACTGTGGAGATAAAGAGAAGTAGAGAGTGAATGAGGAAGAGGTAGGGAAAGAGAGAGGGGGTTGAGATAAATAGAAGTAGAGAGGGAAGGAGGGAGGGAGGGAGTGAGAGGGAGGGAGGGATAAGTACAAAGAGAGAGGTGTAGGGAGGGAGAGAGAGGGGTGGGTAGGGAGGGAGGGAAAGAGATATGGAGGGTGGAGATAGAGATTAGAGAGGGAAGGAGGGAGGGAGAGGTAGAGAGGGAGGAAGAGAGGTGAGAGAGAGAGTAGAGAGGGAGGGAGGGAGAGGGGGAGAGGGGGAGAGAGACGTGAGATAGTGGAGATGGAAAGAGGGGGGAGGGAGTTAGGGAGGGAGAAAGAGAGATGTAGGTCTAAAGATGGGCAAAGAGAGAGAGAGAGAGAGATGTCTAAAAAGGGACAAAGAGATAAAGAGAACTTAAGAGAAAGGGAGGGAAGGTGAGGGAAATATTTTTCCACAAAAATATGAGAAATTTATAGTGTGAGTGTGTTATAATGTGAGAACATTATAGTGTGCTCACTTTATAGTGCACTCACATTATAGAACACTCATGTTATAGTGTAAATGTGTTATAATATGAGAACACTTTAATGTTCTCACATTATTATTTGCTTTGGAAATTTCAAATCCTTAGGGTTGGATTTTCTTTGGGCATCCAACACAAAGGGTTGGACTTCCATGTCAAAGCCCATAGACATGTTTTTTACAATTTCTAAAAATGATATAATCTCAAGCGTCCTCTCCATTAGGTTTGCATGTCTTTCAATGTCGAGTTAAAAAATACCATAATAACATTAAGATCTCTTATATTTTTAACCATGTAATTTTTTTCATTTTTCATATATGTTAACAATTGGATCTTTAATTTTTTTTGCTAGTATCTCTATAACACCCCACCAAGGAACCCTAGAGGACAACACTAACAATTCCACATTAATGGAACAATTTTTTTTCTTTTAAAAAAAAATTAAAAAAAAATAACAATAGATTGCATGATATAATAATCTAAACCTAGGTCCTCTAAGGTTCCTCAAATGCACTACTCACAAAACTAATAATCAAGACAACTAAAATCATTTCATCAACTACTAAAATAACATAATTTATCTAATATGTAAGATTCATTTAAAAACACCACATTAAATGTTTCTACATTAGTTACTTCCATGACATGTCAACTGATAATCAACATTAAATAAAAATATTTCTAGCCAACTAACATATGTAAGATACATCACTTAACAATATTCATTACAAGAGAGTTCACCAATATCTGTTACATCATTATAATATTTACAACAATGCTTCCCTGAGTACATGTGGGAAGAATACATCAAATTACAACAAGAGATACAACTGATATACAATCCAACACATAAAAGATTGTCTTCTTGAACTGGAATAGGAATTGGAGTCCACAACACCAAGAATAATCTCCATGCACATGAATATGCAGCAAGAATACCCAATGGAGGAAAAAGAACCAACCTCCTAACCATGTGGAACCCTGAGGTCCACCCCCTCATTCTAGGAGATAACGCAAGGTCCCACATCACATAGACAATCAAGATGACAATAGGATAACATAAACAAGTGTTATACATGATCCAACACAACACTATTAACAACACCAACATCACATTCAACACTTGCTTCGCTTCCAAAGGCATTCACACAATAGAAGGATAAAACACAACTAGGGAATGCTAGACTGTAATAGGGAGGAGTGTCATCACATAGCTTGATATGGGTTATCCTGGTAGGTCTTCCTAGGCTCTAATCCCCATCCTAGGTTATCCTGATAGCCTCTACCAATCCTCAACCCCCATACAAACTTATGCAAAATCAACGTACCTTTCATGAGGACAAGGTAGTTGATCTTGCCATTCCAAGACTTCCCATCTCATCTCAAGCCTAAACGAGCACTTGAGCCATGAGTGAGGCATATCATTATCTTGATTAATGTGAAATCTGCCCATCCCCCTAATTCATTATTAAGGTTATCACCAGATTAAGAAACTCTTGAATGGGTTATCCTGGACACCACTTTGTGTTCCAACCCCCATTGTGAGCCACTCCCCCTACTTGCAACTAGTAAACCCTATACATCAAGCAAGGTATTTACCATCTTGCATTCTTATCATAATCACATGAATCCATTTACAGTGCAAGGCATTGACCATCTTGCACACTTATCACAATCACAAGAATCTATGCATAGTGCAAGGCATTGACCATCTTGCACACAAAACAAAACATTACCAAACCACTTCCAAAGTGAAACAATCACAAGAACCATACATACAAAAATACTCTCTCCTAGGCCTTTGGAAGCCAACCTTAACAATTTTACACAATGACACCCACTTTTAAACAATTACCAAAATCGCCCCAATCCCACTAATCAAACACATTATTCAATACAATAAATCAAACAAAAAATACATCCATGAAAGACATTATTTCCACATTTCACATTACTCATCAACTTAACCACTTAATTCACTTAATGGATCATTTACCACAATAATTCATAAATAACTAATTACATAGTGAATTTACAAATCAGCTATTAAATAATTATGAAAGTAATCAGCATTCATTATTTAACAAAAAGGAAATCTAATTTTCATATTTAAAGTAAAGCTAATCACAAATCCTTCAATTTAATTTATTATAAGTAAATCAATTTTCGGGTATGTGCAGGATCATGATGGGCCAAAAAATGGCAATGTGATGGGTATGTGGCTGATGACTATTTTTTTACCCAAAATTAATGAAACGAAAAGAGTTTTTAAAGGATATTTTCAGCTTTCCATGATATAAATTATGCTTTACTTTGAATTTAATAAGTAATTATTATTAATTTTCTATTCAAATTACGACGAAAGTCTTGATTGATAAGCTTATTGAAAAACATCTATAGCTTTCAAACGGTATCACATTTTCTGAATCCAAAACATGCGTCACATTCTATGCTTCGGATACTATAGGATTAAAAAAAGAATAATTGAATTTCATGAAGTTTTGACCAAGTTAAGTTGGTCAGACATACGGGTTTTTATATTTTTTAAAAAAAATTAGTAAAAAATTCATAATTAATTATTTACTTGGAAAAAAATGACAAAAAAATATGCATCACATCGGGGCATGAGTCCTCTACTTATATCTAAAATCTTATAAAAAATTATTATCATTTTATTGTGGTTAGGGTGGTCAAACAAACACCTACTTCTTATTTTTTCCACTGAAATTTAGGTACCCTGCATTGAAATTTTAAATTTTCACCAAATAGATTTTTTTTTTTAAGCAAACCTAGTAGTTTAGAAACTACATTCAATTTGCTACATATTCTATTGTTACATATTTTTGAAATAAGATAGATAAATTATTCAAATTTTTACGTCAAGTTGCCTAACTTTGATTTTTCTAAATTTTTTGCCATTTAAGGGCCTAGTTTTTCCATGATGATCCTGCACATACCCTTTCCCTATTTAATTTCCTAATTTATTTATCTAACATAATCAATTAATTATAAAGGCAGAAATGTTCTTTTACTATAATCATAATATATATATATATACACATACATACATATATATATGTGTGTATATTATTAACAAAATGCATTTTTTAATAAAATATATCAAATTATATTGTGGCAAACATATATATATATATACATACATATATATATAAACATACACACACACACACACACACACACACACACACACACACACACACACACATATATATTTGATCGAATGCCAAATATACATCGAATGAAATCACAATACACAAAATCGAATGTCGATCATAAGATATATTCATTGATTACCAACATAAAACGTATCCATCGAATACCAAACACAAAGTGTATACATTGAATTCCATAAATAAGGGAATTCATTGAATACCAACATAACGAATTAAATGTAATTCACATTTTGCAGCATCAATCAAAACACAGTTTTTAAACCCCAATACACATGTTAAGGCGGAAAGTCTGCAGGGATAGGGAGGGCGTCCGGCTTGTTGGCCATGGTTGGGCTAGGTGCATGCCTAGCTCATAGGACAGTACCAAGTATAAGTATATGGGGCACAAAAAATTAGCCAACAACCTCAAGAAAATTTCTCTCTAAGAGGAAATAATATATAATGTGCCAAAAAAATAAAGAAGAGACTCAAGAAACTCATCAAAAAAGAAATGGTAGGGGTATGTCAATAACATAATATGCAATATGATAGCTACATATTATGAGAATTTTTTTGAAGGAAAGCGGTGAAGGTGATAGAGGTTTACTCCAAAATAAAGAATAGAAGATTTTGTCAAATGTTGCAGTTGCATTGCCCTATTTGACATGCAATCAAATTGAGGAAGCATGGATAGGATAGACGAATTAAAAAAAATACCCAAAAGAAATGTGGTTTCACGGCTGCATAAGATTACAGAATATGCACAAAATGATTTACAAAAAAGCGCTTTAAAAATCTTCATAAAATGCATTTATTAATTGTTTCAATTGAGGAATTAAATAAACAAATAATTTTTTTGTTTCCAGGTGACATTAAATATTCAAGCATTCATTTTAGAAAGTAGAGATAGAATTAAAAAAAAATTAATGTATTCAAAGGATTCAATTCCAACCTGGATCCAATTGCTTGGAAGGGCTGGAGATTTGATATCGACCTCTGAAATCCCAACTTACAACTCCAATCTCTCCAAATCCCCAATCAATTTTTCCAGAATCCCCAATTTCCCACAAAATCAACAATATTTAAAATTTTGTAGACAAATTACTCCCTTCGGCCAAAACAAAATGAAAAATCTCCCAGAAGAAAAATATTTACAAGAAGAGGGAGACTGTTCATTTTCTTGGAAAACCAACCAACCTTTTTCACAAATAACAAAACTAACTTTTGATTTATTAAATTAGTCTTTCCTTCATACAATAATTTTTTTTTATTAATTAAAATCCTTTTATTTATCGTATTATTTTTATTATTCACTAAGGTTATTTATGTATTTATTTTTATATTTATTTATCAAGACATACTCCAATTTATTTACATTTAATAATTAACTTTATAACTCAGCTTTATAATATCTTATTTATTTACCCCATCATTATTATTTATTAACTTCAACATTATGTTATAATTTATTTTATCATAAATTATGATTATATATACATTTAAATTTACTTATTGAAAATACCTTTTTAACTTAATAATTTTATTTTTAATGCAACAAATAACCAAAGCATTTATCAAACAATTCTAAATCAAATGAACTAAATAACAATCAATACCTTACCACTATCCAAGGTAGAAAGCAAGACCACAGAAAACACTGACTGACCATACCAACAATACAGACAACACTAACAGTGTGCAAAACCGGATACTCATCCTCTTCAAGGATGATGGCTAGGTTAGGGGACCAAGTGCTATCTCTGATCAACTAATCCGTTAGGTTTCAAGGCACACTCAAACCTTCCAATTTTGGTGGAGTCGATTCCTAGTACCTGCAACTTGCATCACACAAAACGTTCGTGTATATACATATACATATAATTAGGCACACTGTGAAAGGGAATCACATCGTCATAGGGTACTCATAAGTGAGTAATGTGACATTGTCCCCTTCACCCAAACACATCAATAAGACATAATCAAATAATCACATCAACTCATATAAAAATTAGGATAAGATTAGTTACAAGATAATCACACAATAGTCATGAGAAGATAATCACATAGTGTTCATGATAAGATTAGTCCTCATAATCAAATAAAACCACATACCAATCATAACATGTGCATAAAACTCAAATAACAGAAATGCCATCACAACATCATCATGGCAATAAGTCTAACATCAAACAGTGTACCATAATGTATCATCCCACAACAAATCAACTATTAGTCTATTAGAGAATAGTATGAGGGGCACTACATCCTCCCCCCTAGAATCAGGCTTACTCCTAGAAGCCTGCAAACAAAAAAAGGTACAACTCCCGCATCCAAGATGCATCCTCCCAAGTGGTTGAAGGCTAATCATTAGGATCCCACTGGACCCTCACCTACTCAATGTATTGACCCCTGTGGGTGAGTCTCTTGTGTTGCATAATTCCCATGGGCTCCAAAGCCAATTGTCTGTCCTCTACCTATAAAACATTCCAATCAAGAACATGAGAAATATCTAGATAATATGACCTTTGAGAATAGAAACATGAAATACATCGTGGATGTGTGATAGACTGGGCAGAAAAGCAAGACAGTATGCAATAGGGTTGATCCTCTCCAAAACCTTGAATGGCCCAACAAAGCATAGTGAGAGCTTAGAGCGTTTTCAATAGCAGATCAAACTCTTTCATGGATGCACCCACAAGAATACCCGGTCTCTAACTAAAAACTGATGATCAACCCTATGAGCATCCACATACTTCTTCTACCTATCATGTGTTGCCACCAAATACTCTCTAATAAGAACAACTTGCTACTCCATCTCCTAAAGCTTCTCTGGTCCTAGGAGGACTCTATCCTCAAGATGATCCCAACTCAGTGGGGTCTGACAAGGATGACCATACAAGGCCTGAAAAGGAGACATACCAATAGAACTGTGGTACCCATTGTTATACGCAAACTCTACCAAGTAAAAATAATCCTCCCATTGGGTCTACTGATCCATCACATACATCTTGACCATACTAAAGGACCTAATTAATCCTCTTAGTCTTCCCATCAATCTCTAGGTGATAGGCTGAACTAAAGTTCAACTGAGTCCCCAATGCATGCTGCAAGGACATCCAAAGTGTTGAAGTGAACACTAGATCTCTATCAGAGATGATCCTATAAGGAATCCCGTGCAACCTGACTATGTCCTTCATAAAAATCTTGGCCATTGAAGAAGCATTATATGAAGTCCAAATAGGAGAGAAGTGTGCCACATTAGTCAACCCATCCATGGTGACCATGATGGCATCATAATGACTAGAAGACACTAGCAAGCTAACAATAAAATCCACTGAAATGATATCCCATTTCTATTTTGGGACAAGATACAGTTGAAGAAGGCCTACAAGGTGTTGATGTTTTTCCTTCACCCTCTGACACTCCAAACACCTCCAAAAAAAATCTGCAATATCCCTCTTCATTCTGGCCCAAAAAATACAACTAATAGAGGCATGCGTGCATCTTCTTGACACCTGGATGAGATGAGTAGGGTGCCCGATGCACCTCTGACATTATTAGGGTACAAATACACTCTAAAGGAGGAACATAGATGTGACATAAGCTTCGCAAGAGACCATTCAACACAAGAGAATAACTTGAAAATTTACCCTCCAAGGCTCTGCCTAACTCAACCTCAGACCTCACCTCCTGATACCAACTATCTGCAGCAAGTGTGAAAAGGATCTGACCCCTCAAATCTACTCCAAGAGTGACTACTGAAATCTCATGCCTCTGCCAACTAAGAGCATCTGCCACAACATTCTCCTTTCCCTAGATGTACTTCATCTCAAAGTCATACTAACACAAGAACTCCATCCACCGCCTCTGCCTAGCATTCAAGTTTGGCTACGTGAATATATAATATAAGTTGCAATGATCACTATGCAACTCAAACTGATTCCCTAATAGAAAATGTCTCCATCTCACCAAGGCATGAACAACGATGGATAACTCCAAGTCATGCATAGGATAGTTCAACTCATAATCCTTGAGTTTGTGAGACTCATAGGCTATCACGTGACCATCCTACATCAATACTACTCCTAGACCCTCCAAAGATGCATTAGTACACACCAAAAAATATTTGGTAGGATCAGGAACTACCAAAATGGGTGCACTAGTCAACCTCACCTTTAGAGTTTGAAAAACTACCTGACATTGCTCTGACCAAATGAACTTCTTCCCTTTCCTCTGAAGGGAAGTGATAGGGTGAGCTAGAGAAACCCTGCACAAACTACTGATAGTAACTTGCCAAACCCATCAAGCTGCAAACCTCTAAAACATTAGTGGGCTCAGGCCAATCTATGATGGCATGGATCTTCGAAGGATCCATAGCAATACCCTCTCTAGAAATAACATGCCCCAAATATCTCACCTCTGTCTGAAAGAACTCACATTTTTCCAAATTTTCATAAAGTTGATTCTCCCTCAAACACTGCAATACCTGCCGCAAATCCTCCTCATGTTCCTCCATAGTCCTAGAATAAATCAAAATTTCATCTAGGAACACAAGGAAAAATTTGTCAAGATAGGTGCAAAAAACTCCATTCATCAAGCTTATAAATACAAACAGTGCATTCATCAACCTAAATGGCACAACAATGAACTCATACTTCCCATAGCGAGTGTGAAATGTCATCTTATGAATGTATACCTTAAAGATATGCAACTGACGATAACCCAACTTTAGGTCAATCTTTGAAAACACCTTGGCTCCCTTAATTTGATCAAAGAGATCATCAATCCTCAGCAAGGGATATATGTTCTTCACCATCACCTTATTCAACTATCGATAGTCAATACACAACCGAAGGGATTCGTCCTTCTTCACAAAAGTGACTGGTGCTCCCTAAGGAGAGACACTAGGATGAATGAACCCCTTAGCCAACAAATCCTCCAACTACAACCAAAGCTCCTTAAGCTTCTGAGTAGTCATCTGATATGGAGCTTGAGAAATAGGTTCTGCCCTGAGAACAAGATCTATCCTGAAATCGATGTCACGCTTAGGTGGCATCCCTAGAATCTCACTGGGAAAGACATATGCAAACTCCCTAAGGATAGGATGATCATTGAGGGACACCTCTAGACTCTCCCCTAACTCCAAATTATTAACCGTCACAACAAACAACTGGCAACCCTGACACGTACATCTCCTTAATTGCATAGCATAAATCATATGCAAGGAGATGGGTCTTTGAATGCCAACCACCTCTACCTCCCTGCCTGAATCATCCAAACACTCTATTGACTTACACCAACAATTATCATTGCTTGATGAGCATCCAACCAATCCATACCCAACTAGTATCATAAGATCCTAGGGGTATGATGTGAAGATCCACTATGGTAAAGAGAGTACCAATATTCAAACCACATCCATACATGAGGGATTCTACCTCTACTCTAGCTCTGAAGGCTAATTTGACCTGCCACCTAACATTTTTCTTTGTTGCCACCAACCCACAAAGCTCCACTAAAGAAGGGGAAATGAATGAATCAAAAGCACCAAAGTCAAAAAGGATAGAAACACCAATACCCTGTAACACACTTGTGGTCTCCACAATTGTGCCTTGATGCTCTACCTCGTGGTTATCAACTGTTGCAAACACTTTGTGCAACCTACCTACATCACCCACTATTAGCTCTAAGGTTGTCGACCTTTGATTGAATCCTGTAGTGCTCTTCTACGAACATTGCCTGGATATATGGCCTTACTGGATGCAAGAAAACATTTTGTACCTCTTCCATACCCCCTGCTACCTGAGGGTATACTGGACTGCTGAAAGTTAGCTCTACTGACTACAAACTATGTGCTATGAGCTGGCTAGTCAAAACGATTGTGCTTGGCTCGCCACCAATTTTTATTTTTCCCAGACTGAGAACCACTACCTTGCTAAGACTGAGAGTTATTGAGTTTCGACTAGGGATGTTGTTGTTGTTGTTGCTACCTCTATTGTTGTCCACCCTTAGCAGGTGCATGATGGCTCTTAGAGGAACCCGCTTCCTAAGACTGACCATCTCAGGATCTAAATCCTGTTGGAGGCGCACTACCAATCTACACACCTATCTACCCTCCTAGCGCCATGGCCAAATTCTCCTCTACTATGTGAGCCTTCTCTACTGCCACCTCCATAGTTTTTGGCTCAAAAACATGGACTCCCCCACTGATACGAGCATTCAGACCCCTAATGAAATGTTGAACCAACATGGCCTCATCATCACCAATGTCTGAATACTGCTTAAGCTCAAAGAACCTATGCTCATATTGCTCCACAGGCATAGCCATCTGCCTCAACTCGTAAAACTCATCAACACGATGCTACCTCCAATGGTCTGACAAAAAATGAGCTCTAAACCTCTCCAAAAACATCTCCCAAGAAACTAAACCAATATACAAATATAGTTTTTGCTCCTCCAACCACCACCATGTAGAATCAAAACCCCTAAGGTGCATGATGGCACATCTTACCTTAGTGTTACTACCATACGAACACATGGAAAAACACCTATCCAAATCTATCAACCAAGTCTCTACCTCCAAGCCACCACTAGAACCATCAAAGGTAGGAGGGCGTGACCTCAAGAAATCCCTCATATGTCCTGCTAAAATAGTCTCCTGCTCTACTACGACATCTCTCCTGCTAGGATACCTTTCTCTCTCCCTCTCCATATGCTCAGAGTGTTGAGATTCCCCATGCTAATTACCCTCTTATCTAAGGCCTAGGCGAGCAAGGACCTCCTCAAGCAAATGGCATAATTGAGCTCCCTCTAACTCTGGTTGGTCATGATTTTGACCCCCACTTCCCTAGTCATTCTGAGAGCCCTGTTGTTCCTCATGATCACCCTCATGGGAACTCTGAGAAGGGGTGTTCTAGTGGTTAGCCTCATAGCCACCACCTCGACCCCTACCATGACCCTGACCTTGACCTCTAGGCATCCTCCTACACAAACACCACCAAAGTACAAATCTCAATTTGTTAGGCAAGGATGGAAAAAGGGGAAAATATAATCTCCAGAGTCTAAGCAACTAGGAAAACATAATGGGCTCATATAAAACCAAAGTACCAAGTGTTAGAACTTGGGCTCTAATACCAAGTGTAACGCCCCGCCACGGAACCCCAAAGGACAACACTAACAATGCCACATTAATGGAAAAAAAATTGTTTTAATGAAATAACAATAGATTGCATGATATAATAATCTAAACCTAGGTCCTCTAAGGTTCCTCAACTGCACTACTCACAAAACTAATAATCAAGATAGCTAGAATCTTTTCATCAACTACTAAAATAACATAATTTAACTAATATGCAAGATTCATTTAAAAACACCACATTAAATGTTTTTACATTATTTACTTCCATGACATGTCAACTGATAATCAACATTAAATAAAAACATTTCTAGCCAACTAACATATGCAAGATACATCACTTAACAATATTCATTACAAGAGAGTTCACCAATATCTGTTACATCGTTACAATATTTACAACAATGCTTCCCTAAGTACATGTGGGAAGAATACATCAAATTACAACAAGAGATGCAACTGATATACAATCCAATACATAAAAGATTATCTTCTCAAACTAGAACACGAACTAGAGTCCACAACACCAAGAACAATCTCCATGCACACGAACATGCAACAAGAATACCCAATGGAGGAAAAAGCACCAACCTCCCGACCATGTGGAACCCTAAGGTCCACCCCCCGTGCTAGGAGATAACACAAGGTCCCACATCACATAGACAATTAAGAGGACAACAGGCTAACACAAACAAAGGCTATACATGACTCCAACACAACACTATTAACAACACCAACATCACATTCAATTTTCACTTGCTTCGCTTCCAGAGACATTCACACAACAGAAGGAAAAAACACAACTAGGGAATGTTAGACTGAAATAGGGAGGAGTGTCATCACATAGCTTGATATGGGTTATCCTGGTAGATCTTCCTAGGCCCCGACCTCCATCCTAGGTTATCCTGGCAGCCTCTATCGATCACCGGCCCCCATACAAACTCATGTGGAATCAATGTACCTTTCATGAGGAAAAGATAGTTGATCTTTCTATTCCAAGCCTTCCCATCTCATCTCAAGCCTAAACAAGCACTTGAGCCATGAGTGAGGCATATCATTATCTTGATTAATGTGAAATCTACACATCCCCCTAATTCATTATTAAGGTTATCACTGGATTAAGAAACTCTCGAATGGGTTATCTTGGACACCACTTTGGGTTTTGACCCCCATTGAGAGCCACTCCCCCTACTTGCAACTAGTAAACCCTACACATCAAGCAAGGCATTTACCATCTTACATTCTTATCATAATCACGTGAATCCATATACACAATGCAAGGCATTGACCATCTTGCACACTTATCACAATCACAAGAATCTATACACAATGCAAGACATTGACCATCTTGCACACAACACAAAACATTGCCAAACCACTTCCAAAGTGAAACAATCACAAGAACCATACATACAAAAATACTCCCTCCTAGGCCTCTGGAAGCCAACCTTAGTAATTTTACACGACACCCACTTTTTTAACAATTACCAAAATCACCCCAATCCCACTAATCAAACACATTATTCAATACAAGTAATCATGCAAACAATACATTCATGAAAGAAATTATTTCCACATTTCACATTACTCATCAACTTAACCACTTAATTCACTTAATGGATCATTTACCACAATAATTCATAAATAACTAATTACATAGTGAATTTACAAATCAGCTATTAAATAATTATGAAAGTAATTAGCATTCATTATTTAACAAAAAGGAAATCTAATTTGCTTATTTAAACTAAATCTAATCACAAATCCTTCAATTTAACTGATTATAAGTAAATCAATTTTCCCTATTTAATTTCCCAATTTATTTATCTAACATTTAATCAATTAATTATAAATGCAGAAATATAATTTTACTATTATCATAATATATATATGTATATATATATATATACATATACATATCTGTATATATATATATATACATATATACATATATATATATATATATATATATATTTCAATTTAATTGATTATAAGTAAATCAATTTTCCCAATTTATTTATCTAACATTTAATCAATTAATTATAAAGGCGGAAATATAATTTTACTATTATCATAATATATATATGTATATACATATATACATATATACACATATATACATATATACACATATATACATATATATATATATACATACATATATACATATATATATATGTATGTATATATATATATGTAGATATATATATATATATATACATACATATATACATATATATATACATATATGTATATATGTATATATATATGTATGTATATATTATTAACAAAATGTAGTTTTTAATATAATATATCAAATTATTCTATGGAAAATATATATATATATATGCATAAATATATAAACATATATATATATATAAACATATATATATATAAACATATATATATATAAACATATATACATATATATACATACATATATATTATATATATTTGATCAAATGCCAAATATACATCAACTAAAATCGCAATACACAAAATTGAATTTCGATCATAAGATATATTGATCGATTACCAACATAAATTATATCCATTGAATACCAAACACAAAGTGTATACATCGAATTCCATACATAAGGGTATTCATCGAATACCAACATAATGAATTCAATGTAATTCACATTTTGTAGCATCAATTAAAACACAGTTTTTAAACCCTAATGCGCATGCTAAGGCGACAAGTTTGTAGGGATAGGGAGGGTGTCCAGCTTGCTGGTCATGGCTGGCTTGGGCACCATGCCTGGCTCACAGGTCGACACCAAGTATAAGTAGATGGGGAACTAAAAATTAGGCAATGGCCTCAAGAAAATTTTTCCTTAAGAGGAAATAATATATAGTGCACCAAAAAATAAAGAAGAGGCTTAAGAAACTCGTAAAAAAAGAAATGGTAGCCTGGGTAAGTCAATAACATGATATTCAATACGATAGCTATAGATTATGAGAAAAATTCTGAAGGCAAGCGGTGAAGGAGATAGTGGGTTATGCCAAAATAAAGAATAGAAGATTTTTTCAAATATTGCAGTTACATTGCCCTGTTTGATATGCAATTGAATTGAGGAAGCATAGATAGGATAGATGAATTAAACAAAATACCCAAAAGAAATATGGTTTCATGGTTGCATAAGATTATAGAATATGCACAAAATGATTTACAAAAAGGGCTTTAGAAACCTTCAAAAAATGCATTTATTAATTGTTTTAATTCAGGAATTAAGTAAAAAAATAAATGTTTTGTCTCCAGGCGACATTAAATATTCAAGCATTGTAATACCCCTCCTCTTACTGTTTGGATTTATTATTATTTTTTCTATGCGTTCGGTTGCTACTTGTGATTGTGATGATACTATCATTGTTTGATTTGGTTGGTTAGATGTTTGATGATGTTGTTACTTCTTTAGTGGACATGATTACTTCATATGATATTGTGGTTGGTGATGTTAGTTGATTTTCAGAAATATATTATGATGCAATGATTTAATGAATTATGTCATGAGATGAATTGTTAGTTTAGAAATGTTATTTTATCAGATAGATTATAATTGTTAGAATAGGTGTGATGAAGGACAATATGGCATCACTCGTTCGCGAGTGCCCTGTTATGTTGTGATTCCTTCTCACAATGTAGTGTTTTGAGTTAATGCTTCGATTTATATATATATATATATGTATGCACATGTACACAACTTCATATGTATGCAGGTATTGCAGGTACAAGTCTCGATTCCACCTGCTTCGGCAGGACAGGGCGAGCACCAATAACCCAACGGTTAAATGTTGAAACAAAGGTGACGATGAAGTCCTTCCGTCCCATGATGTCAGATTGTCTCGTTTGATTGGTATTGTTCTTTTTTGTAATTGTCGTCATTTGTGGTTTGTGTTTTGTATTTTGTCGTATTTTGATTAATGTTGGTACTTTATATGTTGTGGTGTAGTCATTTTTAATAATGGAAGTAATAGTTGTTTTAATGTTAGATTTAAACTCTTTTTATATATTTAGATGATTTAATTATTTTTGAAAAGTCATATATTTCAATTAAATGATAATTAAATATTAAATGTTTCTTAATTATTTTAATCAATTATCTGGTGGAGGATAATTATTAGAATAATTTATTTAAATTGAATAAGTAATGTGATGTGCAAGTAAAGTTGCAAAAATAGAAATTAAAACAATAAAACAAATAAAAGAATAAAAAGATTGTGAGGGAAAATAAGAATAGAGATCTGGGTAAAAAAGCTGGCTTTTAAAAGAATTGTTTTCTTTTATTTTTGTTTTTTTCAGAGTTTTGTGAGGGATGCACAATATATTTTTATGGAATTAAGAATTTTTGAAAAGTTTAGATACACAGAGAATATTGGTTACAGAAGTTGCAGAAGATATTGGGGGGGTATTCTAAAATTTTAGAGAGGATATTGGATTCTTTTATTTTATTTTGAGGAGAGTTCTTAGAAAGGATTGGAAATCTGTTATTGGGTTTCTTCGGAGAAGTCTTCTGAACAAAGGATCAGTTTCGGTTTCGAAGGCGAAGTTCTGTAGAGGAGATTTGGAAGCACGAACAGGGAGCTCTTCGAGGTCATCAGAGTCAAGCAGACATCTTCAGATTTTCGAATAAGCGTTGGACACCAGGTTCCACTCGAAGTCTCCTTCTCGTACCTTCTCTTTTATTTGTCTGCTTCAAAAAAGAAAAGAAAAATAAATTTTATTAAAAAATGATTTTTGTGAATATAGAAAACTACTGTTTGAACTGAGAACTAGTGTAAGATATTAGGCTAGAAATAAAGAAAAATATAGTTATTGTACTGTACCAATTTTGTCAAAACAAAAAAAACCTTATCTTCTGAAATATTCAACTTATCAATGATAGGATTTTAGAAAAGATGATTTCCTTGTTGAAAATAATAAATTTTGGGGTATTGGATATGTGTATATTTAAGTATGGTTGAATCTATTCATTGTGCTATATTTTTCTTTTTATTCTATTATTTACCCTCTGTACTTTTATTCTGTATATTAATATATATATATATATATATTTTAGTTTATATTGTTTGATATATATAAAATTGTGCGTCGGTCGTACGCCTAACATGGATTAAATTGGATAATTTTCAGATTTCTGTAAAAGAGCAATTTCTGTGTTTGCTATATCGAATTTTTTTCCTGCTAAAAAAATGTTGTACGAAATTTAATATTAAAAAAAAAAAAAATTAAATAAGTTTGGGGGGAGTTGGGAGGGATGGCGCTGGGCCATACCCCCTATATATACCAATACATGTATATATGTATATTATATATAATATTATATATATATATATATTTAATTTATAATTGTATTGTATTTTATTTTATTTTTTTATAAAAAGGGTAAATTTACAATCAGGATTATTTAATATCATGTATTTTAATAGAATTATGATTCTTTAATTTTAAGGTTAATTTATTATATTTTAAGAATATAATTGTGGATTTGAGTTAAATATTCAATGTTGTTATCATTCAAGAAATTTTAATATATCTTAAAATGGCACTGTGCATTATTGTTTGGTTAAACAAATATGTTAGACAAGATTTAGCCTTTAGTTGTGATTGTGGGCTTTATTGAGACAATCATATTGAGTCAGTTATTTGGGAATGGAATCAACCTTACTAGTGCAACTTTACGAAATGTGATGTGAGTTTTCCTGTTATGTTATAATTTTCTTTATCGCTTTGTGTTTTCTATGTGGGAACCCTATTGTCTTGTAACCCTAGTTCAGAGGCATGTTTAGTTTTGAAGATTGTCTTCACCTTATTTACACCTTTGGTTTTGAAGCTTAATGATTTATGCTTTGAAGGGTTGAACGTGTTCTTATGATAGTTTGTTAGGGGTGTTGCGAGAGGAATATTACCTCGCGTGTGTGGATTTGAGTATTATGATTTTATGTTATAGTTCAACCCTTGCCTAGTTTTGATTTATGTTAAGGGTCATAGGGAGAGTGGCTCTTCGTGGGCGTGGGCGCCGGCACCTCGGGTAAGAGGAAGTGCTCAGGGGAACCCACGTAAGAGTAGTTAAACAAGTGATAACCTAAAAATATAATTTAGGGGGAAGGGTAGTAAAACACACAAGATAATTAAAACTGGATTCCTTGTCTATGCATTAGGCTACCGTAGACTAGTGATAGACTGAGTAGGCCGTGGTTGGCAAAGTCGTAGTCTCATCTTCATGAGAGATTATCGGCTCTGCATTAGCTACCCTATGGTGTCGGCGCCTCAGTTAGGAGGAAGGGCCAGGGGATCCATAGATGGGTGACGGCGCCTCAGTTGGAGGAAGTGTCAGGGGATCCCATGAGAGCTATGCGATGACCCTCTCCACTAGACACCCTTGTTCTTGTTTCTTGTGTTATGGATATTGGATCTTTATGTTGTTTTTGAGGGCTAGGGAATCCATAGATGGGTGTCGGCGCCTCAATTGGAGGAAGTGCCAGGGGATCCCATGAGAGCTATGTGATGACCCTCTCCACTTAACACCTGTTTGCCTTGTTTTTGGTTGCCTCTGGAATTGTGTACTGAATTGTTGTTTCAGATTTATATGGAATTGTATTCTGGTTATTGTTTTAGATTTAATTGGAAGTGTATTTTGGATATTCTATCTTTATGATGCTTCTGATTCTTGTGAACTTGTTTCATGATTGTTAATTGATGGTACTTCATGTTATTGTGATGAGTTCTTAGTTTAACTTGTTATGTGACTTGTGAATGTTGATGGTGGTTCGGTGTATGCCTTGAGTTGTACTTGTTTTGTATCATGTTGTTGTTGAGTCGGTTTGACATTCATGGTCAGGTTCACTTCCTCGTCACCTCTGAGCACGGGGGGTGAGTTACTTGTAATTCACATGGTTGGGTGGAACGTGCTCCGCACCCGTTGGGTTCCCCATCAACATCCTGTCTTCTCAGCATTTCCAGTCGGAGTTGTACCAGCATTCACCTTGTATTTCATATTCCATTATTCTTGTATCAATCCCCATATTGGGAAATTCAATGTAATTTAATTATCAGAGATTGTAATGTAACTTTAAAAGATGATGTAATAGTTAGGCTCATTTGTATCTTTGTTAAAGGATTTATCATGGATGTATTATGTGAATATTATTATTCTCGCATCACAGTTTTTGGATGTATCATTGTTTATGGTTATTATAAAATTAATGGTTATGTTGTAATCTTTATCTTTACTTATGTTTAGTTGTTGCGATGTAACCTCGCGTGCCCCAGAGAACCAAGTGTGTTATTGCTATGTCATATGCTATGTGGTTATAGTTTAATGTTATTACATGTTTAATCTAATTGTTTTAAAAAATATATATATTCACATTGTGTGTGTTCTCTGGGGTTTGCACGACAGGCATTACAAGCATTCATTTCAGAAAGCAGAGATAGAATTCAGAAAAAAAAAATGTAACCAAAGGATTCAACTCCAACTTGGATCCAATTGTTTGGTAGGGCTGGAGATTTGATGTCGAGCTCCGAATTCCCAACTTGCAACTCCAATCTCTCCAAATCCCCAATCAATTTTTCCATAATACCCAATTTGGACCACAAAATCAACAATATTTAAAATTTTGCAGACAAATTAATCCCTTCTGCCAAAACAGAATGAAAAATCTCCCAGAAGAAAAATATTTACAGGAAGAGGGAGACTATTTGTTTTCCCAAAAAACCAACCAACCTTTTTCAAAATGAAAAAAAAAACTTTTGATTTATTAAATTAGTCTTTCCTTCATACAATAATTAATTTTTAATTAGTTAAAAGTCCTTTATTTATCCTATTATTTTTATTATTCAATAAGGCTATTTATGTATTTATTTTTATATTTATTTATCAGGACATACTCCAATTTATTTACATTTAATAATTAACTTTATAACTCAGCTTTATAATATCTTATTTATTTAAACTTTATCATTATTATTTATTAACTTTAGCATTACATTATAATTTATTTTATTATAAACTATTATTGTATATATATACATTTATATTTACTTATCGAAAGTACTTTTTTAACTTAATAGTTTTATTTTTAATGCAACAAATAACCAAAGCATTTATCAAACAATTCTAAATCAAATGAACTAGATGTCAATCAATACCTGACCACTACCTAGGGTCGAAAGCAAGACCATAGACAACACTGACTGACCATACCAACCATACAGACAACACTGACAGGGTGCAAAATCGGATACTCATCCTCTTCAAGGATGATGGCTAGGTTAGGGGACCAACTACTATCTCCAATCAACTGATCCATTGGGTTTCGAGGCACACTCAGACCTTCCAATTCAGGTGGAGTCAATTCCTCATACTTGCAACCTGCATCACACAAAACGGTCGTGTATGTACATATACATATAATCAGGAACACCGTGAAAGGGAATCGTAGCGTCGCAAGGTACTCACAAGTGAGTAATGCGACACTGTCCCCTTCACCCAAACACATCAATAAGACACAATCAAATAATCACATCAACTCATATAACAATCAGGATAAGATCAGTCACAAGATAATTGCACAATAGTCATGATTAGATAATCACATAATGTTCATGATAGGATTAGTCATCATAATCAAATAAAACCACATACCAATCATAACATGTGCATAAAACTCAAATAATAGAAATATCATCACAACATCATCATCGCAATAAGTCCAACATCAAACAATGTACCATAATGTCTCATCCCACAACAAATCAACTGTTAGTCTATCAGAGAATAGTATGAGGGGCACTACAATTTCCATGTTTCGTAAGAAACCTACATAGGGTATTTTTGGCCTTATTTTTAGTTGTTCATCAAAATTTGAAATAAATTAAATTTTTAGAAATTAGACTCTATTCTATACACAATAATTATTTTTTGATTTTCAATTAGTTTTCAAAAAAATTAGGGGGGTGCACACTCAGTTTTTTGTTTTCTAGGATGTTTCAACTTTAAAATTAGTAAAAATCCATATATGGAAGTTTTTCGTGCCCAGTACAGGCTTCATAACCATGACCATGCTACTTATGATGGTTTGGTGAATGCTATTCCTACTGAAATGCTTCATAAGGTTGGAATTCGTGGGACCAAACCTTGGTGGAAAGACTGGAAGTGGTATCTAGACACCCCTTTCAAGAATTACAAGCCTCGGCTTGGTTACAGGTGGCTTTCACCACATTTTCCTATGATTCAAAGTTTGAACTAGAGGTGGCTTCTTCAATCTCCCGCTCATGTCTGGCGTAAAAGATTTGCTGCCACTTGGTCTGCAAGTGTTGAGCTGAAACTTGCCTACTTTTCCTGGTGTATTCTTTTCCAAGGCTTTCCTATGGGTTCTCGGCTTGTTCACCTAGGGGTCTAGGACCCTCATTGCCATTTTTGTGGGAAAGCTGAGAATTTTAAACATCTTTTCTGGTTTTTTCCTAGAGCCCAGCAGCTTTGGACTTGGATTCATGACTTTTTTTGGCCCTTTAGGCTAGATCCTTTCTCCTGGCATATGGTGCTACTAGGAGATTCTCCTAGATTTCCTACAAAATTCACCCAACTTTGGCACACTTTCAGTGTGGAAATTCTCTTCAATATTTGGAAAGACAAGAATGATTGCATTTTTTCACATACTCAAATGGATATTCATGTATCTTTGTATGGTAAAGCTATCATTTGTTCTAATGTGCCTCTACAGGTTCAGGTGCAAGCTAACAAAGTTGCACTTGAAGTTGCTCACCTTCAGGTTCTCCTGGATCACTGGGGTAATTCCCCTTATACTATTGCTCGATTCCCCACTTTTCCCACCTCTTCCCGCAATCAGTCATCCTCTAGGGGCCGACAACAGAGTGGCTCTGCGTGTCCCCGCTCCTAGCCTCCACTTCGGCAGGATTCTCACACTCTTCGGTGAAACTGCTCTCCTCCGTCGCAGGCTAGCCAGGGGTGGCCTTATGGCGATGCTTCGAGGAGCGACAGTGGTAGTTCTGGGTGGCCCTTTGATGACCCTCCTACTTCTGGCTCTGGTTGGCCAACCACTGGTAAAAGTTTTATGTGTTTGGCACTTGCAGTCTCGCCCTGATGCGAGGATGAAGATAAAGAGAAAAAAGATGTTGATGATGGTTGGGGTCCTCCTCCTGACGTCACTCTAGACCCCACTAATGTATGGAGGAAAAATATGGATGGCAGAGACCATCCTAGCTTTGCTAGCACTGCTCTAGCCGCTTAATGGCCTTTTTATTTACTTTGTAATTTTGGACTTTCAGGCTTGGCCCATGTGATCTGTTGGTTTTTCTGGGCACTGCCCATATGACTCTTAGGGTGTGCCTTTTTACCACCCATCCTTTTTTTGTGAACATGTATCTTTATCTTTAAATTAATATAGATAGCTTCCTATTCATAAAAAAAAATAGCAAAAGAATTGTGCATAAACTACGTGGTGTTAGCTAATTTTTCACTAAAGTATTTTCAAAATACTTAAAAAATAACATTTTACGGGGATGACATTAGACACTATGTTATGTTTTTTTTATAAGAATAGGAGAACTTTGTGTGGCCCTCCTATTTGAACCCCTTAATCTCCACCATTTAAAAAAATAGTAGTTTAGAATGTAGATTCAAATCACTACGACTCTTGTTCTTGTTGCATCTTCAAATTTTTAGTCTAACTATCTTCAATTTCTCATCCAAGATTAGTCTTTCCTAATTTCAAGAAAAAGTGATCACTTAAGACCCCCTTTTGGCCTTCCATTTCCTTACACATATCCATATGTTGAAATATTTTTTGACTAGATTAGGTGTTACAAGTGCTTTATTGATAGTAATAAGACGATTTACATTATATCCTTATTGCATTCTAAACTTACCCCAAAGTTTTCTTTGAGATACTATGTGAAATGATATCTTTTAAGGGTAATTGTGTATTGATCTCCATTTAATTGTATTCAATAGAGGAAAAGAGGATATTCATGTAGTCTGGAATACATGATTATAATCTTGAAGTGTATTTTGATTTTTAGCAATAGGTGAATTCATATCATGTGTTATGCATGTCATTCATTAATCATGTTCTATGTATTAATATGATATACTTATTACATTTATGTTGAAGAAGATTGTAACATTTTTTCAGTATGGATTTACATGAATGAGTAAATTGTCAAAGTTACAAGATGGAAGATTTAGTATATAAACTTGCAATAGCTCCTTGTAAAATTATGATTTGCTTCATGCAAAAATGTATCTATAGTTCTAATCATGTTATTAATTAGCAAAGTATTTCTATTTGATCTAATTTTAAATAAATCTAAAATAGAAATAATTAATGGAAAGGATCTAGAATTTTTGAATTAAAGCTATAGATGAAATTACAATAAATAGATTTACTATGATATAGATATTGTTGCATTCACAATTATTTTAATTGATTATTTTTGGTGAGTTGTGACGCAGATTCAAGTTAAGCTACCTAGGACAACAACTAAATTATAGGGGGAGAAATTTTATTAAACTTTTTCTCCTGGAAAGTGAAAATAAAGTTATGAAAGCATTAAAAGGAGATAAAAAATAAAGGATAATATGAGCCTTTGGTAAAAATGGAGATTAATAAAGAATATTTATATAAACTCGTTTAAAAGGGGAGGAATAAATGTATTTATTTTTAATAATTAGTCAAACCAACTATTGTGAAAAGGTGTGATGGTTTTAAAACCAACGCTTAAAGTTTATATAAAGCATTTATGTGAGACTTGGAAAGGGCATGGAGATCCCTCAAGGAAGAGGAAGGTGGTTTTGTGGGGCTATGAGCATTGAAAAATTAGCACACAGGCATGTCCATCTGTGGGTACAAAGTGTAGACACCCAAAATTGTCCTCTTGCAACACCTATCTCGGCATTTCATCATTTAGGCATCTTGTAGCATGTTTTGCCCTAGATACCCATGTCATCATTTATTTAATTAAACATCATTTATTTAATTAAATAAATTTTATTTATTTAATTAAATTCATATTCATAATCCATCAATTTCACTAATGTTGATTAAATAATTTATATTATTTAATTAATTAAATCATTTCTATTCATTCTTCTAATGTTAATTAAATAATTTATATTATTTAATTAATGAAATCATAAATTCAATGTTAATTAAATAAATCCAAAATTTATTTAATTAATAAAATCCTGAAAAGATCTTCTCGCTTTCTTTCCAAAACTGAACTTGTGTGCATCTAATTTATTTATTTAATTAGATAAATCATCAATTATCCTTCTCGTCTTTTTCAAGATTTATTTCCTTTAAAATAGGAAATGAAATCTATCTTATCTCATTGTTTTTCCTCTTCTGTCAAAAATCAAATCCTTGTCGAATCTTGTCAAATCTTATCTTCGTCAATGTCACGACTCTATAAATACGACCTCTTGCAATCCATTTAGGGGGTTGATTCATCTAGCATCCAGACTTTGTCAAAATCAATCTTTTGTCCCTATCTTTCTCTCCATTTTCCATTGTCATTATCAAGTCGTTATGCTGCAGGAATGAGCACTCAACATTCCTCCATTGTCAACCCTTCAAAATCTCGCATTCTCATGCAGGTGGAGAAGAGCAATGGAGATAAATCAAGTTAGCGTGGAGATTGGTTTGCATTTATGCTTCATGTTGTGATTTCCTGTGTTGTTTCGTACTCTATTGTGCATGATAAGATATAATTAGTTTATTGTTTTCATTAAACATTAAATCTGATTTTACCCTATCTACATTTGGTGAACCAGACGTGAACATGCTCCAAGGATCTAATCATTAGTTAATGCAGATTTTGTTTCTTACAAAAAAAAAAAAATTGGCATTATCTAACTATCATTTGTCAAGTTTTGCAAGGAATCTGCCTTTATGTGATTTGGAATTCTCAGGTGAAGTGATTTCTATATCTTTAAAATCATTCGATGTTGTTGCTTTCCTTGCGTGATTCCCCGAGCATTAGAAAATTTGCTTGCAAATCTTTTGTGCTTAAGACTCATGATCATCTTGTTTAATTGAGAGGTTTTGGTTAGAGATTATTTCACCTTGATGCCTTCAACATGTTCAAAATATCTCATTTCAACGCAGGTAGACCCGCTCTTTGAAGACTCGGTATTTGGCATTTCAGGAAGGGTTTCAAATTTTTTTTGATGTTATTCACTCGAGTCCATAATCAACACCCTAACTTAGACTCTCTGCTGCCACTTTATCCCAGTCACCACCGCTCAAGACCCCATCCACTGTGCTTCCACCGGGGTTGCCTCCTATCCTCTGCTTCCGTCGCTCGTGTTTCTTTTTCCCTCCACCCATCAATTGTGGCATTTTTTTTCTGACTACCTCCAAGTTGCTACGCTTTTTGGAACTTTGTCGCCACCATCTCTGACAGCGTCTTCCTACTTGCCACCAACCCTGTGTGTAACCCTTCGGCCTTGACATCTATCAACCAAATGGCTTCCCATTAAGTGAAGGATGTTGTGAACACTCAGGCACCCAAGTCACTTTTATTAATCAACATTTTCATTGAGGAGTCTTAACTCTACCTCCATCTAGAATATTACAAACAAGATCCCATCGCTAGCCATAAAAAACTTAGTTGGTCTGCAAATATCCTTCATCGTTGGGCAGATCGTTATATTTTGGATAAAGTTGTGCTGAGATGAAGTAAACATAAACCTTCGCTAGTGTTGCACATCCATTAGTCTCTATTGCTAATTGTATTTCTTCATTATCTTCCCTAGCTTCCCTCCACCCATCACAGTCTTCACCCTCATTCAACCATCACCCTCTGGATCCCTGTCGATGCCCTAAACCTTCACCCTAATGCCATTTGCGTAGCCTTACTTCAACCTACACCTTTTGAAACCATGACTTTCCATGTTTGCATCTGCTGACTTTTCATAGTAGTTAGCAGAGCCTTCACCCTTGCGCATAATGTGACATTCCTTAACTTCTCTACCGCAACCTATACTTTGCTCCGCCAACTCCTAATCTTCTTCCATCGTTCCAAAACTCCACCTAACCCTAAATCCACCATCATCATTTGTTAGACTTTTAATTGTCTGCATCCTCACTTGCATTGTTGCCTCCCTTGACGCGCTAGTATTTCACCCATCCTCCACTTACACCCCTCAGTTGATGCCTTAGAGTCTCCCTTGGTCGCCACCTTGGAGCTTTGGTCGCTGCCTTAGAGTTTAGGTCACAGAGTTTGTAAGATCCAGCGTAGGGTACATGTTCTTCGATGTCCTTTGGCTGTCTTGTTCGATCTCTCTCAAAAAATTCCTTGATTGCTTGTTAAATCCCTATCATCAACAAGAGGAAATCATTTTTGTGACATGCTCGCACGAACAACACAGCTACTGCTAGTCAAATCGATTTAGTTCGTGTCGACCTCTCTGGCGTATTCGTCATCCACAAGGGCTTCTATAGTCCAGACTTTAACCCCTCAATCGGCATATCCTTGGGTGCATTTACATTATCGGTCATCCATCTGCAGACATCACAAGGTAGTGGCTTTTGGTGGTTGATAAATCAGACAGTCAAAACAATAAAACCAGCAGAGAAAAGCAAATGACTGCATAGACTATGTACCCATTCACTCGTATCCTTTGTGTCTACATGCTGGAAAACCTTTAAAATCGCACAAATTTGTTCATACGAGACACTTCCAGCGACTTGGATGAAAGATATAGAGGCAACAACTTCAATTGTCATCAAAACCATGCAACGCACTTAGATTTTTGGTTAATTTGGTTTAGCAGATTGAGTTTTGATCTTTTAGAATAATTCGGACTTTATTTTTCATTCTAATTTGGTTAGATTTTGGTTTCAATTTAATTTAGGTTTTAATTTTCCATTAGCTTTAGTTTAGATTTTGGATTTAGGTTTTTCTAATTTGATTTAGGTAATTAGATTTTTTTAGACTTAAATTTAATTTAGAATTTATTCTAATTTTGTTAGACTTTAGATTTCAAATTAGATTTTAGATTAGATTTTTAGCTTTTAAGTTTTTAAATTAGATTTTTAATTTCTAGTTTCTAATTTTTAAAATTGGATTTTTAGTTTTAGTTTTTAAATTAGACTTTTTAGTTTCTAATTTTAGTTTTTAAATTAGATTTTTAAATTTCTAATTTAGATTAGATTTTAATTCTAATTTTTTTTATTTTTTTTTTAAAGTGCGCCTGGTAAACTTTTTAACGTGACCGGCAGCGCTGGCGCGACACGCCCTCCGGTACCACGGGACGGGGGAGACTAGAACTCGTGACCAACAGAGCCGCAACGGAATTACTTAGCCAACCGAGCTAGGGCCCCCGCCCGATTTTAATTCTAATTTAGTTTACATTCTAATTTTTAATTTAGTGAGATTTCTAATTCCTAATTTAACTTAGATCTTTTAACTTTTTTTAGTTTAGTTTCAACTTCTAATTTTTAATTTAGTTAGATTTTTAATAGATTGCATGTTTTGGGATCTAATATCACTTTTGTTTGCATGTCTTTTCTTCTTGGCTTGGCAACTTATCGGTGAATCATACGGAGCTTGGAAAACATTGGCATCGTCACACACATCAAATTGGAAAGCGAATAATCAGGTGCATACATTCTAATCTTTCATTTCTCATTAATCATTGCTTGTCAACACATCTCAATTTGGGGCATAAAATCAATTTTGTTTGATCACATATTTGAAATTGGGCTTAAAACAAAATTTGTCTCCAATCACACATCTTGATTTGGGGTTAAAAAGAATAAGTGTTTGAACTATTTTACACACATTTCATTTCTAAGGGAAATTAATCTTTGCAAGTGTGAATCAAGCGTGTGTGTCCAAAACACCTCACTTGGTTTGCTTTTGTCATACCCTTTGTAGGAGGCCTGCTTGGAGCACACACCCCTCTAAGGGATGACCTCAATAGAGTGTGAATCCAAAGATACGCTCGTTTGGGAGTTGAAATCTTGTCACTCTGAGCTAAGCCCCAAAGAACTTTATACCTTTGGGAAGTGAAGGTGAAGGGTAGGTTACCCCTTTCTCCCGGCTTATTGGCAGGATTTTGCTTTCAAATCATACCTAGTCAACCTTGTGAAAACTCACTTGAGACCTAATTGGCCATACCCCACTTGACTAGTCATAAGGCTTGTTGTTGTGTATTCAAGTGTTTGCTTAATCATAACATTTAATCTTGGAAGACAAACTTATCATTGTGCTTGGTGTGTGTGTTCATACATTTACATGTGAGATCTTGTGTTTGATATTGCCCAAGTCAAACTTCCAATAAACATTTGCCACATCATCCAAATCATACAATCTCGTCATTCCACATCATCATCTCTTCAATCCAATCAACATCATTTTACACCATGACAACATTCGAAGACATAGCACTAGAGCTTATTCACATGCTTCATGAAGCTCAAACAAATCAAACACCTTTAACCCAACAAATCATTCATAGCGCCCATAACATTATCCAACATCTTCAAACAAACCAATCACCTCAAATGCAACAACTCATAGCACAAATTCAATATCTCATGGCCAATTGTCAAGTCCAACAAGCACATTATCAAGTCCAATCACCACATCAACACATTTCACATCAACCCTATGTGTCACCTATATCATCATATCAACCTCATCCATCCACATATCAAGTTTCCCCTTCATCAACCTATCACAACTCTTCTAATGTCAACCCTTGTCCACATCAATCAACCTTTCAACAGTCATTATCCTATTCAACCCCTCCATCATCATCACAACAACAAATCATATCACAAGTCCAAACATCATTCCAACCTCAAGACTTTCAACCACAATCCTATGTGTCACCTTCATCATCATGCCAACCAAACCCATTTACCTATCATGTCAATGCCACATCAACATATCCACCCATATCACAACAAGAATATATGATCCCAAGTCCACCTTGGCAACAACATCAAGAGCCTTTAAGTCTTAATGACACCTTTGACAAGGGGAACACCAATCTAGTCCATGCACCCTTACCACCATCCAATCAAATGCCTATCCCTAATCCACCATGTCCTAGTCCTAATCCATTGGCCTCTCCACCTTCTAACCAATCAAACTCTTCATTACCCCCACCATCATCTAATCCTCCATCAAATCAATGCCTTACATTTAGATATTTAAAACATAAATTGATGGCATTACATAAATCCACCAATCCACCTATAAAGGATGTCACCCAAGGGCTACAAGCAAGGAATCAATTGTCTCCATGTCATTCAACACATATACTTGAACATACAAAAGATTCCTCAAACATCATGCCAAGTCCTTCAAGTCAAACATGTCATCTGCAACCCCTTGAGCCACTCCAAGAGTCTCCCTTCATAAGTCCAAGTCACCCTCTTTCATGCTCCTATGTCGTTGACCATCAAGAACATGTCAAGTCTCTCCATGAGAAGTCCCCTTCCACTTCCATTCAAGCAACCCAAGAGTTATATCAAGAGCCTAATCCCTAGCATGTGGAAACATCAAGCCCTAGTCCTAATCAAGATCAAATCATTTTCGTCCAACCCATCCATAATCTATATCATTTTTATGATCAAGATGATATCCATAATGATGAAGAGCCTATCCAAGAGCAACTTGATCTTATACCAATCTATGAGAAAGATATTCCAAATTCACCTCCACCTAGTCCTATCCATGACCCATCAACATTCACTTCCCTTGATGAGACAAGTGCCTCCAAAGCACACATAGAAGATCAAACAAATACCTTGGATCTAAGTGAACACAATGCTAATCAAGATCCCAATGAACCCATGTCACCCACTATCGACCCCATTACAAGTCCCCCATCATACCCTATTGGTCTTTCTACCCTAATTCATGAATGTTCCTCCTTCGAACAACAACAACAACCATTATCTTCTCCATCCAATAAGGAAATCATGTCTAGTGTTTCACCTACACCTAGTCCTATTGTCCATTGCACACTCCAAAATATGAACCACCAAGGTAAAGGTTTAGGCCTTCATGAACAAGATATTTTAGAGCCCATCCATGTCAAAGTCCCTCCATGCTCTTATGGCCTTGGACATACACGTCAAGGACACCAATCTCAAGATGTTGGTATTTCCTCCATGCATCCTAAGTCCACTTTCCATCATAAAGCCTATCATATGCCTAAAACATATGTTTCCATTCCACCACCGTCATCCTACAAATGTCAAAATAATGTGACCATACACTTCCCTCCATCCACTCTACCACCATTGCTTCCAACTCCTAATATCCCTACCATTCAATCCTCTTATCCATTTATCCATAAATCCTCTAAACATCTTAATCATGACCAATCAATGCACACATTGTCTAAACATAAAGCTTCCACTCATTTCACCAAACCTAAGGGATTCCAAAATAAAAATCTGGATGCCTCTACACATAAAGTTAAAAATTCTAATGGTCCTAATTCCTTACCATACAATTGCAAAAAGTCAAAGCCAAGTACATCTAAAAGGTTATATAAGTCCATACCTCCAAAAGTAAAGGCCAAAACTAAAATGGTTTGGGTACCTAAGCAAAAAGAAATCAAGTCAAACAAGGCATCCACATCACAAAAATCCCAACCATCCCTTCCTATCCAAAATGCACATTCCATTCAAACATCTCATATTCCATCCCACAAGCCAAACAAAAATCATTCAAATATCAAGTCTATGTGGGTACCTAAGGAACTTCATCCACCATCTCCTAAGCAAGCATCTTCATTGCTTCCTACACCCCATCCACATCAAAAGCTTCAACGTTTATCACAATGTGTGCAACCATTGGTCATGGTTCCCTTCCATCTCACAGCAAATCCACATAACTCCTTCAACTCATCCTTCACTCATTATCCTACATATCTCCCCCATCATCTTCCTATGGTCCATGCTTTTGGCTAAGCCTCCCCATTCATCTTTTGCATAAGCCCCATATAATACCTATCATCTTCCCTACATAATCCGTATCATAATCCATTATTGTCCTCCATAATCCACACCATAATCCATCATCTACCTACTCCATCTCCCTTTCATGTCATCCCTTACCAACATCTATGAGCATAATGGCATTTGACATGGTCCATGCAATGACATCCATCCCTAGTGGGACTATCACCTTTCATGCAACTAGACACTTAAGTCCCTCCTATCCAAAAGTCAAAAGGTCAAAAAGTCAAAAAAAAAAATTAAAAGAAAGAATTAAAAAAAAAGAGTAAAGAGAAATCCCTTCTTCCAAGGGTGAAAACCTGGTAAACAGGTGCCCTGGATAAGTACCATGATGAAAACTTGGCAAACAGGCATCATGTGTAGGTTGATCTTCTATGTCTCTTACACTTGGGGGCACAATGTCTTATCTATCCAACCTATCATTTTCATGTCATATCATTTCCATCATACATACCTATCATATTGAGTCCATTCATCCACCCTTCTTCTTTTGATCTTGATGAAGATATAGGGGCAAAGGTTGAAACATGCTTTGAGTATCTCTTGACATACCTCATCTATCTAAACCAATCATGTCATTATCCTATTGTCATAAGCTTTGTCATGAAAAATCCTAAGTCTTGTACCTAGAATGGGGCATGTTATTCTTATGCGACATAGTCTTTGGAGATCACATCCTTGCTCCCTTGTGACACATACACCCCTTTCATCCATTAGTCCCATCTATCTCCTTGCACCTAGACTTGGTATTCCCCTTGTCATTGGTATCTAGCACAAAGGCTACCCAAACTTTCATCCAAAAATCATAACATGTCAAAAATCCAAAAAAAAATCATAACATGTCAAAAATACAAAAAAAGTCAAAACATGTCAAAAGTCCAAAAAAGTCAAAACATGTCAAAAGTCCAAAAAAATTAAAACATTCCAAAAGTCCAAAAAAAAATCAAAACATTTCAAAATACAAAAAAATCAAAATATCCCCAAAAATACAAAAAAATCAAATAGCCAACAAAAATCCAAGCAATAATCCAAATGCAAATCAATCCTTAATCCATACCAATCAAGTTGATCAATCTTGTCAAATTATCCAATCGCATCCTTTGGTCTTGATGTTAATCTTGTTGTAAACCCAATCAATCAAAGTCAATCAGTCAATTATCAATCATCCTTGTGTTGATCTAGGGATATGTTGTTCCCCGAAATGACAACACTATCATCATCAATCAATCAATCAATCAATCAACGGTTTACAACTTGACAGGGGCAATACCTTGTTTGTTTTTGTATCGTTTGTGCATGCTTGCTTGCTTGCTTGTGTTTGTTATCATTTTATCTTGCATTTGTATCAAATCCATATCATTCCAGCTAATATTCATATCTTGTGTGTGTTGGAATATCTTTTTGCATTATCCTTTGCATCTAAGGTCACATAATACCTTTTGTGCATTAGGACTTTAATGCTCTAAGTCTACTTCCTCATACATCTAGACAAGGTTGTATTACGCTGGGGCACGAGACACATCGTCACCTTGGTCCTTATATCTTGGTGCATAACATCTAGTACTATATCAAACATCATGGTTGCTCATCTTTCATTGCAGCATAATGTATCATCCATTCCTTCATCTTTAGTTCTTGACCCGTCCCTTTTCATTTCGAGAGCCTACCCATGTTTGTCCAACCCACCTATCCTCTCGAGGGGACATCATCATATTCTGATATCATTATCCATTTTCCTCTATCCATACCTTAGTTTCTTTGAAATGATGTTACTCGACACAAATCACATCATCTCGAACATCATCTCAAAGAGGGGAAAAATGTAGACACCCAAAATTGTCCTCTTGCAACACCTGTCTCGGCATTTCATCATTTAGGCATCTTGTAGCATGTTTTGCCCTAGATACCCATGTCATCATTTATTTAATTAAACATCATTTATTTAATTAAATAAATTTTATTTATTTAATTAAATTCATATTCATAATCCATCAATTTTGTTAATGTTAATTAAATAATTTATATTATTTAATTAATTAAATCATTTCTATTCATTCGTCTAATGTTAATTAAATAATTTATATTATTTAATTAATGAAATCATAAATTCAATGTTAATTAAATAAATCCAAAATTTATTTAATTAATAAAATCCTGAAAAGATCTTCTCGCTTTCTTTCCAAAACTGAACTCATGTGCATCTAATTAATTTATTTAATTAGATAAATCATCAATTATCCTTCTCGTCTTTTTCAAGATTTATTTCCTTTAAAACAGGAAATGAAATCTTTCTATCTTATCTCGTTGTATTTCCTCTTCTGTCAAAAATCAAATCCTTGTCGAATCTTGTCAAATCTTATCTTCGTCAATGTCACGGCTCTATAAATATGACCTCTCGCAATCCATTTAGGGGGTTGATTCATCTAGCATCCAGACTCTGTCAAAATCAGTCTTTCGTCCCTATCTTTCTCTCCATTTTCCATTGTCATTATCAAGTCGTTATGCTACAGGAATGAGCACTCAACATTCCTCCATTGTCAACCCTTCAAAATCTCGCATTCTCATGCAGGTGGAGAAGAGCAATGGAGATAAATCGAGTTAGCACGAAGATCGGTTTGCATTTATGCTTCATGTTGTGATTTCCTGTGTTGTTTCGTACTCTATTGTGCATGATAAGATCTAATTAGTTTATTGTTTTCATTAAACATTAAATCTGATTTTACCCTATCTACACAAAGTACACCCAAGATTGTTTTGGCTAGGGCTTTGTGTGAGTAAGCACAATTTTTTGTGTGAGTAGGCATAGATTGTGTTTTTACATAGGTCCTCCAAAATATTCCATAGCAAGAGCCAATACCACTAACATATTTCTATGGTTGGAGTGAATTTTCCTAGAGCTACATGATTCAAATAAGTATTGAGTTCTCATTCTAAGATATCTTGAATTATAAATGAGATGGAGTTTGATTGAATTAAATTCTTCAAATATGTTTTTTCTTTTTGAACATATTCATATTGTTGGATGCCAATTTGCACAATATTGATGATTTTTAAATGTGCTTAAGTCTTAAACTAGTTAACATTCATTAATAAGTATTTTTGTACATTTAATTTTAAATTATAGGTATAATTATAATATGTAAACTTAGATTTTCTAACATGATACATTTCATAGCATGCAAGAAAATTAGTGATGCAACACACATGGCTAATTTTATTTTTCAAGGAGTTTATTATATTACATTAGTTTCTTAGAAATATAGTTTTGCATCTAGAGATACCAAATTTATTAGTTATTTTTGGAGGACATTGTGGAAGAAGGTGAAGACATAATTGAAATTCAATTTAACATATCAATTGTAGATTGATGAATAAACAAAGGTGGTAAATATAATTCTAAGAAGCTTGTTGAGGTGTTTAATAAGTGAAACAATAGGTGATTGGGACATGACATTAGTGCAAGTAGATTTTACATTTAATTATTTAGTGAATATGGGTATAGTGACGCTCTCACAATAGTGTGTCCCAAATATGGGATGAGGAAAAAAAATGAGTCAAATGTGCCAAAACTTGTAAAACACCTTCAAATGAAGTACCATCCATCAAAGGTGATGTTATCAAGTCCTTCAAGTGAAGGAAGATTTGAATGAAGGTGCCAGGTAGCTTTGAATGAAGGCCCCTTGAATAAAGGATTTTGAATGTTCAAACATTTAAAAAAAACTCTCTAAATTAATCTAAATTTTTAAAAAAATGAAAAAATGCATGCATTGGATATTAGTGTTAATGATTTATGTTTAAAAAATTATGCATATAAAGTGGAATTATTTGGAGGTTTTGGTATAACACTACTATTTAACATTATTTATATACATATCATGAAGGAGAGATGGAGCATGAAAGTATTATGGTAAAAATTAAAGAAAAAACATGCTAAAACAAGTTGAAGAAATATTAGATAGTAGAGTTGGAAAAGTTACAAGGCACATAAGATATGAATTTGTGAAATGGAAGGGAAGACCAATTTAAAACTCAACATGGATATTTATATAATTGGGGTGAGTTGTTACAATTTTCCTTTAGTTGCTTGAAAATGAGAGACTTTCTTTCACTTATCTAAGGTATCTAATGCAAGAGCATCTAGGGTGTAAGAGTAATCTTACATCCAACAAAAATATTTTATTTAATGTTTATTTACTTTGCAAGTACTTAGGAGTGTCATAATCATCATGCACTATTACCATAGAGGTTAATTTATATTCCAATGGTTCATTATTTTTATAGTCATTATTACAACACATTAGAGTTAGATAGATAGTGTTTCTATCATTGTAACACATCTTGATCACATAGTCTTCCAATTCACTTCAAAGCTTTATGGAGATGCATTCTATAAAACCACACCATTACTAAGTATTTTCTCATTGGTTAACACGTGAATTGTCAAATTCATTTAAGACAAGGATTGATTCATCTATGCAACAAATTTTTTGAACATTGTTGCATCAATTGACAATTCATGCATAAGGTTATTAGTCTTAGGAAATAAATTGGAATGATCCTCATTTGACAATTCATGCATAAGGTTTGCCTTAAGTACTCAAGATACGGGCTGCTGGGCCGCTGGACTGGATCACACACCCCTGTAGTAACAAAAAAAAAAAAATCATGCATAAGGTTATTAATCTTAGGACCATTCCATCACATGAACTCTTTGATTACATAAATCTGCAAATCTGCAAATGCAATTTTAGTCTAGTAGATAGCAAATCTGTTATAGTTAAAGAGATTTGGAAGGATTTCAGTTATCGTTTTGTCTTCATTTTTGCTTATGAAGGAGTGTAAGTGTATATCCTTATGCTTCTATTTTTGAAGATGTCTTGCTCATTTAACCGATATGTTTTGTAGGAACTTAAAATTTTGTTTGTGGTTTTCAAAGTACTATAGTTAATGTTTTTCGTTCTTTTGTTCTGTGATATTATTCAACTACACATTAAAATACAGCTTTCTTAGTGGGTTTAATGTGAGTATAGCTGAATATCCTGTGTCGATTCCTTAAGTTTTTGAAAGAAAATCAGGTAATTCTATATTGAGAGGCTTGAGCTATTTTACCTTGGTGCATTTGTTTTATTTTTCTTTTAAATCCTTGTAAAGAAATTGGTCCTGGTGTTTTTCCATGAAATGTGGCCGTGGCTACAAGATTTTCTACTTTTACCTCCCTAATTTGAGATGTTTCAAATAATATAGGAGCTCCATATTTCGTTTAAGGTTTTTTAACATTTTAATTAATGTCTGCATTTTGTTATGGCCTACTATGAATTGTCCTCACTTGGTTTTCATTTTTTCTCAAAGTCCATTTTGAAGAACAGATTTGTGTTCCTTTTTCTTAAATTATAGCCACAATTATAGTATGCATACAAAGTTTGAGTTTTTCTGTTTAGCTCAGTAGCTGAAATCTCTTTAGACAGTGTAGGAGAGTGCAAATTTTTGAGTCTTTGAATTTTAGTACTATGCCTGTGTTGTATTCGCCAGTTTGAAATTGAGTTTGCTTAGTGTATCTGCTGTATTTTGTTGTTGAAGCCTTTTCTTATGTGAATTGCATTTTCCCGATGTAACTACTGTATTTTGCCCTAAAGTCTAAAGTAATGTTGAGAACATATTTTGAAGCTTTTTTCGTAAATTCTAGTTTTAGTTATGGTTTGCAATTAACTTTATTTGGTAAAGTGCAAAACATTAGAAGAATTGTTGTTAAATATATGCATTTTACTTTCTGGTGGTTTTGAATTGTGTTTGTTTGATGCATGTGTTTTTCCTTTGCTCTTAAAGAATTTTTGAGAACTCTTGCGAAACCTGATGTATCTCGGATTACCTTTTTGTCCCTGAACTTTTCTCCTTTTAAAGGACAAAGGCGTTTTTGTAGTATCTTCTGCTCAGTATAAAATTTTCTTTTATTAAAGGAAAAAAGCTTTTAGGAACATAACTATAGTCTTCATTATAATAACTACAAGGATCCATTCTGAGGGGTTTTAACTTTATCAACTGAAATGTTTTTGTACAGTGAAGGAGATGTCAAATTTCTTAGGTTTTTAAGAGTATCTCAGTTGAGTGCATTTCATGATTGGTTTTGAACTGTGTTTGCTGATGTATCTACTACAGTTTTATGTTTGAGCATTCTTTTGAATGTATCCTGATCTTTATTTTTATTTACAATGTACGATGGATTATAATTTATGAGGTTTTAGGATTTCATTAGCTGCTGTTTTTTAACAGTATATTAGATGTTAATTTTGCTCTTTTTTTTTTTTTTGAAGAATCTCGCCTAAGCTTAAAACCTGACATCAGTATATTTTTGACAGGTTTTTAAATGTGTTTCCCTGATATTTTCTCTTTTTTTCCCTGGAAGTGTTCTGTAGAATAAGTCAATGGTCTTTTTCCTAAATCCTGGCTGGTTTATTGTATGAGGTTGAATTTGGAGGCTCTTCTTACTTAATTTGGTTGAAATACCAAAGATAAAATATCCATGAAAACAATTAAGCACAACAACCACACAACAATAGAAACTAGAAGTTTAAATTTGGAAATGGATGGCAATTAGTGGTGGAATTAGTGTTCTTAAGTTTCTGGAATTGGAACAATATTGTAGTTCTATGAAAAAAAAAGAAGAAACAACCACGAAAACAATGAAATATAGCAACAACACATTAATAGGCACTAAAAGTTTTAACTAGGAAACCCCAATGTGGGGGTGAAATAAGTTCGAAGTGGAAAAACTCAATTTCCTTCTGTTAGCCAAGCTAATTATGTAAAGCTCAGATAAAGTATGCACAATTCTATGGTTGAGACACCCACTCAGCTAATCTTTACAACAAAAAATCTTTCTTATCAGCAGACTATAACTCATAATCCCTTTTCTCACACTCTTCTATTACAATTGGATTTATGCCTACAAATAGGAATGTCAGAGATGTACTTTCATGCACTAAAAAACCTTCAAATGCCAGGGAGCTTGCAGAGATGTTTTCTTGTTCTAAATTTATATTTTTTGAAATAAATGAAGGTTCCATGAGTGTTAGGACAAACTGCCATGCAGCATATGCGAGTGCTTTGACATTTATGTAATTTATATCACACTTATTCAAACGCCACCCTATCATATCTAGGAATTTTTCCATTATGCAAAACATTCTTTGTTTTAGTTTTCTTTTCTATTGTTGTTGGTTGATTGATGGAGTGAAGTTATTTTTGACCCTTATGGATCGTACATCCCCTTTCGAGAAGGCCTTTGATTCCATAACAGTTTAGTGGTTCATTATATTTGGGAAGATTTCTATATTTGATCTTGCTTGCTTTGATGTCTTTCCCTTGATCTTGATCTGTCAAGAATATTGTGGTCCTCTTCTAGTCTTTTTGGTCTTTTCTTGCAATGTCACGTACTCTTCCAACTCTCCATAAGTATCTAAGTGTAATGTCCCCGATTATTATTTTCAGACTTCAAACGGACTATTTTCCCGTCCCTAATCTCTACAGCACATTTATCCACATCAAAATTTCTCGAACAATCAACACAATGGACATATCAGATATGAAATCGATTGCTGTTACAGTACGGCACATATATTATGAGTCTAATGCATGCATTTACTTCCATGACATAAAAATATGAGAATTCATTAAAGGTTTCTGCTCAGTTTAGACTTGGAGTGTACAATGAATTTAGCTAATAAACAGATCAGACATCAATCCTTGGATCTATTGGAAGAAATGATATAGAATCTGTGCTCAGTGTTTAGTTCACTTGTTCAGTATGAAGTCTTCTGCAGGTGATGTTATTGATCAGTCCTAACTCCCTGCTGTCGTTCCTTGTTGTCCAGATGTATATACAGTTGATGTAAAGTTAATGCCTCTATCACGTCATGATGGTAGTGGAAGTTGCTGGACGGCCTGCAGGTAATCATTACGCCTTCATTGCTATGCCACTTTTGAGTGATCCTGCTGGTGCTTTCCAGATGATCCCCTGTGAAGGAATCTTGCATCCGCTTCTGCCAGGTCTTGGGATCACATAGAGGTGTCTGGTCAATAAAAGTGTCCATATTTGTGTAGGAAATGCTCCTTATGATATGTTCTGATCAGCAAATCGTTGTTAACCTTGTAGCTGTTGTGAATTTATGTTTGCCTCAGTAATTCACCCTGGAGCAGGTGTGACCCATGCCTTTCACGCTGCCACTTCCATGAACATGACTTAATGGAAAGTGAAACTAAAGTAAACCTTCATTTTTAATCCATTTATAAACAATTTGGCCATGTAGTCCTTCAAAATCATTGTTCTCTAGTTTTGTCCCAATTTAAAAGGAATTCATTTAGATTCCTTTTCCTTAGCTTTGCCTTTGTTTTCTATACTTCTCAATGAAAAAGGTCTTTTGACAAGATTGTCATCACATTAATATATTGTTGATTTTTAGCAGATGACTCTTGTTTTTTTATTGTGCTTTCTTGTATTCTCACATAAACTTCAGTTTTTCTTTCAACAAGGCTTTCTTTACCTTATTTGGCCATGATCCACACATCTTGATTGCACCACTTGGTTGAAAATTTGATTTACAAGGCTGAAATTCCTCTTCCCAAGATCTTGTCTCTGTTATACAAATTAAGGCAAAGAGCTATCCATAGTAGTGTAAAATTAAACTGCTCTAATTCCAATATGCTTTATAAAATCCTAAGTTTCTATGTTGTTGAGAATCTACAGATTATTATATTGCTATACTGTACTTGAATTATACATTAGATTGGAAAAAATTTAGAATGCAATTAGAGATGGAAACGATACTATAATTTATGAATTGAAGATGAAGAAACCATGAGAAAAGTCTGTTCCCACAACTAGAATTTACTTCTCTCTCTTTTACACTCTTTCTTACAACAGGACAAATGCCTCTTACAAATATGAATGGTAGAGGTGTCCTTTCATGCCCTAAACTTTAAAGGATCTCTAAATGCCAAAGAACTTGAAAAGAGACTGTTTTGTGGCATTGTTATCTTCTTGTTTGAAATGAGAAAAACTGCAATGGCATTAGGATGAAAATGACATGTATATATGCAGCCCCCATGAAACTTACGGAGCTGCCATTATACATCCACAACTGTCTTTGTCACATGTCAAACTTCCTGGCAGTTTGTGCCACCATTCAAATTGATCTCTGTTTTCATCATTTTTTTCCTTCTCTGATTGAGTTCTTGGTTAATTGGAGAGAATTGTTTTATGGATCCATATGTATCGTACACGTTGAAAAATATCAATGTTGTTGGGGTTTTAATGATTTGCAGTTGAGTGATGGCATGCTATTTTTTGACCAGTTTTAAACTCAGTTTACTAATCAAAGTGCAGCATTTTGCTGTTGAAGTATTTTTTTTTAATGCATGCCACATCATCAAAAATGGCCTTAATCTTTTCTCCTAATGAAATCGATCTTTGAGATTTGATAAGGGTAGTGTAAAACTAAATAAAAAATCTGATAAACCAATAACTTTTAGTCGGGACAAAACAAAGCCTTGTGTCTGCCTTGACAAATAATGCTGACTTGAGAAGATTACACCTTTTGCAAATACGACCTGCGATGTTTTTGCATGGTAACTTTCTTTCGAACTTGATAATCCTGTTGAACCCAAATATTCTAGCTTTTTCTTCTATATGGCTCTTGGGGAATTTCTGAATTAACAGACATATTATTTGCTATGTCACTATTTACTTCTTTATTAATGGCACCTTCTATTGATTTCATTATATGTGGTCTTACTTCTAACGTAATTATTTCTGACTTTACATACATATTATTCATTTCATTACTCATTATGCAGGGGTTCATGTTGTATTTGCTTCTTGAATATTGGGATTATTCATTATGGCATTTGTCTCCCTGGCTTAGCTGGCTTATCACTGTTCATTGATTTAATCATATTCTGTCTCACTTCTAATGTAATTATTTTAAAGATCTTACACACGTTGGAATACATCTAAGTTTCTCAAGATATTGTAGGAGAATTATGGCTGCCGTATCTCAATCCTTTTTCATTTCAATTTTGATGTTACAAAGCTTTCAGCTCCCTGCATGCCAATGTGCAATCTAAAGGTTCATGAATAGCACATTCTCTATTAGATATATCCAAATCTTCTAGAGGAAAATGTACTCAATTTTTTGTGTTAGGTGGGTAAAACAGTGTTAATTATTGAATTAATCAACAACATTGCTAAGGCTCCTGGAGGTGTTTCTGTATATTTGATGGAGTAGGACAACATACCTGTGAAAGAAATGTTCTTTACAAGGAAATGAAAAGAACCGGGAGTCATTAATGAACAAAATATTCAGAATCCAAAGTAGCTTTGGTTTATTGTCAGATGAACGAACTACAAGGAGCTTGTATGAGAGTTGGTTTAACTGCTTTAACCATGGCTGAATAATTACGAGATGTCAATAAAGTTATAAACAAGATGTACTCCTATTTATTGACAATATTTTCCGCTTTGTCCAAGCAGGATCAGAGGTATCCACATTATTTGGCAGAATGCCTTCCGCCATGGGTTATCAGCCAACTCTTAGCATGGAAATGGGTTGTCTACAACAGAGAATAATTTATACCAAAGAGAGATCTATAATCTCCATTCAAGAAGTTTATGTACCTGCAGGCTGCAAATGACTTGATTGATCCCACTGTTTCGACAACATTCACCCATTTACTACTGTACTATAGAGAGGATTAGCTGCCAAAGGGATCTATCCAGTGGTAGATCCATTAGATTCCAAGTCAACTATGCTCCAACCTTTGATTTTAGGCGAAGAACATTATGAAACAAACTTTGCAACATTATAAGAAGCTTGAAGATATCACACAAAATCCTATTATCTACAATTTATGGGTTAAACTCTATTTTATTTGTTCTTTATATCACTATGATATGGAAATATCCTTAAATTTCAAATAAAAGTAGTTTTTGTCTTTTTTTCTACAATTTTTTTTACGTTTCTTTTAAGTCCAAATTTGTCCTTTTTTTATCAATTTTTTCAAAAAATCTTATACTTTTGATTTGCCGATTTTTTCCCAAACGATTTTTGCTGCTATGGTCATGAGACTTTGAGATGCCTGTTTTGTAGAGGGAAGAAAAAACAATAGTACAGATACAAAGACCTGCTTCAACATACAAGTGGAGTGGGTGCAGGAAAAGGGTAGCAGAATTTATTGGGTGCATAGGGCACTTGAGAAGTTTCTAAACACTCAACTTGCAGCTTCTGCTGAGCCATAAAAAGAAAGGACAGTGCATTTGAAGCAGGAAGCTCCTCACAGGCCAAATGATGAACAACTTAATGTTTGGCCATAGGATATTCAAAGAGGGAAAGAACATTGTCCTGGTCATGGTGAGCTGAAGGAGATTTGCAAGATTGTGTCTGGTGCAGGTTTGTACAATGTAATTGTGGAGGTCAACAGGGCAAGTCTGTTCTTGAGTTTAATAAAGATTGGCAAAGGTGCAATGATAGATAACCAAGTCATATGGTTAAGGTCCTTCTCCTAAAAGAATATTATGAGCTGAGTACTATAATACTGGATGTCTTGCTGGCAAGCATCTCCCCTCAAAAGGGGATCATAAGATTCTGTCACAGATCAATATAGGAGATTTGCAAAAAATAATAAAAGACTTGCATAGTACTATACAAGAAAAGAATAAGCATCTGATGACATCAAGAGAGAGGCTTTCATAGATGGAATATCTCCTTGCAATGATAGAATCTGCGCATTAGTGTAAGGAAAATTAGATGCGGAAACAATTCTCCTAACGTCAATACCTCAAGAAAGAATGCAGATATACTTTTAAATTTTACAATTTCAGTCCAATTAAGATGCACTATGAAACAAATAACAGAAACAGAGTATTTGACAATCACACATGAACACCAGATATACGTGGGAAAACCCTTACGGGAGAAAAACCCACCACACCAAGAGAAATCACATTGTATTACAGTAATGGAGATTACATACAAATGACAGACTTATCTTTCTGGTGTCTGTTTACAGCAGCATTCACCATAAACAATCTTGTACAAGAACCTTCAAGTTACAGTCTACAAAGAATAGAATTCATTTACTGATCATACAACCACACAGCAATCCACCGATGCAACCAACCGATCACAATCTGCAACCACAGAGTATATCCATGTTGTTCCATGTTCGTCGAGCTTCCTCACAGAACCGTCACAACGAACAACCTTCCAACTATTCAAATTCGGCTTCTCCTATTGGTCCATGAGACTCCACATAGGATGGTCAAATGGTCAGAAGAAATTCAAGCTTTGTTGGCATCTCGGTGAGACACCAACAGTGTCTCCCCAATGCCCAAAAGCTTCATATCGATGTCGCCAAGAGTTACTGTAGTCGCCAAGATGTTTCACCGAGCTTACAACATGTATCGGCTTCAGTTTTCCTTTTGGCAAGAGTATCGCTCTCGCCAGGACATCCCAACGAGCCTCCTTGTGTTACACCGAGTTCAGGAGATTATCACTAAAGCATTCTTATGTCGCCAGGAGATCATACCGAGTTCCATATGTTATACTGATACTAGTGTTCTTATCGGCTAGACAATTGTCTTTCGCTAAAACCATATATCGAGTCATCAAAGTTACTCTGAAACCCCCAGACATACCAAGTGCCAAGTAGAAGTCGGCAAGACTCTTGTCTATCACTAAGAGGTTTCTCCGAGATCACAAATGTTACATCGAGACCACCGTTCGCCAAGAGCTACACCGAAGACTTCAAAAGGTGTTTCTATCAATGAGACCTTCAATGTTCGCTGAGACGTCTTCCCGAGACCTTTGAGTTACCCCGATGGCCATAGGCTATCAGCAAGAAATTCTCCAGTTGCTAAGAACTCTCTCTGAGATCCTTTGTGTTACTCCAATGACCAACACTTGAGCCTCCATCGGTGAGACATTTCCACATCGGTAGGACTTCTTACCGATAGCATTTCCTTCGGCCAAGTCTTCCCGATACACGATAAAATGGCCTATCGGCCAAAGATCTCCACGAGCGCTAAGTGGTCACACCAAACACTTCTTGTCACAACGATAGGCTCCATAGTGAAAGCGTTTGGCAAGACAGAAGCTAGGTCACAGCGACCTGAACAAAACATGATGTTACCAATCTGCTAGTCGGCCAGACATGATGGATGTCATACCGACTTTGCTCCAGTGGAGGTTTCAGCCTGTGATGTTTGAGGCACATATTTCCAACAATCAGAAGGCAGAAGATGAGAAACATAAGCTTGAGGAATCTTATAGAGAAGATGTGGGTATCATCATATTTTAACACAGTGAGCATTCGATTTCAATTAACCGTAAACTGCAAAGGTGAGTAAGTTCAATATGTACTGTGATAAATATGCAGCCAGATTATTTTTATCCCTAGATTTAAATGATTTCCAAGTTTTAGTCGAGTTTGAATAATAGTCAATGCATATTGCATACCAAACATTGTTGTACCAGATTTTTCCCCTACAGAGGTCTGAGGTCTATAAACATGATGATCTCATTGAGATATATCCAATTCCTATCTTCTTGTGGATTAAAGTTTTCTCTCCTTATGGAACTGTTGGTTTGCATGCCTGTCTGACACATCAACCAATTGTAAAAATAAAAAAAACATGTTGAAATCTGCAGTTCAAACAGTAAGAAACAAAAATGGTAAATGTAATTCTTGCTCTCAGATTGGAAACTAATCATTCTAAATAATGTTTTGTGGATATTTTAGTTAATCGTTTGAAAAATCTGATTCCTTCAGGAGGTAAGATTTTTTTGGTAAAAATTCGATGGCTAGCAATGGAAAAATCCAAACTGAATTGGACAAATCTGGTTAGCTCAAAACATCCAGACCAAACCAGATTTAAACCAAACATAGTTGCATTTAGTAACTATGCTGGAGATAATTCACCATGATTTCAAATTTTCAGCAAGTCATACGATGAATTTTCACCAGTGAACACAGCTCCTGTTTTTTGATGACTTTCACAGACTTGTGCATGAGAATACCTGTATGTATAGTGTTCATCTCAGACAATGACTCTTGGCAGTATGGGAAAGCATGTGAACAATGGTCAGATCTACCTATTGTATCTCATGATGGTTGACATAAGCATGCATCCGTTGTTAGTGGGATGTACTTGAGGGTATAGGAATAAATAGTTGTTTGCCTGCTTTGTAGAAGCCATGGGACAGACTGAGACATAATGAGGACTCTACAAGAGGAGGTTAGAATGTGCTTCAAGGTTGAACATTAGTGTCTGCATGAGCTAGAATCATGGCAAAAGTACTTAAAAAAATATAAACGGATAGTACAGATAGTTGTGATTTGAAAAAGATATGCACAGTTTCATGGGATTAGAATATTCACATCCCATAAATTTAGACATTATTTTGAATTCTCCCAGCCACATAATGCAATTACTGTTATCTTCTTAAGATAAAGAAAATCAACTTTTTTAAATCAAAAGCTATTATGCTTGGATATTTTCCCTAAACCTCTTCACAAACTTTGTTGTGAAAAAGTGTAGTTCCACCACTTTCTACCTCTAGTGGCATAATTTGGTTTTCTATGCCTCTTCTCTATCAAATCCCCTGCCAGTGTAAAATTTTTGGACAATGACATGTAGATTTGTAATCCTCTTACCACTGCCAAATGCCTTGGCAAGCGCCAAAAACAATTACTAATGGGTGAAGCTCAAGATACCACAGTCCCAGGATTTGGTTTTTCAATTTGCGTGGAGAGCCTTCCACCTCAACTATTGCTTTTACTTCAACTCAACAGTTCAAAGCATTCATAGCACACAGTTGCTGGAATTCATAGCTTTTCTAGGTCGTTTAGGTTGTGTCGATGCTACTCTATTTCTCTATCTATTATTTCTTGATTCCCTCTCTTTGTGTTTTCAATAGTCCTATTTGGTTTTCCCCGCAATGTACTTATACTGTACTGTTTCTCTTTTGTTTTTCTATACTATCAATGATGTTATTATGTTCTGCCTCTTTTTCCATTTGATTTCTCACCAGCTTGGGTACTTAATTGTCGTAGAACAAAAACGGAATTATATATTTCAAATTAAACTTATTTTAGCTGTGTCAGGCTATTTTCTGGATGCTCTCCTACTTTGGTGATGAAGTGTTTACCTTTTAATCTGGCTTTATCTTCTGTGTTCCACGGGGATGAATCCCTGACCCTGAGACTTGTGTCTCCGTTCCATTTCACATTTCCGAGAAGGTGGGGCAGCAGGGAAGGCTCCCCGACCGCCTCAAAATCTTGCCAGAAAGGGAAAATATCACAAGCCTCATGATGTTCCTGATATAGCAAGGGAATTCGGACGACCCAGGGAGAGCTTGGGATGTCTGAGATGTCGCTTGACCATTCCAGGGATGTGCAGGCATCCCCAACAGAAAAGAATTCTTTTGCACGATTTATAAAAAACTTTTGCTTACAGACTGTATTACTTAGATTTAGTGGCAGATACTCATTTAACTAAGAGTCTGTATCACTGTAAGGTACTTATTGGCTCTCATTTTGTATCAATGGACGGTATTGACTGTAGGACCGTAGGTACCCCTTGGTTCTGTTATTTGATATTATATTAAAGTTCTCAGGGACTGTAGATACTCATTGACATTATATAGCTGATTTGTTGAAATTTTGTTTACTGTACCATTGATATTATTTATAGTTATGAGTTATACTGCTAACTTAATTTTTTATTGCTGCTGAAGTTATACTGCTGTTACTGTTAGAGATATAAACTTGCCTTATACCTATGAATCTGAATTATGATATATTTGTAGAAATTTTAGTATTGCCACATAAAATATATATATTATACACACATACATACATACATATGTATACATATATAAATACTCGTATACATATATACAGATATAAACTTGCCTTATACCTATGAATTATAATATATTTGTAGAAATTTTAGTATCGCCACATAAAATATATATATTATACACATACACATACATACATATGTATGTATACATATACACATATGTATGTATGTATAATATATATGTATATATATTTGGGGATTTTGCAGAAACGAGAACTTCTCATTTGGATCGATACTTTACCATTGATATTGCCATCTTTCATTGGATTTGGCATGTTATATGTCCACCATCAGACCATATCTCTCGAGCTCAACAGAACAGTGAGTTTTGGGCATAGGCACTTATAATAGATAGGCGCTTTGGTGGCTGGTCCAGGATCAGGCATCCCTGTGTGGCTTTATACCTATGACTGGAGGGCTCTTCCATTTCTGACTCCGACATTTTCATGGTAAGGATTTGTGTGACTCGAGAGCAGCTAGCGGCAAGAGGCAATGCCTTAGGCCCACTACAGAAGGGTAGGGTTCTTCCTACTCCTTCAAGCAAAACGATGGAAGGCTTTCATTCAAGACTTACTAAATGAAGAATGCCATAGTTTATAATATTTATAGGCACTTAAGCCCTCGGATTATCTAAAACTTGAACCCAGTTATATAGATCATAGGTGAGGGGTGTTGGTACTAAGCATAGCAAGTTATATAGATCATAGGTGAGGGGTGTTGGTACTGAGCATAGCAAGCAAATTGATAAATGACCACTCATTGAATGAAGAGATTAAAGGCCCTGTGAGGGATGTAGAGTAGGGCCCCTACTAAAAGAGTAAACTAAAGATAGATCTGGGAAGTGTTGGATGATGTGCATCTATCATAAAAAGTTGGATCTGGCATGTAGAGGAGGACGCATGGGTCCCTAATGTGGGGTCTTGAAACTGATTTTGTAATCCTCTAATGTTGGATCTAACCTTTTGTTTCTCAGTTGTAGAGTTGTTGGAATGTCGTCAAGTAATTTTGTAGGTGAGTTCTTTTGGCTTGACAAATTTTAGGGCTTTGAATACAACAATGGACAACTTGCCTTCAATCCTTCCACAATCCTCTTCAAACCTATAACTTGCACATTCAAAGAGAGAAAATGTTGGGCTATTTAGGGGCTTGCCTCAGTCAAACCTTGTGTAAGTGTTTCCACTTCCTCAATGGCAATGTCAATGATAGGAATAATAATTGAAAGGAAGGAATGATGAAATCACAAAACGCTACAACTCACAACCCTTCAATGGCTTCCTTGAAGGGTTGAATTCATGCACATCACCTCAAATATTTGGATTTTTCTTGCTTGAATGCTTTGGAAGCCTACAAGAAGGGTTAGCCTTCATAAAACAATGATAACATGAACACACATAAGCTGTGACATGATGTTGGATCTTGAATTGTTGCAATAATGCACTGAAATGTTGCTTTTGATTTGCTCTTGACAATAGTATTTTCTCAATAGTTTGCTTAATGCTAGATATATTTCAAATGATAAAATAACAAGGTATTTATATGCAATTAAGCTAATTTCCCAAAAAATAGATTCCAAAATCCGAAACGTGAAATTTGAAATTTGAATGTTAAAATGCCACCGACAACATATTAAAAATTCATCCTTGACAAGATAGGAGGACCCATACTATCCTATCTTCCAGGACTTTTAGTCTCAAGATCAAACCATTAATTGTTTGCATTTATTCAATGCTTGCAATCCTTCAGAAAGTGGTAAAATAGTTTTTAGTATGCGTAATTTTAGGAAATTAGGGACTTAATTAGGTCTAATAAATAAAGAGGGACAAAACATAATGTGAAATTGTTAAATATGACAATTTTCAATAGTACATTTAGCCCCCACTTTAGTGAGAGAATGAACTTACACTCAGACTCACACTGAAGTAGAGAAATATATGTCAAGAGGGGTTCGATTGTCCAAATGTTGAAGAGATAGGATGACTAAGGATCAAGGGAGGTGATCAAACCCTCAGGATCTAAGATCCCATGGCAAACCAACACAAGCACAAAGGAACACACATGTGTATGATACACAACAAGACAACATACACAAGCATACATGTCTGAAAACACGAAGCATACATGATGAAAACACATGACATAACATAACATATGGATGATGATGAAATGAAAATAAAGTATGATGTAAACACAATGTAAACACAAAGAAGACACATGACAAAACACAACAAAACACAATGTAAACACAAAGAAGACTCTACCAATTCCTCAAATACCAGGGCTAGTACTAAAACGAAGATCCAGAGCAAGGAGGACAAAGCGGATGAGCTTGGAGGGCTGCAGAAGCAGGTGGCTATGCTAAATTGTAAGGTTAATTGCCTGGCTTAATTCACTATCAAGATGATTCATAGGTCGGATTTCACTCTCTCAGATGTTTTCAAGGAAGAATTGGACAAGAACACCATGGATGAAGGCCCCAACTAGATTGGGGAGGATGTGTTAAACCTCCTGGTCAAGAAATGGGAGGGTTTAGGCAAATAGTTTTTGGGTCTATGTTGTATTGTGCTTATGTTGTTACTAGGCTGTGTTTGTGTCTCTCGTATGCTGTTATTGTAATCTTTTTTGATATTTTTTGGTTTTGATCCTTTTTGGCCCTATGGGCTCATTGTGTAAAGGGTACAACACCATGTAAATGTTGTGTATATTATCAAAAACAAAACACAAGGTTAGTACTAAAAGATTCGAGTCAGTAAGGCAACGAGACCTCAATCTTAAATCATGTCAAATACCAAACATCATTCATCAAATAATGGAATACTCCATGAGGACTTAAGTTATACACATCTCTCATGGAACACATGGTTCCACTAGCAAGAAAGATGTGTTATGCTAGGTGGCCATGTTAAAAAGGGTGCTTAAGTTCATGAACCAACAAACTCCACTATGCTAAGTCCATGGACTATCTTGCAAAAAATCACTTCAGGAGGTGCAATAAAACTCACCTCAAGGGGTGCATAAAACTCACCTTAGGGGGGCAGCACAAAACTCACCTCAGGGGGTGCATAAAACTCACCTCAAGGGTTGCAACAAACAACAATAGGATAAGGCTAAAAACTCAAGGGATATTAAATATCTACACCACCACAAAAGATGATAAAAAAGGGTTTTGCTTAATATATGAAAGGTGTTGGAAACTTGCAGCCAATTAAAGACAATTTTCCACATAACCCATGATAAAGAAATCTATGCATCTAAGTATTCAGAATCCACATGCAAGAGAATAGACAACATACCCATGAAAATATGACACAAGATATACCTTGGGAAAACCCTCAAGAGGGAAAAAACCCAGCCTCCAAAAGCATCCATCTCTCATGTATTATTCAGCAATAAAGATTATAATACATCTTTGAGTCTCCATGAACACCAATGAAGCAATAAGCTCTCTCCAAGCAATCCATGCGAACAAGCATGCAACCACACATCATGTGCCATGCTTCAAACCCTCACAAATGCTAACTAGAGCTAATCATGCAAAATTGCATCTCACAATAACTACTTTTGTGGTTGTTTTTATAAAAGCAAGCTCCCACAAAACCACTAAGCGGTATTACACAAAACTATGTGACAAACTATGAGATTACAAACCATGTCCCCTTATTTAATATTGGGTGCTTTATTTATTATTTTCCCCAATATTAAATAATTATATTTTATCAACTTAACTTATGTGTCAATGTTACATGCAACGTTAAGTGGCCCCAAGAATAATTGTATTAAATACATAATGTGAGGTGTACAACACACCTTTTCCTAACAAAAGGTCATACCTTAGGGGATATTACTCATGACATCACCACCAAGAGAGGACTAATCGTGGAAAAAGAAATTCATGCCTTAGGGAATACTAGCCATAGCATTACCACCAAGGGGAACGTCATATGCCAAGAAAGGTCACACTCTTGAGGTATATCACACCCAATATCACCACCAAAGTGACACTCATATAAAATAAGAAGGCCACACTTTGATTAACAAGGTCACACTTTCGAAGGGATATATGCTATTGTCATTAAGAAGGGGTGATTCCTATACAAACAATGAGCAAGGGACTATATGCCCCCCTTAAAATGTTATTGTACTTGCTACACTAATATTTTAAGGAGATAAAGAGGGATCCCTTACTAGAAGGAATGCACCTAATATAGGGCTACCTAAACCCTTTCCCCCCCAAGTGTAAAGAAAAAGGTGAGCCAAATGGATTATGATGTGTTGCTCCTTGTAAAATAAAAGATGATTGCATAAAGCCTATTTTACACCCTCATGGATGGTAGTGAGCATGTTTTGACACTACAAATACCACATGGTAAGGAGCAAAGAACAATGAATGTTAACATATCATATGTTCAATTTAATCCCCATAAGGATCAAATTCACTTAACTTTCTTTAAAGCACAACATTCATCAATAAGATGTCCAAGTGTTCTACAATATGCACAATAAGACATGTTTGTACTCTTTCCTTTCTTATCTTCTCGTTCATGAATGAGTGGCAATGTGACGTTTCCTAGTTTGAGAAGTGTGTCTAAGGTCTTTCTAGTCTTGGTTATAGGATGCAGGAAAGGTAAATTTTTAAGTTTTTATTTCTTGGTTGGTGTTGAGATGTTTGTTGTGAGGCTGGAGGATCTTGGTAACCTAATCCTTTAGTATCTTTAGATGGTGTTTGTTCCAAGAGAGAATGGACTTCATGTTCATTCTTTATGTCACATCCTTATTTTCTTAAGATTCTAAAGCTTTGTCCATAAGTTTGTTCCAAGTTAATGGGTGTGTTTGTAATTTTATGGTCATATGGAGGATTGGTTGATGTGTTGGGTATTGCTGATATGTGATTGTCATTGATGTCAACACTATTGACATTAATGTCTTTAAGGTTGTATATGTCGAGGATATTGAGAAAATTGTAATAAAATAAGTTGCAGGTTATCAATGATGTAGTCAAGTTTAGCATGATGGCTAGCTCAGTATTTTGATGATAAGAGGTTGTGGATTAAAGGGTTTATTGTTGAGTATATCTATTTTATCCATGAAAAGTTTTAGAGATCCACATGAAGATTTGATTGAGTTATGACTATTTATGTTCTGACAGTTGTTTTGTTGCTTTAGTTGGTGTTCTTGAAAGAAGATAATGTGATTCTAGTAATTTGAGTTGTTGTAGATGCTTCTGTAGTGATTCATGATGCTCGTGGATGTTTCTAGATTGTGGTCTATCTGTGTTGTACATCTGCATTGATCATTGTGCTCGCGATTGGTGTTTTTCTTCTTTTAGTTCATGTTTTTCATGTTCATGGATGATAGGGTGATTGTAGTGTGTTGTGGATCTTCGAGGCATAATTTTTGGAGGTCTTTCGTGTTTGAGGTTTTTCTTTTGGATCCTCACTATGTTGAGGCTAACATTAGTTGGTTTGCGTTGAAAATTGTTTATTGATTTGGGCCAACAGTTTGTACTCATTTTATATTTTGTTGAAGCTAACATGTAAATGATGTTATCCTTAGTTGTAGATATAAATGAGCAATTGTTTATACCATTTGAGGGCATGTGATGTAGTGGTACAAGTGGTGTACGAAATGTGCGAGTCTTGTGTGCGAATAATGTTCTAATCATTTGAAGGCAGAAGTAAAGTGTGAAGAAGAGTGAGCAGATGTTTATGTGCTTAACCAGAATTGTAATCAGGCATTAGCATATGTTGTTTTCTCAGTTCAAAATTTTCCAGATGTAATCCAATTTTTTTTGTAAGACATTGTGTCTTCCTTTGGGCAGTAATCCTTTTTGCATTTGACCAGTGAGCTCTAGGCAGCATGCCTAAATGCATGTGCATTCCTCATTTACAATTCTTTTATACTTTTAATAGAGTATAATCTTGTGGACTAACCTCCATCGTGGTTTTTCCCCTAACAGGGTTTCCATGTAAAAAAATCTTGGTGTTATGTGTGTTTCTGATGTGGTGATGGTTTATGCTTTCATGTTTATATATCAAATATGAGAATGAGTTTAATTTGTATAATTTATGTGACAATTGATTCACCCCCCTGCCCCCCTCCCTGCTCTTAGTTGTATGCCCTTGTGTTTCCAACAATTGGTATCAGAGCAGGTTCCTCAGAAGAATTTTAATAGCTTGAGGTGATCCAGGATGGCGACATATAAGAAGGATAGTCTAAGATTTGATGGAACTAATTATTCTTTGTAGAAGACTCGATTGGAGTGTCATCTAAGATGCATTGGTGAACCTTACTGGAAAATTACAAAGAATAGGTATATCATTCCACAAAATGGCCCTTCTACTACAAATGAGATTAAGGAAGCCGAGTACAATATCAGGGCTAAGGAAGCATTGTTGAGTGCTCTGAATGATTCTAAGATGACAAATGTAATGGAGCTGAAGACTGCTTATGAGATCTGGAAAAAGTTGGAAACTTTGTATGAAGGTGATGCCCATGTGAAGATTGCTAAGTTGCAAAGCCTAAAAGGGAAATATGAAATGTTGAGAATGGGTGAAGATGAGAACATCAATTCTTTCATGCAAAGAGTGAATGAACTTGTGTGTAGTATCAGATGTGTTGGTGGAACATTGGAAGAATCAAAGATTGTTGCTAAAGTGCTCATATCCTTTCCTGTTGCATACAAAGCCAAAGCTACTGCTATTGAGGAGATCCAGACTGTGACAAATGTAACCAGAGACATGTTGATCGGTAAGCTTATTGCTTTTGAGTTAAGTGGGTTTGGTGATTCTCTTCCTAAGACAAAATCTACATTCAAAGCTACTATCTCTGAAAAAGATAAGCAGAGATATGATCTGGGTGAAAGTTCTTCTAGAAAGGTGTTCAAGTATGAGGAGGAAATGAGAGAGATTGAAGAAGAAGAGAGAAAACTAGATGAGCTTGAAGCATTTATTATCAAGAGGGAAGTCAGAGGAGAAGGTAAGTATAAAGGGAAATTTCCTATTAAATATTTTTCTTGCAATAAGATAGGTCATTTTGCCTCAAGGTGTCCGGAAAGAGTTCCTAAGCCAAGATCTAACAAGCCTATATTCTAAAGAAAGTGTTATTTTGTTGCTAATGAAGGTGTGACAGATGATGAATTTGACAAAGGGAATGTAAGTGAGGATGAATGGGTATTTATTACTATCAAGGAAAATGATCCAGTACCTACTAAATCTGCTAGTTGCACAAATGTGGAGAAAGCCCTAGCTGCCCGAGTTGAAGAAAAAGATGAATGGGTGATTGACAATGGATGGGGTGATCCCACAATAGTGGTTTACACTTTTTGGCCTAACTGGACACTGATATTTTTTTTTTTAACACAATCTCCACATTCGGGAACCTATAGCGATTGAACCGTAAGGAATTTGAAGATGATGTAAACTAGAGTCTTGTCATATTTTTTCTGTAGATTCTAAAAATATTTTTTTCAATTTTTTTGGAATCAGATTGCACTTCTTTTTCCATCTCCCACAAAATTT
>VDFB02047230.1:182206433-182241282 GCA_007258455.2 Sequoia sempervirens | reverse complement strand
TATTTTAGCAATGAGGTTACAATTGCAAGAGATCCGTATATGCCTTTATTTTAGATTAAGTCATTTAACCTTAAATAATTTTAAGAACATACATAAGGACCCTCTATATAAGTGCAAGGATTATTTGCCTAATTTGTAAAATTTTTAAAAGGAATACCAATGATGGGAAAATCAAGACAAGATGCAACAATTTAGAATTCCTAAAGGGTTTACAATTATTAGAGCCAAAGTAGGTTATATTTTGGTTTTATATTATAAAATGATTCAAGAATCTATAAGGCCAAAAGAACCATAAGCATTACAAACTTTAGTTTAGAAGCATAATGGATTGGATATTTTCATTCCTAAACATGGTTTTCATTAAAAAAATTACTCATGTACTATACATACATATTCATGTATATGTGAATATATCTACATATGTATACATACACATGCACATATCTAAATATGTATATATGTATATATGTATATATGTATATGTAGATATGTAGACACATTCATGTATACATACATATGTATATATGCATGTATATATGTATATACATACACTTATTTTCTATATGTATATATATGTATACATATATACGTATACATAAATACACACACATATGTATGTATGTATGTATGTGTGTATGTATATTTATGTATACGTATATACATGTATGTATATGTATATGTCTATGCATACATGTATATATGTGTATATATGGATACACACACATTTTGGTTTTGTTTTGTAAGCATCCTCTTTTGAGGACAACCCTTTGTTGATGATGTTGAGTATTAGTTTGTTGTAAGTGTGTTTATTATTTTAATATCATTTCAAAACAATATTTTTTTTATTTATAAATTTTGGTATAATCTCTAATTTTATAATATGTTTGTGTGTGTAGGTTGAGTTGCATAATTGTTAGGGGCACACACAATCAACACAATGCAAGATAATAACTAATTCAAGGGATCGAAGCTCAGTTTCTAGTCAAGCAAAGAGAGGCATAATGTTTCATTAATAGCATTTGCTACACATACATAAACACTTTTATATCTTTATGACACATTCATAACTATTTTCATGAATATATATTGGTGATATTTTGTAGTCTAAGAGACAATGTTGGCCTCATGTCACTGTATATGATATTTTCATGATGTATTATGTATGTCTTCATGGCCTTATCAAGATCAATATATAAATATTTTGTGCATATTCATAGCAAATGGTTTGTGCTTATTCTATCTATCTATATTACCCTTTATCTCTATCTCTCTTTATCACTATCTCTCTCACATATATATGATGTGCATGAATGTTGAATGGCATACATGTAATGAACCCATACTAATCCTAACTCTATTTAGCCTATCAACAAATAAATATTCAACATTGGTCTTCTAGATTTACATACATCTTAAGAATTTACTACCATAATCCATAAGACAAAGCAACAATAACCCATATGGGTGTTTAGACTCACAAGTGAAAGTCAAAATGTTATAGCTAGCTATCCCTTCACTAAAAAATAGTAGGGTTTTTAGTTCAAACAAGGAATTACACCATTTTATTGTATGGTTCTATATACTAAAACCCTATCTCCAATAACACACATAAAGTAAAAAAAATATCTACTATGTTTGGCTTCGTGAATGCAACACAAGCTTCTAAATGTCCTAGGTAGAGCAATAGATTTCCATTCACATAGTAGAAATTACAAGCTAATGCTTTTTAACATGATTTCTAGAATTTAATACAAGAATAGCTTTTTCTCTTACATTAAATATAAAAATACTAAAAAGAACCTTCATAAAAAATCATACCTCATTACCACCAAGTAAAAACTATTAGGTTTACATACTCGAATTTCACAAGCTTCAAAAATGTATAATTTGCACTACCTTCTTCCTCCTTTTGCCTGTATCCTCCCCTTTTCCCTCTTTCTTTTCCTTTTAATCCTTCCTTGATTTCCACCATTTTTTCCATATTCTCTACATGTTTCCCATTTCCACTTCCTTTGCTTTTATTTCTTCCCACTTTGTGAACAATAAAGTCCCACTCTCTCTTCACTTACTTATCATTCAAGTTTCCTCGAATAGTGTACCTCAACATTAATGCTTGATACTTAATATGATGGGGCCAAAAGGTGGGGTGGCCACTTTTTGGCCCCACATCTTTTTGCACTTGCTCTAATAAGGTTTGTCCTTTTGATAATAGTAATGTCCAAAGGCGGCTCTTGTTTGCATGTGGATACATTTATACCAAACGTCAACTTTTAGTGATATGTGTGAAGATTTTGTAGTGGTTCTATATATTGTTCTTATTCTCTAAATATAAAGGAGGATGAATAATCAAGTCATGATGGACTAATGAAAGAAGATGAATTGAATAGTGATAGAAACTAGTCTACTATAGTTAGTGATGATGAAAATATATTATATAAAATTATGCAAGGATTCTCATATTACTTAGAATCTCTAGTGTTACAATATGAATAGTATTTTAAACACATGATAGACCTTTTTCTAGAGTGTCTCTACAAACTTGTGACCATTGAATTTGCTTGGTAGTATAGAAAATTGCATTATAATACATCAAATAATAGGGGAGAGAATGTAATTGTTAATTTTATGGTTTCCAAGACCAAACTTTGTAAATGATATTAATTGAGGGCATGAAGACACAATCAAGTCTTTGTTCTTGATGGTTTGATTTATATTTTCAATCAATGGTTCCATTTATACACACTACATGAGGAAATTGTTCAATAAGAGTAACTTATAGTTTTAGTCAATTATATTTCAATTTGTACACACTACATGAAGACAATGCTATCAATGATATGATTCTGGATTTTTTATAAGATTTAATATTATAATACCTTAACAAATCAAGCTATGAATTTCATGGTTCAATCCTACATGTATGAAATTTGCATTTTCATCTACAAGTTTGACCCTAAATTTGTAGTTTTAAAACTATTTTGTGAGCTTAACCCTACATTTCTAGTCTTTAGGAATGTATTTATTTTCATTTTTTAGACTATGTTGAGAGCTATTATAATTTTTTTTGCACTAATTTTCGGAGGAAACTCGTTTTTCCTTACTCAAACCTTTGGATTATGCAAAACGGGGAAGCAAAATACTATTAAAAATGCTTTAAAAACGTTCAAACAAGTGCAATTTGAATTCAACAAATTTTAAAAAAATTGCATATATAGGGTTTCAAAATTAAACAAATACATGCATTTTGAACTTAAAAAAAAAGGAATTTTAAATACCTCGTGCTCAATAGTGGTCGATATGCGAATTGGAATGATGAAGTTTGAAGAAAACGACCCGAACTTTGCTTTCGTTGGTGAAAAATTTTGTTGGGGGGTCGCCGTCCGCTTTCTGTTCGCCGCGCGCAGATTACTGGTAATTCACAGTGAAAGTGTGAAAGTGAAAGCACTTTCACACTTTTTTTGGTTTTGTCATATGTAAGGGGGTTCGGCCGAGACCCCCTTACATATGACTTTTTTATTAGGCTCGGTGGGGTTGGCCGAGCCATGGGTTCGGCCGAACCATATGGCTGGGAACCATTCAAATGTTGCCATATGGTTCGGCCGAACCACTTTGCTAGGGAGAGTGTGGAAATTTTGAAAATTCCTTCCTCCACAAAAGTGTAAACCACTTATGTGGCTTCACCCGATGCTTTCATCACATGATAGGTGATAAAAGTAAGTTTGTGAGCTTGGAAAAGTATGATGGTGGTGTTGTAAGATTTGGTGATGACAAAGCTGGTGTAATATGTGGCAGAGGATCTATTTCTCTTGATGGTAAGCATACTATTGATGATGTTCTATATGTGGAAGGTTTGAAGCATAATCTCTTTAGTGTTGGATAGATGGTTGACAAGGGGTACAATCTTCAATTTAAGAATGGAAAGTATAGAATATTGGGGAGTTTTGGAAATGTGATTGCATCTGGTACAAAAACAAAAGGTAATATCTTTCACCTAAATGTTTTTGGTAAAAGTTGTCTGATTGCTCAAGTTGATGAAAGTTGGTTGTGGCATAGGAGAATGTGTCATGTAAACTTTGATAATATTATCAAGATAAGTTCTACTCAGGTTGTGAGAGATCTTCCTAAGTTGATAAAACCTACTAATATTATATGCAAGGAATGTTAGTTAGGGAAGCAAACTAGAGTTTCATTCTAGAGAAAACAACATTGTTCAAATGAAGTGTTGGAGCTTGTGCATACTGACTTGTGTGGTCCTTCTAGAGTCAAAAGTTTACAAGGATATAGGTATTTCATGTTACTTATTGATGCTTATTCTAGAATGATGTGGGTTACTTTCTTAAGGGAAAAATTTGAAGCTCTAGAGAAGTTCAATATTTGTAAGGCTATTGTTGAGACAAAGACAGGTCTAAAGATTAAATGTTTGAGATCAGATAGAGGTGGTGAATTCACTTCCAGTGAAGTTAATTATTTTTGTGAAGAGCATGGGATAAAGAGACAATTATCTACATCATGAAGCCCTCAGCAAAATGGAGTTGTGGAAAGGAAGAATAGGACAATTCAAGATGTTGTTAGGACTATGATGCTAGAAGGAAATGCTCCACATATCTACTGGAGAGAAGGTGTGAGTACTATTGTTTACACTCTCAATCGGGTACAAATCAAAGGTGATACCAGTAAGACTCCTTATAAGCTATGGTATGGTCATAAGCCTACTATTAGATACTTCAAAATCTTTGGGAGTAAATGCTATATCAAAAGAGATGAAGATATAGGAAAGTTTGATTCTAGAAGTGATGAAGGAATCTATCTTGGTTATTCTACTAAAAGTAAAGCCTATCGGTGCTACAATAAGAGACTGAGGAAAGTGATTGAGAGTGCTAATGTCAAGGTTGATGAGGACATAGTTAGACCATCCAGAATGTGCGAATATGATTCAGATGATCAGAATGACAGTTTAGATAAAGGAAAGAAATTTCAGACCACAAATCAAATTCAGATCATTCTAGTGAATCAAGAAAATCAAGAAGAAGGAACTAGTGAAAGTGGAGAAGTAAGATCACAAAATCCCAAAGTTCAAGAACATCCTAAAACTCCAAGGTATGTAATACTAAATCATTTAGAAGATCATATTATTGGTGATAAGAACAAAGGTGTTCAAACTAGAAGAAGAATTGTAGAAGAATACTATTTGATCTCGAAGATTGGGCCTAATAGTGTAAATGAAGCATGCAAAGATGAACATTGGGTGGAAGCAATGAAGGAAGAACTACTACAAATTGAGAAGAATGATACATGGATTCTTGTTCCTAGACCTAAGGACAAAAATGTAATTGGAACTAAATGGGTCTTTCAGAACAAACTGAATGAGCAAGGTGAAGTTGTTAGAAACAAAGCAAAATTGGTGTGTAAAGGATATTCTCAGATGGAAGGAATTGACTTTGAAGAAACTTTTTCTCTTGTTTCTAGTATTGAAGTTATGAGACTATTTTTTTCCTATGCTACTTACAAAAATTTCAAGGTTTATCAAATGGATGTCAAGTCAGCATTTCTAAATGACGAACTAGAAGAAGAAGTGTATATTGGGCAACCTGATGGATTTCAATTAACTAATTAGGGAGATATGGTTTGTTAGTTGAAGAAAGCATTGTATGGACTTAAGCAAGCCACAAGAGCATGGTATGCCAGATTGGACAAGTATTTGTTGAAGCTTGGATTTAATAAAGGTAATGTTGACAATAATTTGTATTTCAAGATTGACCATGATAAAGATTTGATTGTTGAAGTCTTTGTTGATGATATCATTTTTGGAGGAGATGATAGTTTGTGCATGAAGTTTTCTGATGAGATGTAGAGTGAGTTTGAGATGTCTATGATTGGAGAAATGAAATTATTTTTGGGATTGCATATTACTCAGCTAGATAAAGGGATCTTTATATCTCGGTCCAAGTATGTGAAAGAATTGCTAAAGAAGTTTGGTATGGAAGATTCAAAAGTTGGTACACCCATGGTGACTGGATCTAAGTTAACACAAGATGATGATTCTCCTAAAGCAAATCGGACTAGATACAAATCCATGATTGGTGGATTGTTTTATTTGACTCAAACTAGAATTGATATCATGAATGTTGTATGCATTGTTGCAAGATTTCAAGCTGATCCTAAGGAATCTCATGTGATAGTTGTGAAGAGGATTTTTAGATACTTGAAGGGGATAGTTGATTTTGGCTTGTGGTATCCTAGAGAAGATGACCTTACTTTGAGTGCTTTTACTGATGTTGATTGGGTAGGAGATGTGAATGACATAAAGAGTATCAGTGGTGATGCATTTTTCTTGGGAAAGAAGTGATTTCATGGTTAAGTAAGAAGTAGAATGCCATTTATTTATCTACTGTAGAGGTAGAATATATTGTTGCTACTAACAATTGTACTCAAGTATTATGGATGAAGTAGATGTTGAAAGATATCAAAGTTTTGTATGATGAACCTATTGCTATATTCCGTGATAATTCAAGTGCAATTAACATTTCTAAGAATCTGGTGTTGCATTCAAAAACCAAGCATATATCTATCAAGTTTCACTTTTTGAGAGAGAAGGTGAGTGAAAAGGAAGTCAAATTGGAGTATGTGCCCACTAAGGAACAAATTGTAGATATCTTTACCAAGCCCTTGCCTAAGGATACTTTTGAGTATCTTAAAGGGAAGTTAGGGGTGATTACCCCTCCTAATCAAAATTAAGATGCATTAACTTGCATCAGTCCGTGCATTTCATAGTCATATCTTATGATCCAGATTGATGTTGTGGTGGTTGCTACTCAAGGGGAGTAGTCAGATGTTTAGAAATGTGGTTCAAAACTTGTGTGGAGAAAGATAATGTGTATCTTTATCATTGATGTCAAAGGGGGAGAAGAGTCATGTGAAAAACTATGAAAAAGTTAAGGAGAAAAGAGTCAAAATCTAAGGGGGAGAAAGTGATAAGAGAAAGTTGCGTTGATGGTGTTTTTCACATCATGTGTTGCCATAAATTCCAGAGTGATCCTACAATACTGGTTTACAATTTTTGGCCAAACTAGACACTGAAATAATTTTTTCTAACTAAATATTCACTTTCGAGCACCTATAGTGGCTAAATTGTGAAGAATTTGAAGATGATGCAAACTAGTGATTTGTCACATTTTGTTTGTAGATTCTAAATATATTTTTTTCAAAATTTTTGGAATCCAATTGCACTTCTTTTTCCATCTCCTTCGGAAACTAGTTTTTTTGAGTAAACAACATTTTTAAGGAGTGACGCTCACTGTATAACACACAGTTTTTTTTCCATGAAGGATAAAATTTTAATTCTTTCGAATTTAGATTTGTAACTATGACATATAGTGCTTCCAATTGGTTAGATATTGTTTTATTGAATATTTTTCCTTAATCAAGTTTCGAAGTCAAACCAATTGCAATTCAAACGTAGGCGGACCATATAACACAACTTTTTTTGTATGTATCAAAATTCAAATTTTTTTATGTTGGATCGAGGACTTCAATATCTGGTGCACTCATATTTTTCAATTTTTTTTATAATCTACTCTTTTTCCACATGTGTAGAACAGAGAACTTGACTATGGGTTAAAAACCTATGTTTAATAAAACTAAAAAAACAAATACATAATAAAGCCAAAACATATTAAAATTATATTCATTGGATAGCCCGTTCCGAGGACTACCATCATCCAGTTGGGTCTTTGAAGTCTCCTCCATTTTCATCCTCAACCCAAGCTTTGAAGCAAAAAATTTTGGACTTTTTTGGTGCCAAAGGGTGAGAAGGTGGGAAAAGGGGGGTCCAAGCGAACTAGGGGAGGTTCGAGTGAACCCCCCTGGTTCATTCGAACCTCCTTTCAAAAATTGGTTTCTTTGTGCTTTTTGGCAAGAATGATGGGACCTTGCATTTAATTGGTTTGCTCGAACTAAGGTTCATTCAAACCCTTTTTTGGTTCGCTCGAACCAAAGGGTTCATTCAAACCCCAAAAACCAATTTTTTTTGTGTGGAGTCATTTTTTGCAACTTTTCCTTACTCACTCAAATTGTAAACCACTTTTGTAGGTTTACCCACCAAAGGGGGAGATTGTTGGATATTGTTGATATGTGGTTGTCATTGATGTCAACACTATTGGCATTAATGTCTTTAAGGTTGTATATGTCAAGGATATTGAGAAAATTGTAATAAAATAAGTTGCAAGTTGTCAGTGATGCAGTGAAGTTCAACCTGATGGCTAGCTTGGTATATTGATGATAAGAGGTTGTGGATTAAAGTGTTTGTTGTCGAGTATATCTAGTTTATCCATGTAAAGTTCAGAGATCTGCATGAAGATTTGATCGAGTTATGAGTATCTATGTTTTGACAGTTGTTTTTTTGCTTCAGTTGGTGTTCCTGAAAGAAGATAATGTGATTCTAGTCATTTGAGTTGTTGTGGATGCTTTTGTAGTGATTCATGATTCTCATGGATGTTTCTATATTTTTCTCTATTCGTGTTGTATGTCTGCATTGATCGTTGTGCTCACAATTGGTGATTTTCTTCTTTGAGTTCATGTTTTTCATGTTCATGGTTGACAGGGTGATTATAGCGTGTTGTGGATCTTTGAGGCATAATTTTTGGAGGTGTTTCATGTTTGAGGATGTTGTTTTGGGTCCTCACTATGTTGTGGCTAACATTGGTTGGTTTGCATTGAAAATTGTTTATTGATTTGGGCCGACAGTTTGTACTCATTTTATATTTTATTGAAGCTGACATGTAAATGATGTTATCCTTAGTTGCAGATGTATATGAGTGATTTTTTATACCATTTGAGGGCATGTGATGTAGTGGTGCGAGTGGTGTGTGAAATGTGCGAGTCTTGTGTGTGAATAATGTTCTAATCATTTGAAGGCAGAAGTAAAGTGTGAAAAAGAGTGAGCAGATGTTTATGTGCTTAACTAGAACTATAATCAGGCATTAGCAGATGCTATTTTCTCAGTTCAAAATCTTTTGGATGTAATTTGAATGCTTACATAAGACAGTGTGTCTTCCTTTGGGCAGTAAGCCTTTTTGTATTTGAGCAGTGTGCCTGAATGCATGTGCATTTTCCATTTACAATTCTTTTATACTTTTAACAGACTATAAACTTGTGGACTAACCTCCACCATGGTTTTTCCCCTAACAAGGTCTCCACGTAAGATTTTTTGGTTTTATGTGTGTTTCTAATGTGGTGATGGTTTATGCTTTCATGTTTATATATCAGATCTGAGAATAAGTTTAATTTGTATAATTTTTGTGACAATTGATTCACCCCCCCTCTTAGTTGTCTGCCCTTGTGTTGCCAACATAATGTGCTTTCCTTATGTTTTTATTGATAGGTTTCTCCATGCATGTTGTTTGAGGTATGCCTTTCAATTTAGTTTCTAGATGTAACAAAGTGAATGTTTCAAGTCATGGCATGGTAGGATGTTGTTGGTATGGGTTAGTAGTCCATTGCATTATTCTCAAGGTTATGTAAAGAACTTTGTATGAATTCATGCATGCTCTCTTCATCTTGACCTAGGACCTCAAAAATACTTGTAATAGGAGATGAAGTATCATGATTTCCATTATCAAAAGCTTACCAAAACATTGAGCAATCATGATGATATAATGCTTGTATTAAGGTTCAGACTATTATGTAACAAGTGAAAAACAATCAAATAGTAACTATGAGCAGATGCTTCTGACTATATTCTATCACAAAAAGTTGGCTTAAATGCCCAAAATATAGGATAGAGTCACCAGGGTGTTTGAGTCCTCAATAGGGGTTCTAAAAATTCAAAGTTTGACCAGGTTTTACACTACTTAAGGATTTTGCTTCTACTTGCAAGTAGTTGTAATAGTAAGTAATCTCCCATAATTTACTTAATTTATGCCAATTTGATGTAAAGTGTAAGTATGCAAGAATGTTGAACAAGTTATGAATGCAAATTTTAGATCTGAGATGCAATAATTAACTGATTTTGAAATGCAAAGGCTTATAAATGATGATTTTGATGTAATTTTGAAACAAAATCATTGCACTTTCTTTCACTTTTATGAACTGGATGCCAAATGCCTAAAAATATGCAATTACTGATTCCAAAATAGAAATCTACAAGTACCTACATATTGAGTAGACTAAGACATACAACTGTGAATTCTTTTTTTGATGCACCTGTACAAGGATAGAGTCACCCAGGGGCATCTGAGTCCTTGGTAGGATGTTTGAAAACTCAAAAATTAATTTTTTAAGTTGTTGTTTAAGGTTTCTATTGCTATTTGCAAATAGGTTTGACAATCACCGTTTTTCCAAAATTTCTCAATGTGATTCAAATGCCAATGTATGATAATGTGTGAACAAAATTTTATAATTATGAATGCAATTTTGAATGAAAATCTAGTCTAAATGATTGAAACACTCTCTAATGCAAGATATGGTGCAATATGAAGTACATTTTTTTGGATTTTTATGATGCAAATATGAAACCCTAAGTGAAAAATGCAAGACAATATGATACAAAACCTACATCTAGGGTTTGAAAGACTACCAATTTCAAAAGGTATATGATGTTGGATGTCAGGTTCACCAAAATGAAACATATTAAAAAAGGAACCATAAGTTTAATGTATAAACCTAGGGTCAATTGGCTTCCTTTTTCAAAGTTTCATTAAGAATGGAGATCAATAAGGTGAATATATTAACTGTCAACCACAAAAGGTGAGCCAATCAGACTTGGACCTCCTTTCTTAGGGCCTTGAAAATGGATTGTAAATGATCAATCTAATTGAACTATATGACCTAATTTGATAAATGCAATATTCTAAAAATACACATACTAAAATAGTTAACTGCAAGCAAATCTAGGAAGTGTCAGATGATGTGACCTATCATAAAAATTTAGATTTGGCATGCAGAGGAGGAAACAGACGCCTAACGACATATGGGTCCTTGATAGGGGGTCTTGAAACTGATTTATTAGTCCTCTAATGTTGGATTCGACCTTCTGTTTCATAATTGTAGAGTTGTTAGATTGTCATCAAGTAATCCTATAGGCGAGTTTCCATGGCTTGACAACTTTTAGGGCTTTGAATGCAACAATGGACAAGTTTCCTTCAATCCTTCCTCAATCCTCTTCAAACCAATAACTTGCACATTCAAAGAGAGATAAAATGTTGGGCCATTTAGGGGCTTGCCTCAGTCAAACCTTGTGTAAGTTTTTCCACTCCCACAATGGAAATGTCAATGATAGGAATGATAATTGAAAAGAAGGAATGATGAAATCACAAAATGCTACAACTCACCACCCTTCAATGGCTTCTTTGAAGGATTGAAGTCATGCACATCACCTCAAGGATTTGGACCTTTCTTTTTTGAATGATTGAATGCTTTGGAGACCTAGAACAAGGGTTAGCCTTCACAAAATGATGATAACATGAACACACATAAACTTTGACATGATGTTGGAACTTGAATTGCTGCAATAATACTCTGAAATGTTGCTGTTAATTTTCTCTTGACAATAGTGTTTTCTCAATAGTTTGCTTAATGCTAGATATATTTCAAATGATAAATAACTAGGTATTTATATGCAATTGTGCTAATTTCCTAAAAATTAGATCCCAAAAATTGACACTTAAAATTTGAAATTTGAATGTTTTTGATATGATAAGCAACATTTATAGGGTGTTGTACCCTTTACACAATGAGCATTTGAAATTTGAATGTTAAAATACTACCAACAACATGTTAAAAATTGATCCTTGACAAGATAAGGGGACCCATATGCCCATGGGCGTATGGGTCTTAGCCCTATCTTCCAAGACTTTTAGTGTCAGGATCAAAACATTAATTATTTGCATTTATTCAATGCTTGCAATCCTTTGGAAAGTGGTAAAAATAGGCCTTGGAATGCATAACTTTAGGAAATTAGGGACTTAATTAGGTCCAATAAATAAAGGGGGATGAAACATAATGTGAAATTGTTAAGGGTGACAATTTTTGACACTACACCTTATACCTTGAACTATAAACACAATACCCTTGACCCTATACCTAATATTCAACCCTAATCCCCATACTAGATATACACTTATCCCTATATTGTCAACCCTGAACACTATCCCTCAACCCTACGCCATCAACCCTCAACCCTCAACCCTATACCTTGTACCCTCAATAGTAAACCCTATACCTTAAACCTTATACCTAACACTATCAACCCTAATTCCTAAACCATGAACAACCAAACTAGACCATGAACTAGGTGGATGTTGTGAAGGGTGTTACCAAGAATGCAAAGCTTAATAGGTAGGAGACAAGTTCACTAGGATTTTTGTCTGTTGAAGAAAGCAATTAGGGAACTTTGAGGAAGAAATGTGTTAATGAAATTATGGACTTAAATAGCCACTTGATAATCATATCCAGTTGCAGGAAGGTTTATCTACATAAAAAAACATAAAGGAAGGTTTCAAATGTAAGAGAGGATGTCTCAAGAATGGAAAAAATAGAAATGAATACAATCCTATAGATAAAGTCTAAAGGTCAAAAGATTCTAACTCCCATTCAAGATATCAATAGCCAGTGTACTTTTGAAAAGGGCAATTATTGCTCATTTGATAATTCAGATGCTACCAATATACCCTCTTTTGATAGTGAGCAAGTTCTTGAAAGGTGTGAATCTCATTTTCCTTCCAAAGAATCTAAAAATTTTAGTCCATGTTTATTTAAGATTCACTCAAGGCCAACTATTTTGCACACTAAATAGACAAGTTTGGCCCCATGTGATCACCATAGAACATTCTCTAACAACAACATCATAGATCACTATGAACATTCCTCACATCCTTTAGAGTGTAGATGTTGTGATTTGCAATGCGAATGCATAATTAGAGAGAGAGAGGAGTAAGAAGATATGGAGGGAGAGGTAGATATGGAGAGAGTGAGATACCTAGGGAAAGAGGAGATAGAGGGGAAGAGAGGTGAGAGAGCTAAGGGGGAGAGAGGTGATATGTGGGTTTAAAAGGAGGGAGGGGAAGAGAGAGATGGGGATTTAAGGAGGGAGGGGAGATGAAGAAAGGGAGGGGACATCCTAGAGAGGAGAGGGATGGAGAAGAGGAGAGACAAAAGAAAAAAGAGAGAGAGGAGTAATAAGGGATGTAGGGAGAGGCAGACATGGAGGGAGTGATAAACCTTGGGAAGGAGGAGATAGAGAGGTGATGACCTAGAGAGGAGGGAAAGAGGAGGAGAGAGAAGAACAAAGAGAAAGAGATAGCTAAGGAGGTATGGAGAGGTAGTCAAGTAACTGAGAGACCTAGAGAGGGAAGAGGGTAGGAGGTGAAGGGGAGAGAGAAGAAAATGAGAGAGAGAAGTTCACAAAGAGGGAAAGAGGGGTAAGAAGGGAGGGAGAGAGGTGGAGAGGGAGGGAAATCACTAGAGAGGGGAGAGATATAGAGGTGAGTGACCTAATTCCTAGGGAGAGAGGGGTGAGAGACAAAGGGGAGAGATAGAGGTGAGAGAGATAGAGGGGGGAGAGAGGTGGGTAATGAGACAAGGAGGGAGAGGTAGAGAGGTAAAGAGGGAAGGAGGGAGAGACCTAAATATGGGGAGAGAGAGAGGGTGGGAGGGAGAGGTACTTATTGAGAGATGGGAGAGAGATGGGAGATAAATAATAAGAGGAGAGAGAAGAAGAGAGAGGTAGGGAGGCATGGATAGTGATGAGGGTAAGGAGGGAAGGCAAGGTAGAGAGGGAGAGAGGGTGGGAGAGAGCTAGAGAGGGGAGAGATGTGAGAGAGAGAAGAGAGGGAGAGAGAAAGGGAAGTATTGGTAGAGAGGGAAGGAGGGAGTTAAAACCTTAACTATTCATCATAGATCGTAAGCCATAAACTCTAAGCCTTAATCAAAGTGGAGGAGAGAGTGAGAAAGAGAAAGATAATTTTGCTCTAGGATTCTAAAAATGCATTTTTATTTGGCTAGCACCAAATTTGGCACTTGCCAAATGATTTGCATTGGAAAATACCAAACCTTCGGGTTGGATTTTCCTTGGGGATGACCATTTCATGCTAAAGACATGTTTTCTTGAAAAGGAAAAAACAATTCACACATTTTTGGTCGTGCTCTCCATTAGGTTTGCAAGTGTTTCAATGTAAATTTATAAAAATACCACAATGACACTAAGCTCTCTCTTAGCTATCTAACCATATAATTTTTTTACATTTTGATTCTGTTAAGTTTTTCATCTTTAATTTCTTTTGTTAGTGTGTTTTTTTTTGGATAACCAACATGTGGCTTTTTGGGTATAGTTCTTTACTCACTCATTGAATTTTGAAACAAATTAAATTTTTAAAAACTAGACTCTATTCTACATGTATTGAAATAAATAAAATTGATTTTCGATGTTTTCAAAAAATTTATGGGAGAGCATGCTCAAATTTCTATATTTCCAGGATGCATCCACTTCAAAAATTAGTAAAAAATCATATATTCATTAAAAAATTAGCCAAAAAATCTAGCATAAACTACATGGTGTTAGATAATTTCTCAGTGAAGCAATTTTTGAAATTTTTAAAAAAGTTAACATTTAAAGAAGAGCACACCAGATGCTATGGTATGTTGTTTTTAAACCCTTAATCTTCACCATTTTCAAAAAAATAGTAGTTTAGAAAGTAGATTCAAAGCACTACAACTCTTGTTCTTGTTGCATCTTCAAATTTTGAGCGTAACTATATTCATTTTCTCATCTAATATTAGACTTTGCTAATTTAAAAAAATAATTGGCATCTTAAGACCCCTTTTTTTATCACATCCTAGTGCACTTACCCATGTAACTAATATAAGCTTGTTCCTTATATTAAAATTTTAGTACATTCTAGCCACAAGTCTTTATTTTTAGATGTTTGTATGAGAGTTACTTATGAATTTGCATATGATTAAATGGGATTATTTCTATTAAATAACATTAGAAAATTATGCTTATTTTGTGAAAATTTTATAATTACTATTTTATTTATTTGGAATTAATTTTTTTATTATATTTTCCTTAGTTTAAGTAAAGTAGCCCCTTGAAAATAACAACTAACATTGACCTTGAGTTACCCAAAATATATCTAGGCCAAATGATATAAACATTGGGAGAGGAAATTCCTTGTCAAGAGGGAACGATCTTTTCCACTCAAGTCGATGTGTCAAAACACCCACCAATAGATATGCCCAAGCCTAGCCATAACTAGTTTTACTACAAAATTCAAAGATATATCTATGTCATCGAAGGTCAATGTCACAAACAAAGATATTCAACAAAATGAAAATAAAGTCAAGATTTGCATGCAAGTGAGCATCAATGACACATAATGTGGTTGTATAATGGTTAACCTTAACACTCAAAATAAAAATGATAATTAAAATTAAGGATTATAAAGTGAATCATTAAGAGACAACAAATATAAAATCAAAATATCTAGCTATACATTCTCATGATCACATTCAAACAAACTTTTTGCAAAGAAAAATATTCAAAACAAGGGCTTGACATAAGTGACAACATCAAAAGTATCACCCTAACACACCAAATTTCTTCTTCTGTCAGATAGTTCCATGAGGGAGTGGTAGTTTCCATGACATATAGTTGTGATATTTTCCCATTACTAAAATTCAACAATGTTCTTTACTAATATATTTCCAATACTGATCATTTTTTTTATCACACTTTATAATATTTCACATTTTCAAATACTATGCTCTTATTCCTTGTCATGTTTTCACTTGTTTGTGAAAAAATTAAAAAAAATTGTATAGCCATACTTGCTCTTGGACCATTGGGGGTTGATTGGTGGAATCTTTCATATCAATTATACCCACATAAGTAAGTATCACTCAACTCAATTTCTCAATTTTAATTTCAAATCTACATATCATCATATTCAATTTTTAGTCATAGTTTACTTTTTATCACCTTGTTAATTTGTGGTTACATCTTCATAGTGCATCTAATTTTTGGGGCATATTATCTGCAAATTCTATTTTTGGTTTATACATAGTTTTATAGGTTGGTGTTTTTCCTTGAATGGTATGATTAGATCAATTCATGTCTACTACTTATTGAGCACACATTTGTTCCAATTTTTTAATTTTTTATATTTAAAAATTCTCTTTTATTTCATCATAATTATTTCTATGTTAGCATTTCTCTAAAAAAATTTTGTAAACATGAAAAAGTGGGGGAAAATGTAGATGAGAAAAGTGCATACTCCACTCTTTCACCTCTATGTCTTATACCACTTTGTATGGGTATTGTTTTGATTAAGGGTAAAAGATGGGTTTTGATGGGGTCTAGAACCCATAACAAAGGTAAACAAGCTACATTTAAAATACATCATAAACCAACAACAACCCCACAACATCCACTAAAGATAACACATGACTACACACTCTACATCATACAATCAATCAAGAGCCGAAGACCCTTAAACAACTTGGTTTTAACAAGGACCATGAACCCTATTAGATATTCACTGACCTTGCCTGAATCCGCCAGGCATCAACAAACCCGCCACTCATAGAAGACACCCTTGAGCCAAGAAAGATAATGGGTATTGTTAATACATGAATCTAACACCTATTTTTGGCTCTTTTGGCAATACAAAATTCCTTAGGTAAGAACATGATTAATCTAGTTCTCATAGCTACACATTCTTAGACTACGTCACACTAGCATTATCTTCCCTTGGATTGGATTACACCTTTGATCTTATCCTCTAGACTAGATTTCTAGAAGAATCTAGTACCATATTTTAAAATTTAAAATTACTACTTTTTGAGAAAGCCAATATTTAGATATATGACCATTTCCCATTAGCATGGGTGCAAAAAAGTTCAAATTATGTATCTAGGTTATGTATTTAAGGACATCATCCTATGCCTTTTTAAATATGGATAAGTGATAGTTTATGTTTGTAGATTTGATTGCATATACTAATCTTTATTAGCATCAAACACATTTCAGTCTTAGTTGGCATGGTGGATAACAACTCAAAATTAAATATCTATCACTTCTTAGTATTTGATCTTCATTGTCAAAGGATCACTAGAATGTTAATTATCAATCAAATCTAGCATCAAACTCAAATTATAATAGACTTAAGTCGCATTAGACATCAAATAATTAGCATCTATTTCCCTTTCCAATATGTTTTCTAATTGTGTGGAATAAATATATAGGCCCGACTATCATCAAGAAATTTTCATACTTCCATTGATATATAACCAACTCCCAATGGTGTTGTTTAACACCACATTGTTCATTAGGAAGGAAAATACAAAACCATGATAATATTTCACATGAAATAGATCATGGTCATTGAATAAGTATTCATAAGAAAATGTGTTCCTATTCTCCTTTTTAGGTATGTTAGTCAACACTTCTATCAAGCATCATCAACAACACTCAATCCTTCAACAACCAACAATCAATATTCATTGCGAATGCATATTGAAAGTGTGCTCTCTAATATAAAGCATTTATCAACTTACAAATCAGCAATCTACAATAAGTAATTAGTGGTTGATTCAACAACATTCACTGCCATCCACACATCAAAATTCATTGCCACCCAATTTTCTCTTTATTTTTATTATTTGATTCTTAAGCAAGGTACAAGGAACCCTTGTAAAGAAAACCCCACAACGCTCCTTAGGAATCAAAATTTCCTTACCCCAAATGTCATTATATGAATAAATATAGTAGTGTATTAAAGTCTCATTTTGTAGAGGATGTGATTGTAGAAACCAAGACAAGATCATGCTCCCAAACAAGATTGTTGTTGTGATTTCATTTGAGACACTCAAAATATTTTATGAATATTTCAATTCTAATTTTTTGTTTACAATCCTATATTATAATTTTAATTTAAGTAAAACTCATTCTTTCATTTCATTATCAATATATATTTAGTTTCAATCTCTAACTTATATTATATTAATGTCAACTCTCTATATCTAAAATATTAGTTTTAACATTTAATTAATTTTATTCATTTAATATACAATTAAATATTTTGAAGAGATCATTTATATCACTTCAACAAATATAACCATCAATAAATTTTGACACATCAGAAAACTCAAATTTCATTGTACCAAATATAGAATATTCATTTGCTGTCTAGGTTCATGATAATATGAATTTCAATACAGACATCCACTTAATTTGTCCAGGTATATATAATACCAATTCCAACGAGAGATTGGCCTGGAAGCTTCTAAAGCAATAAGAAAATAACAAATAACCAAACAACAAATCAAATCATAGACTGATTTTTGTATTCTCTGTCTGCATTCAATGCACGTTGGCAAGGAAGTCAAATATATTAAAGTAAAGTCGGTGGTTATTGTTAATATCCACAGAAGACTCTTTCCACTTTTCTGAGTTACCCTGACTAAAAAATCATCGTACATGTGAAAGAGAAGTATAAAACGAATTGCTCTTGTTATTAATTAAGTCTATAAATACAATCCACACCCTCAGATACCACACCAAGCAAGACAAGCCTTCCTAAGAGAAAGAGTTGTGGTTGAAATATTGAGATAAGAGACAATGGTGGCAGGAAGCTTTACTGTGGAAATTGAGTCTTCTGTGGATCCAAAAAGGCTGTGGAATGCAACTGTGAAGGACTCCCACAACTTGTTGCCAAAGCATGCCCCACAGATCATAGCAGCTGTCACACTTCTGCAAGGAGATGGAGGTGTGGGCACCATCCGCCAAGTGGACTTCACCCCTGGTAAGTCTGCTTATAAAGACAACACGCCAGTTGTTTATGTTCAGCCCTTTGTACCTTCTCTTGCATAGTACCCAAAGATCTGGTCTATTCAATCAAATATAGTAGATGGGTTTTTAAAAGAGTCCGAAATTTGTTTAGATCTGATTTATAGGATCTTTAATATTGTTCAATGATTTTAGTTTTGATAAAGATAGAAGATGGGTTTTGAAAGGATCCAAAATTTCTTACAAAAGAAAAACAGTTTAAAAATATGATTGTTAATATTATCTAAAATTGTTGTTGCAGTTAACAAAGATTTTAGCTATGTGAAAGAGAAAGTGGACCAAGTTGATGAGGAAAATCTGGTTTATAGTTTCAGCCATGTGGAGGGAGGAGTGTTGGGGACAAAATTGGCTTCAGCAAGCCACCAGGTAAAATTCAGCCCCAAAGCAGGGGGTGGATCCATTGTGACCTGTACTGTTAACTTTGACAGCCTCCCTGGTGTTCCCCACGATGAAGCTAAACTTGAGGAGTTCAAGGCCAACAGCACTGGTTTGTTTAGGCTTTTGGAGGAATATCTCATTGCCAATCCCACTTTGTATTTATAAAATATCAGGATCCATCCCTTTCTTAGTGGCAGCAGTGCCACTCAAATTTTGCTTATTAAGAAATAGGTGGGTCTGTTGTAATAATGAGCCCATCACATAGTGCCTCAAGAAAATGAGGGCCTACAACGACTACTTTATACTAATAATTTATAGTCAATTTTATATTAAAATGATTTAATATAAAAGTATTTTTATAATTTTTAAAAGATAATTTCTGATGCTAATGATCTTTTGGGTTAAGTTAAATGGTTCTAAAAGAGTTCATTAGGAATCAAGTCTTGCTGAATGCAAAGCCCCAGCATCATAAGGGACGAGGAGGTTGGGATCATATCACAGGTGATTTTGGCGGAATGGGTACCCCTTAGTCCTTGACTCTTAGCTGAAAGGCCTAAGACTCTTGCTACCATATTGATTAGGTAAACGATTCTATGAATTTGAAATAAAATCTTCTAACAAAAAGATAATGCCTAGTCATTTTTTTCTCATTAAATATTTAATAATTAACTAAAGAATGCACTAATCTATGTAAATTTATATAATTGATCAATTTTTCCCTTATGTAATAGTGTAAAAAAATAAAAAGTTCCCTTAATTTAATCCAAAGTTAATCTAATCTAAAGGTACCTTGACCAAAAAAATCATTGTACATATGAAAGAGAAGTAGAAAACGAGTTGCTCTTGTTATTAGGGGAGAGGGGCCCATAATGGAGCAGGTTCAATAGTAGGGATAGAAGTAGTCCTCAGTGGGTCTTATAGTGGAGCACCTTAATATTCAATTGTAAAACACTTTTTATCCATTAAGTACACAAACTAACAAATCATGTGATGCCACATCAGCGTACCAATAAAACATGACTTAGTGCACCACTATCGGTCTCACTTTTTTTTTTGGGCCTTTTTGGATACCTCAACAAAAAGCATGCTAATGTGGCATCATATTTGATGATGTGGCCCTAAAACGAAATATAGCACATAAGTTGCCAAATAAACTACTATACAAAATTGGGAGTAATTTGAAATTTCCACATAAGATTTTGAGAAACACGAAATTAGGATGCTCCACTATGGGCCCCTCTCCCCTAGCTCTATAAATACTATCCACACCCTCATACACCACACCAATCATACACCACACCAATCAAGACAAGCATTTCTAAGAGGAAGAGTTGTGGTTGAAATATTGAGATAAAGGACTATGGTGGCAGGAAGCTTTACTGTAGAAATTGAGTCTTCAGTGGATCCAAAAAGGCTATGGAACGCACTGTGAAGGACCCCCACAACTTGTTGCTAAAGCAAGCCCCACAGATCATAGCAGCTGTCACACTTCTCCAAGGAGATGGAGGTGTGGTCACCATCCAGCAAGTGGACTTCACCCTAGTAAGTCTTTGCTTATAAAGACAACATGCTAGCTGTTTATGTTCAGCCCTTTGGTACCTTCTCTTGCATGGTACCTAAAGAAGAAAAGATCTGGTCTATTGGATCTTTAATATTGTTCAATGATTTTAGTTTTTATAAAGATAGAAGATGGGTTTCTGAGAGGGTTTGAATATTTTTTATATCTGATTTATAGTATCTTTGGTATTGTTCAATGACTTTAGTTTTGATAAAGACAGAAGAACAGTTTAGAAGTATGACTGTTAATGTCATATGAAATGTTATTGCAGCGAACAAGGATTTTAGCTATGTGAAAGAGAAAGTGGACCAAATTGATGAGGAAAACTTGGTTTATAGTTTCAGCCATGTAGAAGGAGGAGTGTTGGGGACAAAATTGGCTTCAGCAAGCCACCAGGTGAAATTCAGCCCCAAAGCAGGGGGTGGGGGTGGATCCATTGTGACCTGTACTGTCAACTACGACAGCCTCCCTGGTGTTCCCCATGATGAAACCAAACTTCAGGAGTTCAAGGCCAACAACACTGGTTTGTTTAGGCTTTTGGGGGAATATCTCATTGCCAATCCCACTTTATAATTATCAAATATCAGGATCCATCCCCTTTGTGAGTGGCAGCAGTGCCACTCAAATTTAGCTCATTAAGAAATTGGTGGGTCTGTTGTACTAATGAGCCCATCACATAACTCTTTCTTACCTCAAGAAAATAAGAGCCTAAAATGCTTAGTTTAAACTAATAATTTATAGTCAATTAGTTTAAACTATCAATTTTATATTAAAATCACAAAAGTATCTTTATAATTTTTAAAAGATAATTTATGATGTTATCTAATGGTCTTTTGGTGTTTTCCGTTAAGTTTAATGGTTCTTGAAGGAGTTCCTTAGGAATCAATTCTTGTTGAATACAAAGCCTCAACACCATAAGGGATGAGGAAGTTGGGATCATACCCGAGATGACTCTGACGCTATGTTACCAGAAACGTGATGGCAAAGCGCCGTTTCGCGTTTCAACGGACAAAACCCGTTTCCCCGTCGCCAACGGCCGTTTCCAATCCGTCGAGCCGTTTCTAAGCCGTTGGAGTTAAAAAAATAAGTAACTGCTGGTGTTTTTCGGCTCTTTAGGAATTAACATACACTTTCAGTTAACCTGCGAAATTCTGAGTAGAATTAATACACTGTCAGTTAGTTAAACTGCACAATTCGGTGAGTAAAATAAATAATGCTCAGGTAGTTTAACTGCAGAATTCAGTAAGTATAATTAATAATGCTCTTTATTATCGATAGATTAGTTTTTTAACCATTTTTGTTATATATTTTTTTTGATGTGTTATATATTTTTAATCAAAATTAGTATATATTTATTAAAAAAATTAATAATTAAATTGTAGTTTTTATATATAATTGAAGTTATTTAATGTATTTATGTATATAAATCTATTTAAAATATAAAAATATGTTTTATAATTTAAATTATATATATATACACATACAACACATACAAATATACATACATATGCATACATAATATATATGTATGTAATCCGTTTCTTATATGCAACCTGTAAATATCCCGTTTCTCGTCACGTTGCCGTTGCTGTTGCGGTTTCCGTTTCTCGTTTCTGGTAACATAGCTCTGACGGAATGGATACCTCCTTAATTCCCCCATAATCCTTGACTCTCAGCTGAAGAGGTTTCAGCCTTAAGATTCTTGCTACCATATTGACTAGGTAAATGATTCTATGAGTTTGTAATAAAAGCTTCTGACAAAAAAATAATGCCTAATCATTTTTTTCTCATTAAATAAAATGGATCAGTGGGTTTCAGTTTCTGGCATTTTAATGTGGGTGAATAAATTTGCAGTTCGCATGTCTTGTGCTGCTTTTGCACTCTTTTTGTTTCTGCCCCATATATGGTAGTTCAATGGTTCTCTTCATATCGGTTGTTATTGGTTATTCAGTTTGGTATACACTTCTCTATTGGTGCTTCAGCCACTCTTGTTTCTGTTGGGCTGTGGAAGTCGGCTCTCCCTCCTGTTTGTCCAGTTTCTTGTATATATTTATGGATCCGTGGCGGCTTTGTGTCTGCTTCGGCAGTCTTTGGCATTTTCTGCAGTTTTCGCTGGCTTTATGGTTTCTTCAGTGGGGTGGTAAAGAGTATCAGTGGTTTTAAATCATAAGGAGTTCACTGTTCCTAACTCGCTTGCTCATCTGAATCTTGGTGTAATTTTTGGTTTGGGTGTTGTTGATGTCTATTCGGCTGTATTTAAGGTGGTGGATAAAGTTTGGTTTCATGAAAATCCAAATGTTTCTTCTACTGAGATTTTTTCTCGTTTCTTTACTATTATAATGGATGTTCTCCTGGATGTCGAGCTGGTTTTTATTATTGCTAACAAATTTGTGCTTACTGATTAGCTATCTGTTTTGGATCTTCGTGAAGCCTTGAATTTGTACATTTTGGATTTTGGTACCTTTCCCATTACAGGGTTTGTTCCTAAGAATGACTTTCTCTCTAACGGTTGTTTTGGAGATCTTCTTTTGGTTATCAGGTCTGGAATTTCGCGTGACAACTTAGCAGATACTATCTCGGGATGCAATCAACTTATGGATAAACTTCCACCTGAGGTCCTGACTGATGGTGTAAATTAATTTTTGGCATTGCATTTCCTGCTTGATGAAGTTGTAAGGTCATATAACATTGCTTCTTCTTTTCCTCTGAAGTCAAATGTGTAACCTTCTTTGGATCATCTACTTCCTTTGTCATACTATGAAGCTGGATCCAGCTCGCGTGCTAACATGGAAGAATGATTTGTGCTGCTCTCTGTTCCCAAGCTTTTGTATTTTTTACTGAGTCTTAATTCTGTGGGGGGCTTCTCTAGGTGGTGGGTGCTAAATCCTATCTAGTCACATTGTTTGGGGATTCTATGTGGTTTTGGTTGGGGTTCTCGTCTTTTTTTTTTTCTCGGATTGTTTTGGAGCTATAACTAGAGGTTTTCTTCCTTGGTTCTTTCCTGCCGGTATGCTCCTTTTGAACTAGGGCTTGTAAACTCAATGCTTATTAATAAAATGTTTAATGGCGTAGCCACTTTTATTTAAAAAAAAAAAAACTAAAGAATACACTAATATATGTAAATTCATATAATTGATCAATTTTTTCCTTATATAATAGTGTAAAAGAATAAAAAAATTCCCTTAATTTAATCCAAGTTAATCTAATAAGATGTATATATAAAAGTAATAATTATTTTAGATTAATCAATGAGTTAGTTTATATTGATAATTAGATAATTTGTAATTAAATGTTGAAGTAAAATAGAAAAAAATAATTATTATTTTAGATTAAACAATGAATTAGTTTATATTGATAATTAGATAATTTGTAATTAAATGTTGAAATAAAATATAAATAATAGTTTTTAATTGTATGGCTGAAAAGTACTTAGCATTTTAATGTTCAAATAAAAGTCATGTTTATTTTGGGGAATTTTTTTTATTTTTCTGATGAATTTGTGAACATTTGTCAACAATGCTACTTTTCTAGCAACTTATAGATACTTTTTTTAAAATCAATATTTTATTTGGAAAATTGTCAATCAAATATGAAGAAATAAAATAATTTATTAGGTGGTTTAAAATATTATATAATATGTAAGGAAAAATATTCCAACATAAAAGGATAATGATTAATTAATTTGAAAATTTGTAATATAAAAATTGGGAAGAAACATATGTCATTTCATTAACAACAATGGATGACTAATATTCTATTTCAAGAGATAAACCAAATCTATTAGGTTTTGGGAAATAAGTCATAAAATTAATTGTCAACCATTCGATTAGTTAAGATCAAGAGTTGGCATAGCCTCTGAAATCTTATTGGAACCTCTTCTAAATGTTTTATTTCATATGTGCAAGTATTGCTATAAGTCCTTGTTTTTCATCCATCATAAATTATTGATCTAATGAATCATAAATGGGCCACCTTGGTCAAGTTAAGTTCAATGTTGTATTAGAAATATTCCAACCACTTTGGTTCAAACTCAAACAACTCACAAAAGGCGAGACATATAGAGGCTACAAAATCAAGAAAATGTAGTAAGAAAGAAATTGATGGAGGAAAACATAATGTAGGAGCATTTGAGTCCACAAGCAATCTTATGTCAAAAAACAAATTCCTTGTTATGTTTGGTCTTCTTCCTTGTTCTTGTTTGTAGGAGTAGACGATCAAATTTTGAAGAATTTCCATGCATTCAAGACCAACTAATGACTTCACCTTTAAGAAGAGCCATAATTGTATCCACATTTTAAGTTTGGTGGAGTTTGGATAAAAATGGAGCAAGTTATGGAGTTGCAGAGTTTTAGCTTGCATCCAAACTTTGTGGAACCTTTGGCCTTGTTTGGATCCCCTCTGAATCCCCGCAAGTCCTTTTTGGGCATTGAATCTCCACCTAGACATATTCTTTAAGGTATTGCAGAAATTTTTACTATGTCTACATTGCGGAGCTTTTTCCTGTATCAAGATATGCAGATTTTTCAGTTGACACATCCTGGATATCCCTGCTGACCTGCTAAGTCCCAAAGGATGATGAAATTCTGCTAGGTTCCTTTATCGTGCAATTGTAGAACTTCCATGTACTTTCAGACATATCCCTTTCCCCCTTGAACTTCTGCCAAGTCCTAAGGACCCTCATCCTTTCGTAAAAGTCTCAAACCACCTTATCTCGCCACCAGATCCATAAGACCATGATTTCTCACATACGAGTTGAATGGAAAAACTTCCTATACCAAAGAAATATATCCTGATACCCCTCAGGATCCTGCAAACATCCATGTTAATCGTGCTTCTATGCAAATCCTTATGGATTCAAATTTTCTTTCAGCTATCAAATCTTCTTGATCCTATGGGTTTTTCATCCAATAACAAATATTATCTGGTTACCCCTCAAAAAATTTCCAGGTCCTGATGACCTATATTTTTACAAATAACTTGTGAGGGAGGAACTTTCATATGCTGATTTGATTTATAGATCTTTAATATTGTTCAATGATTTTAGTTTTGATAAAGATAGAAGATGGGTTTTGAAAGGGTTCAAAACTTTTTACAAAAGACAAACAGTTTAGAAGTATGACTGTTAATGTTATATGAAATTGTTGTTGCAGCAAATAAAATTTTTAGCTATGTGAAAGAGAAAGTGGACCAAATTGATGAGGAAAACTTGATTTATAGTTTCAGCCATGTGGAAGGAGGAGTGTTGGGGACAAAATTGGCTTCAGTAAGCCACCAGGTGAAACTCAGCCCCAAAGCAGGGGGTGGATCCATTGTGACCTGTGCTGTCAACTATGACAGCCTCCCTGGTGTTCCCCATGATAAAGCCAAACTTCAGAAGTTCAAGGTCACCAACACTGGTTTGTTTAGGCTTTTGGAGGATATCTCATTGCCAATCCCACTTTATATTTATAAAATATTAGGATCCATACCCTTTCTCAGTGGCAGCAGTGCCACTCAAATTTAGCTCATTAAGAAATAGGTGGGCCTGTTGTAATAATGAGCCCATCACATAACTCTTTCTTACCTCAAGAAAATGAGGGCCTAAAATATTTAGTTTAAACTAGTAATTTATAGTCAATTTTTATATTAAAATCATAAAAGTATTTTTATAATTTTTAAAAGATAATTTTTAATGTAATGGTCTTTTGGTCTTTTGGGTTAAGTTGAATGGATCTGAAGGAGTTCAGTAGGAATCAAGTCTTGCTAAATGCAATCCCACAGCATCATAGGGGATGAGGAGGTTGGGATCATACCTAAAGTAACTTTGGTGGAATGGATACCCTTTAGTCCTCGACTCTCAGCTGAAGAGGTTTCAACCGAAGGCTCTTGCTACCATACTGATTAGGTAAATAATTCTGAGTGTGAAATAAAAGCTTCTAACAAAAAGATAATGCCTAATCATTTTTTTCTCATTAAATATTTAATAATTAACTAAACAATGCACTAATCTATATAAATTCATATAATTAATCAATCTTTTCCTTATGTAATAGAGTAATTTTTTTTTTTAAATCTCTTAATTTAATCCAAGTTAATCTAATAAGATGCATATATAAAAATAATAATTATTTTAGATTAATCAATGAATTAGTTTATATTGATAATTAGATAATTTGTAAATAAATGTTGAAATAAAATAGAAATAATGGTTTTTAGTTGTATGGCTGAAAAACATTTTAGCATTTTAATATTGAAATAAAATTCATGTTTATTTTGGGGCATTTTCTATTTTTGTGATGAATTTGTGAACATTTGTCAACAATGTTACTTTTCTAGCAAATTATAGATACTTTTTTAAAAAACAATATTTTGTTTGAAAAATTGTCAATCAAATTTGAAGAAATAAAATAATTTTATTGGCCGATTTATTGAGTGGTTTAAAATATTATATAATATGTAAGATAAAATATTCTAACATAAAAGGATAAAGATTAATTAGCTTGAAAATTTGTAATATAAAAATTGGGAAGAAACATATGCCATTTCATTAACAACAATTGATGACTAATATTCTATTTGAAGAGATAAGCCAAATCTATTAGCTTTTGGGAAATAAGTCCCAATATTAATTGCCAACCATTTGAGAAGTCAAGATCAAGAGTTGTCAAAGCCTGTGAAGTCTTGTTGGAACCTCTTCTAAATTTTGTATTTTATATGTGCAAGTATTGCTCTAGAAGTCCTTGTTATTCATCCATCATAAATTATTGATCTAATAAATCATAAATGGGCCACCTTGGTCAATTCAAGTTCAATATTATGTTAGGAATACTTCGATCACCTTGGTTCAAACTCAAACAACTCACAAAAGACATGATACGAGGCTACAAAATCAAGAAAATGTAGTAAGAGAGAAATTGATGGAGGAAATCATAATGTAGGAGCATCTGAGTCCACAAGCAATCTTCTGTCACAAAAAAAGAAGTCTTCTTATGTTGGTCTTCTTCCTTGTTGCTTTTGTTTACAGGAATAGATGGTGAAATTTTGAAGAGTTTCCATGCATTCAAGACCAACTAATGACTTCACCTTTAAGAAAAGAACCAAAAACGTATCCATACTTTAAGTTTGGTGGAGTTTGGATAAAAATGGAGCAAGCTATGGAGTTGCAGAGTTTTAGCTTGCATCCAAACTTTATGGAACTTTTGGCCTTGTTCAGATCCCCTCTAAATCCATGTGCAAGTCCTTTTGGGCATTGAATCTCTGCCTAGACTTAGAGGCATTGCTAAAATTTTGAGTATGTCTACATTGTGGAGCTTTTTCCTATACCAAGATATGCAGATTTTTCAGCACATCTTGGATATCCCCGTTGGCTCGCTAAGTCCTAGAGGATGATAAAATTTCACTAGGTTTCTTTATCATACAATTGTGGAATTTCCATGTGCTTTCGGGCATATCCCTTTCCCACTTGAACTTCTGCCAAGTCCCCTAAGGACCCTCATCCTTTTGCAAAAGTCTCAAACCACCTTATCTCCCTGCTAGACCATAAGACCTTGATTTCTCACGTACTAGTTCAATGGTGGAACTTCCTATGCCGAAGGGATATATCCCGATACCCCTCAGGATCCTGCAAACATCCAGGTTGATATTGTTTCTTTGAAAATCCTTATGGATTCAAATTTTCTTTCAGCTATCAAATCTTCTTGATCTTATGGGACTTTCATTCAATAACAAATATTATCCAGTTACCCCTCGAAATTTTTCCAGGTCTTGATGACCTATATTTTTCCATATAACTTATGAGGGAGGAGCATTCATATGTTGATAGAAGTATCCTATAACCCATCTTCATTCCACAATATACTAATGCCCCATATATCTTCACATGACCTAAGGATGACTGACTTAAGGCGAATTCTCCATGCAATGACAAGGCATCTGGAACCTCTCAAGTCCCTGCAGCATCTTGATGGCCATGTTTTCTCTACGAGAAGAATAATAGAGGAGCTTTAGAAGCTATGTGGATGTTTCCACTTACCCCTCAGAACTTTGCAATTTTAGGACCCCCTCAAAATTCTGTAATCATGCCTAAAACATATTTTATGTCCACTAAAAGCTAATATAACAATTATAACAACCCTACATGTGTATCTCTGGTGCTAATGAGTGATTGACATGTGTGCTATCATGCGTGGACATGGGGTGGTCAAGAAAAATCCTTCATGCATGCTATTTAAGTGGTTTTCTATTCATTTTGGGGGAGCTTTTGGGAGCGTCTTCTATAGAAATTGTAAATCTACTATGTCGAGTTAGAAGATTTCGATGTGTAGAAGTTAGAGAGACATTGTTGGGTAGATGTAGGTGAAGTTGTAAGGCTTGAGATCCAAGGTTAATGAAGGCATTGCAACAAAATATATTTATGCACATGAATATAAAGTGTTTAAGTTTTGTGGTGATTGTGTTTTTTTTAATGAATTATGTGTGTTTTGATTCCATGACTAGACAATTTAGTAAGACCCCTTAGTTATGAATGCACCAAATCAAGAAGAAATATATTGATGAAATGTGGAATAATTTTACCACTACACATAAAGTTAGAAGTAGAAGTAAGAAATATACAAATCACACAATGAAATACAAATTTATTATAGCAATTTTGTTTGGGATGGATGACAGCAACAAAAGGATTTAGGTATGGGAAAGAGAAAGTGCACCAAATTGATGAGGAAAATTTGGTTTATAGTTTTAGCCATGTGGAAGGACGAGTGTTGGGAACAAAATTGGCTTTGAACAACAAGCCACTAAGTGAAATCCAACCCCAAAGCAAGAGGTGGATCCATTGTGACCTGTATTGTCAACTATGACAACCTCCATGGTGTTCCCCATTTTCAATGGAAAAAGTGCCACTCAAATTTTCTCATTAATAAATAGGTGGGTTTGCTATGATAATGATCCAATCACATAACTCTTTTTGGTCTCAAGAAAATGAGGGCCTAAAATGCTTACGCTAAACTAATAATTTATAGCCAAATTTATATTAAAAGCCTAGAAGTATCTTTATAAATTTTTAAAGATAATTTTTTATGTTAATGGTCTTTTGGGTGAAGTTGAATGCTTTTGAATGAGTTCACTAGGAATCAAGTCTTGCTGAATGCAAATCCCCAACACCATAAGAGATTAGGTTGGGATCGTGCCCCAGATGACTTTGATGGAATGGATACCCCTTAGTCCTTGACTCTTAGCTAGAGAGGTTTCAACCTAAGACTCTTGCTACCATATTAACTGGGTAAACAATTCTATGGGTTTGAAATAAAATCTTCTAACAAAAAGATAATTCCTAATCATTTTTTTCTCATTAATTTTTTAATAAATAACTAAACAACACACTAATTTATGTAAATTCACATAACCAATTCATTTTTTCTCTATGTAACAATGTAAAAGAAAATTTAAAAAATTCCTTAATTTAATCTAAGTTAATCTGATAAGATGAATATATAAAAGTAATAATTATTTTAGGTTAATTAATTAGTTTATATTGATAATTAGGTAATTTGTAATAATGAAATGCTGAAATAAAATACAAATAATGGTTTTTTGGTGTACATGGCTGAAAAACATCTACCATTTTAATATTGAAACCAAATTCACGTTTATTTTTGGGGGAATTTTTTATTTTTAAATTATTTTGTGAACATTTGTCAACAATGTTATTTTTCTAACAAATTATAAATATTTTTTTAAAATAAAATATTTGTTTGGAAAACCGTAAATCAACTTTGAAGAAATGAAATCAATTTAGGGTGATTTATTAGGTGGTTTAAAATATTATATAATATGGAAGGAAAATATTCTAACATAAAAGGATAATGATTAATTAATTTGGAAAATTATAATATAAAATTGGGAAGAAACATATGTCATTTTATTAACAACAATCAATGACTAATATTATATTTCAAGAGATAAGCCAAATCTATTAGCTTTAGGGAAATAAGTCCCAAAATTAAGATCAAGAGTTATCATAGTTTATAAAGTTCTATTATAACCTCTTCTAAATTTTGTATTTCATACTTGAAAATATTGCTCTAAATCCTTGTTTTTGGTCCACTACAAATTATTGATCTAATAAATCATAAATGGGTCATCTTAGTCAAGTCAAGTTCAACATTTTGTTATAAATACTTCAATCACTTTGGTTCAACAACTCAAACAAATCACAAAGACATGATATAAAGGCTACAAAATCAAGAAGATGTAGTAAGAGAGAAACTGCTTGAGGAAATTATGATGCAAGAGAATTTGGGTCCACAAGCAATCATATGTCAAAAAAAATTGTTATGTTTGGTTTTCTTCCTTGTTGTTTTTTTTGCAAGAGTAGGTGGTCAAATTCTAAATAATTTTCATGTGTTCAAGGCCAACTAGTGACTTCACTTATAAGAAGAGCCAAAAGGGTATCCACATTTTAAGTTTGTTGGAGTTTGGATAAAAATAGAGCAAGTTATGGAGTATTAGCCTTCATCCAAACTTTACAAAACTTTTTTTACCTTGTTTGAATCCCCTTTGAATCCTTTTAGGTCCTTTTGGGTACTTAATCCCCACCTATACTTATCCTTTAAGGCGTTGTAGAAATTTTGAGTATGTATGTATTGTGTAGCTCTTGTCTGTATTAGGATATGCAAATCTTTCATCTAGTAACATATATTATTCAGTTACCCCTCAAAATTTGCTAGGTCTTGATGATGTGTGTTTTTTCATAAATTTTGAGGGTAGAACTTTCATATGTTGATGGATATATCCTATAACTGAGATCTTCTTTCTACAATATCCTAATTCCCCTTATTTCTCCATGCAGTGACAAAGAATCTAGAACCCCTTAGGTCCTCGTAGCATCCTAATGGCCATGTTTTCTCTATGTGAAGAAGAATAGAGGATGTATAAAAGATATGTGGATATATCCACATCAGATCTTCACAATTCTAGGACCCCCATTGAAATTCTGCAATCATGCCTAACACATGATTTTATCTTTTCTAAATGCCAAAACAATAGTTATAACATCCTTGCATGTGTATCTCTAGAGCCAATGAGTGATTTAAAAATGTCTTATCATGCTTAGATATGGGTTGGTTGGGATAAATCCTTCATTCATGTTATTTATGTGGATTTATATTCATTTGGTGTGAGTTTTTGGGAGTGTTCAATAGAAGTTATAAATCTATTGTGCAGAGTTATAATATTTCGATAAGTAGAAGCTAGAGAGATCTTGTTGGGTAGATGTAGGTGAAGTTTTAAGGCTTGAGAGACAAGGCCAATGAAGGCATTTTAATAGAATGTATTTATGCACATGAATAAAGAGTTTTGATTCTTGTGGTGAATGTGTTGTTTTGTGAATTATGTGTGTTTTGGTTTCATGACTTGGCAATTTGGTAAGACCCCCTAGTCATGAATGCACCAAATCAAGAAGAAATATATTAAGGAAATGTGGAAGAAATTTAACACTACACACACACAGTTGGAAATAGAAGTAAGAAATATGAAAATCACACAATCAAATACAAATTTATTATAGTAGTTTTGTTTACGATCATGGATGAAAACAACAAAAAAAATTATAACATAGCTTAAGAGTATATTGAGAATAAAATCTTCCAAGATCAAAGGGAAGCACATAAAGCTCAAATAAAACAAATTATAGAGGTAGTCAACCTTGGGCTTGGTCATTTGTTAGCCATATTAGAAAAATAAAATAAGATCACAATGCAAATATAAATACCAAAAATAATAGGATAATGGGAACAAACTCTACTCAACATTAATACTCAAATAATGATCCTACAATAAGGAATTATCCAATGGGAGAACATGTATATTCAGCTTCATGAAATCTATAGCTATATGCTACCTTTAATTGCAACAATATTATATAATTTTTTGATACAATATTTTGTCAAACTCAATAGGATGGATCTAGGATGTCTTGAGGACAAGACATCATTTCAAAGAAGGGATAATGTTAGCAAGATAGAGATGACAATAAAAAAATTTCACCCATTGCAAAGAGATTGTGCTAGCTACTAAGCCAACAAATAGGAAACACAAAGAGACACACCCTTATACTTGGGTATAAGTAAATGTGCCACAAATATGAAACAAGTGATGATGGTAGAAGAGATCTCATAAGAGAGCGTAAAGGAGTAGAGAAAAGCAGTGGACAGGGGAATGATATAAGAGAGGATCGTATGTAATAGATAGGAAATAGAAGATATAAGAATATGAATGTATAAAAGAACAATAATTGATATTGTACCATCTAAATGTAACATTTTGTTGATAGTAATAAATATGATACCTTGGATTGGTTATCCTTAAGTATAATGATGTGCTATGATGAATGTTATGGTTATTAATATATATATATATATAATTTCCTACCACAAAATCCTATGATCCATCATACTCACTCTTATTCTCTTCTTATATTTAACACTAGGCATTAATACAAAATTTCAAGTACATAGGTGTAGAATCTAGATCTAAACCCTTACTTGCCAAGAAATATTATTTGAAACATTCCATAATCAAACATGTGGAGGACATTTATCTTCATCAATCACTAAATTTAGAATATTATACAATCACTAGTATTGCTTTGGTCTCTTTAAGGATGTATGTTATTAGGTGTCAAGGTGTGAGTTATGTCAATAGTTTTTTAGAAGATTGAATATTGTAATTTTTCTACTAAGGCTAGTTGTAACAAAGTATTTTAATAATAAGGACTCAATTTTATTGAAGCATTAAATCTACATTCTATTATTGGACATGCACATGTCCTCATTATATAATATTTTACTTCACCAAGTTATTGGAAGCCATTCTAGTAAAAAAATCACTTATAAAGTACTATCAAAATTCATAGGTTAAAATATAGCTAACAATGATTCAAATTCATAAAATAAAATATAGCAAGAGCTAAAGATTTGTTAGGTTAAGTATGCCAAGGATAAACATGTAAAGGCCCCTCAAACTAGTTCCAAGAAAAAAGGTAAGAATGCAAAGTGTGCACCTCCTAGATCATTGAGGACAATGCTAGAAAAAAGAACCAAAAGGCTCTATCCTTTGAAGAAAAGCTTTAGCTTTTCTCCAAGGAATGGCAAGCCATTAAGGAACGTCCCCATCTTCTTGGAGATCGGTTGTTGGTCTTGTGTGTGTTAGTCTTTGACTGGTCAAGTTTCCCTTTTCTATGTTTTCTACTAATCTTCTCTTTTTTTGAGTCTTTAGTTTTTAGTTTTTAGGTTGTCTCACCGCTTGTGAGACCCTCTGCTTGGCCTCTATGGTTGTTTTGTAATGGGTTCAAGCCCTTTCTGATTTATCTTAATCAAAACAATGATTCAAATTCCACACAAAAATATAACTAATAATTATTCAAATTTATCTTCTTCTAAGTTAACAACCCTTCTATTACAATTTTGGTATTTCACCCTCTTATTGCCCATATTATTATCCTCAACATAATGGTTAGCTAGAAATGAGCAATAAAAATATTAATGTGGTCATTCACAAGACTATTGAAGAAAAATAATGGAATTGGCATAAGAGAACATATGATGCACTCTAGGTAAATTGCATCACTCCAAAAAGGGTCGTTGGCACTTTCCCTTTTAATCTATTATATGGATATATTTCTTAGTTCCCTTTTAACTAGAATTTTCCATACTTTAGCTAACAAGATAAATATAAGATGAAGAGTTAAAGGATCCTCTAGAAAAAATATGATGTAGCTACCAAAGTTAGAATAATAGAGGGAAGAAGTGGTTAATCATATTTTAAAGCATAACAAAGTGTTCAAGGATTTATTTGATAATAAGGCTAGATAATGAATTTAAAATAAGATATATTGTTCTTGTATGCGAGAAGAGAAGAGAATCAAAGGGAAACCACAATAAATTTAAGTCGTGGTTGGGTTATTTTAGTGTTTTACCTTTCTATGATGATAACGCATAATACCTAGCAAAATATGTTGGCTTGAATATTCCATTATCCTATAGTGGCCAATACCTCAAACATTACAAATAATGAAAGTAGGTTATCACCTACCA
>VDFB02047230.1:182146594-182206333 GCA_007258455.2 Sequoia sempervirens | reverse complement strand
TAGTGTGAATAGGATTACTAGGTGTAGGAACTACATAAAAGATAACTAGATGCATGAAGACACTTTTCACACTAACACAACCCCACCTCCCTCCCTCCCCTTAGTGATACTTATGGAGTAATTCAATGAAATATGAGTCCTAAAAATAGGCCTAATAAGGTACTCATGTACAAAATAAAAGTCTCTCACAAATGGAGTAAAGGAGAAAACCTAGTGGGAAAAAATCTTCTCCAAAAAAGAGAACTATATACAAAGGAAGGAGTACTCAAGACCCCCCAAGGAAAACTTCCTTCACCAAAAAAGAATTTATTAATGCAATAAACTGATGTGATGCTAAAGGTTTGGTGAAGATTTCTACAACCCGATCCTCAATACACAAATACTCTAAGGATAGAATACCATCCTGGATAAGTTTTCGAATGAAGTGCATATGAATCTCAATGTGCTTTTTCCACTGATGCTCAACTCGGTTGCATGAAATGTGAATGGAACTTTGGTTATCACACCAAAGTATAGTAGGATGATCAAGTGGAAGACCAAACTCTATCATAAGTTGTCAAAGCCATAGTACGTCTTGGCTAGCAAGAAATAATCCTCGATACTTAGCCTCAGTAGATGATAATGCAATAGCATTTTTCTTCTTGCAAGACCATGCAACCAGATAAGAACCAAGAGAAAAAAACTAGAAATGGACTTTTGAGAATTGACATCTCCTGCCCAATTGGATTCAATGTAGCCTACTATATATAAAGCCATTGGTGTGTACCAAATGCAAAATGAGTGGTGTAGCTAATATAACTCAAAATACACTTAGATGCCTTCCAATGACTCTCATGAGGATCATGTGAAAAATTAGAGACAATCCCAACAATGAAGGTAATATTTGGATGTGTGTGTCAAATGCAAAAGGCTAACAACTAACTATCTATACAAAGTAGCATCAACACTAGGTGTGGTGCAAGTGGTAATCAAAGTGACATCAGACTAAAATGGTGAAGGTGCAAGATTATAATCAGTCATGAAATCATTGAAGCAATTTAATGGTATAATTTTATTGGTATATGGAAATCTCCTTAGTAGATTGAAGAACTTGAAGACCAAAGAAGAAATGTAAAAGCCCAAGATTTGTCATGTCAAAGTGTGCCATCAAACTATGTTGAATATCCTGAAGCATGAATGAGTAACTAACTACCCATAAGGATCAAGTCATCACATAAATGACTAGTGTTGTGTGGTTACATAATACGCCCCAATTTTGCAAAATATTGGGGACCCAAATTTCAAAAGTTACCTTCCTAGCATGGCTAGGAAAAATGGTGCAAAAGTTAAGTACAAAGTATGATGAATTACAACTTACATTGTGAAATTGAAGCAAAAAGTCAAAAAACTAGGTGTTCAGGTAAATTGAGCATAGGTGCATGGTCTGAGGTAGGTCAATTGCAGCTTTATTACATGATTCAAATTACCATGAAAGTAAGGTTTCAAGTGGGAAATGTAATAGTTTGCGAGTTCGCGGGCGGGCACAAAAAACAAGATATCTGAGGCATGTTGTCAAAGCTTGACTGTTCAATTGAGTGTTGCAACAGAGGTGTTGAAGTGGCAGTTTGGGTGTTCAAGTTTTCAGGAAACAAAATGTTCGGGAATTCGGGTATTCAAAAAGTGCATAAATAAGTAAAGTGTTAAGCATGCCGCCTTGGATGTTCGATAACATAAGACACTCAAAAACTTGCATAAGCACACATGCCCGGGAAACTGTAAAATGCATTGTTTTAATTGCAAAATTCAAGAGCTAGAACCAGATGAGTAACTTTAACAATGATTTATTTTTGACATATGCATTGAAGGTTTTAAATCTAGCTGATGGAAATGATGTAAATTGTGTTGATGCAGGTTTGACAAGTGGCAAGCCACAATGGAAATGCAGACATATGTGTGAATCAAACTCACAAATGAATCTAACAACATTAAAGTAAGAGAGATACATGATTAAGAGATGGGCATGCAAAAGAGGTGTTCAATGCAGAGGTGCAAATAATTAAAAAAGTGAAAACCTAGGTTTTCTCTGGCAAGCAAACACCATTTCAATTTTATTTGTTCTGGATTAGCAAATGTGTTGTTCAAACTCGAAACTTGATGACAGTATCAAGAAAAGAGATGGATGGATTTTCTATATCCACCTAATCACTCTGAATACCTAGCCTATATCTATTTGATCACTCTAAATATCCAACTTATATCCATATGATCACTCTGAATATCTAGCTTATTCCTACATTTTACCCAACATGCATTTACCCATAAATTCAAAGCATTTTAGTTGTGAAGAGGGAAGTCGGAGTTCCTTTGACTTATTTCTTGAATGGGGAAAATATCTTCCTATGCCAACTATCATTTTGTGCCACATGTCGTGCTATGATTGGCTTAGTTCTACTTAGCCCTGTGTTGTTTGAATCCCTTTTGAAGCCTTGTGTTCAATAAAAGGCTATGTATTGTTCATTTAATGGATCATAATTTGTTGAATTTGGTAGACATAAGATTGGAATTTTATCAATTTTATCTTTATTTTCATTTTTTTTGTTCAATTCTAGTTTAAAAACATGTATATTCCATAGAATTTGCTAATATCAAAGTTAATTAGAAAGCTATTCTTGATAATAAATATTACATAGGTGATTGTTTATTCCTATCGGAAAATCCAATGTCTGGTGTTGGATTTGGGTGCATATTGACATTGTTTGGTGGTAAATGGTCATTTTTCTTTTTTAAACTTCTTGCATTATTCTATGTGTGGCTGTGAAGCAATCTGGTGAAGTATAGAGTGGTTTTTGCTTTGATTTAGTTCATTTCTTGGTGTATATGTGGATAATAGATGGGAGACCTTAAATCTTAGGATCTTTGCATGATTTAATTTAATTAGATGTTAGTATTTTCTTAAAAAATAGTTTGGATTCATAAATATTTCCATCAAATGATTTGGATTCATGAATTTGTGGAGTAATACATTTTGAATTTGTTAAACCTTTATGTTACTTTGTTTGGTGTTACTATCATTGAGCTGAAAAGCCATAGGGTCCTCGTGATTAACAAAATTTTTGCATAATGAACCCTAAGTGAACCTAGTACATCAAGACTTGACATTCTCAATCCTTGGGATAGGTAAGATCATCTTTAACAAAAAAATATTACTAGTTCTTTCAAGATAGATAGGTCCTTCTGTTTATTTGAACAAAGATTTATCTACATGTTAACAAAATTGGTGCTAGGAGGGACATTCTTCTTTGAAATGGTAAGTTGTACTAGTGCTAGGGAGAAACCTAGGGTTGGAACGAGCCTTAGGATGGATCCCAATCACATAGAAGTTAATTTTTTCTAGAAAATCCTCAATGGGAGGATTTTTCCTGAAAATATGCTTACTTCTGGATGAACATAGAGATGTACGATTGATGACATGAGTGATCATAGTGAGGTTGAATGAAAAGTTTTCCTATTTAGGGTAAGCCTAGCCATTAATAGAATAATTCCATTAATCAAATCCTCCCTCACTAAGAAAATTATGGAGGGATTATAGAAGCCTAGTTTAATTATAGAAAACTTGGATAATCTTGATAAGAGAAGAGTTGGAAAGGTCTCAAACGCTAAATTTGGAGGTGATAAACTTGCTAATTTAAAATTTCCTGACAAATATTTGATAACTGTGTAGGAAAGGAAACAAAATATTGTAACACCATGAATGCCTCATGAATTGGTGAAGCAAAAAAGACACAAGCTACCTGCAAGTAAATTTTTAGATAGCCATAAAGGAACAAATATGGCAGAACAACTAGAAAACATAGTGACATCATTAGAAAGCGAAAAATCATAGTTGGAAAGGGAAGTAACATCAGATTTAATACAAGAATCTAAATATCAATCCTTTGTTTTCTAGTTTGTGACAATTTCATGCTTGATTTTGAAATATCTAGTAACATAGAAATCACTTGTGCTAGAATGCTAAAGAATGTGTGTTTAAAAAATAAGAGTGTTAAAGAGGAGTGAAATGGAAGAATGCTCAAAGTAAATGAAAACTGTTGGGTAATGAGAGCGTAGGTTTGAGATATAGAACATTTGACCAGAATCTATGGTTGGGGGTCGTGCAAGGGCATTGGTGTTGCAATGTGTGTGCCCTTGGTCTCCTTGTGTTGTGCAACATGGCGCTTGAATTCATGGCATGGCTTAATCGCCTCCTGTGAATTCATTAACTCTGGTGGTTGTATTAGGCATTAACAGGTCGATCTTTTGGTGCAATGACAACCATCTCAGCAACAATTGGTATCACTTACTAGGTCATGGGTTCAAACCCCTTGCTTGCATTGGGGGGATTGTTGCAAGGTGTGCACCCTTGGTCTCCTTGTGTTGTGTAGTGCAGTTCTCAGGTTTGTAACATGGCTTAACCACTTCCCATAGATACATTAACTCTAACAATTGTATCAAGCATTAATAGGTCAATATTTTGGTGCAACGACAAACATTTGTGCAATAATAGGATCCAAGGATGAAATATGCTATTTGAGATTGATCACCATTTAGGTCATTTCTATCCATCTCAGTGGGATAATTGGAAAATATACATTCAAAAATACGTTATTAGATGAAAAAAATCAAAATGATGCATGTTTATAACATTTTTAATTGAGGAATACACAAATGAATTTAAAGATAATCAAGCCAAAATATGAACTAAACTAGCAACAAATTTGGTCTTTACTAACAAATTTCATGCTCTAATCCAAAGCATCACATTTAAATGTAATTAGTGGTAGGGTTAGTGTTAGGTTAGGGTTAATCTTTTAGTTGTTAATTTTGTAGGTTTCTTAGGGTGTTAGGTTAGGTTTGTAAAATTGGTAAATATCTACTAAGTCCAAATTTACCTAAATTTAAGAACAGAATGGCATGCTTACATAATTAAACAACATAATGTAAAAATTCTAAAGTAAATTCACAAATGCATGAGTAAGAACCTAAGGTTAAAGATTAAAAGAAACATTTCATTATATATTAGCCGGAATATTTCATATATACCATGGAAATACAAAATTTACAACAAAAATAGAAATACAAAATGGTTTATCTGGCATTACAGTGATCCAAATTAAATCAGCAAACATTGCTAGTCAATTTTCACGACTTCAGACAAATATCTAGGTGTATGCATGAGGTTTAAAATTCAGACAAGAGAAGTGGCTTTTACTGGTATGTCATGAAGGTTAATGCAATTTAATGAAGTTGCAAGCATACGTGTCGATTAAGTTAAGCCTTGTCAATTAAAAAAAGAAGAATTCAGTCAAACGAATATTAGATTATGTGTGAGGCCGATACATCATCATGAAGTGATAGAGCATTAATTAAAAGGCGATTTGAGCCACCAAATTCAAAGTTGGTTAAGGTAAATTGATATAGATTGCTAAAGGTAAAACATTCAATAAGGTGGTAACCAATAGATTTCTAAATTTGGAGATGATCGGGTAACCAAGTACACATTAAATTTTAACTTATCCTTATTTTCTGGAATGATTGATCATAATTACTTAGGAATTGGTAAAATGGTTAAGAAATTTTATTAAGGAGCCGCACTTTCAAGAAATTTAAACAAAATCTTTGGGAATTAATAGGGGGATAGTGGAAAATCTTTGGGAATTAATAGGGGGATAGTGGAAAATCTTTGGGAATTAATAGGGGGATAGTGGAAGTTTATATCAATTGAAAAATCTAAAGGTGTCCTTTGCTACCACTATAATCCCCAACTTAATATCAGGTTTTAATGCCAGCAAGTTGAGCAAATGAGCTTAAAAGAAACATCAAAAGAATATAATACAAAAAAAGGAAAATATCAGAGGAGAAATCAACTCTTTAGGTGACTCTAATATCTTTACCAGGGCTATGAGCGCTTGACTGGCAGTAGAACTATATTTGGAGGGAATTACAAAGATAACCTTGTCGAGGCTATAGACGTTTGACTGGTAGGAAGGAAATATCCATGATTGGCTTAAAAGGATAAACCAAATTACGTAGCTTGATATAAGTAGCCTAATTCTCCTTACTAATCTATAAAGGTGGTAATTGATCAAAGCACACATTGATATTGCTTAAGAAGTTTCATGATTCTTATATTGATTATTGAGTGAACTTGGCAAGTTCTTCTAAAAAATAATCTTAAGTTTTAATTTAATGGGGTTGTTTAGTTTCATGTTTCATTTTAAAGTTAGTTTTGTTGGTTTCCAGTTGTTGTGTGGTTACACAACATTCCCCAAGTTTACAAAAGCTTGGGGATCCAAATTTCAAAATTTACTACATAGCAAGCCCAAGAAAAATGGTGCAAAAGTTAAGTCCAAAGTATGATGAATTACGGCTTAGGTTGTGAAATTGAAGCGGAAAGTCAAAAAATCAAGTTTTTAGGTAAACCAAGCGCAGGTGCATGGTCTGAGGTAGGGGCCAACTATAGCTTAATTGGTTCAGTCAAATTACTGCAAAAGGAATTTAAGGTTTTAGGCAAGAAATGTGATAGTTTTAGGGTTCACAAGCATTACAAATAAGATATCTGAGGCACATTGTCAAAGTCTATCAATTCAATTAAGCGTTGTTATAGAGGTGTTAAAGTGGCAATTTAGATGTTCAGGTATTTCATAAACTGGATGTTCGGGTATTAGGGTATTTGAAAAGTGCATAAATAAATAAAATGTTAAGTGTGTTTCCTAGGATGTCTGATAACATAAAACACCTGAAAACTTGCATAAGTGCACATGCTCAAGAAATCATAAAATGCATTATTTTAATTGGAAAATTTAAGAGTTAGAACCAAATGTGTAACTTTAATAATGATTTTTTTGGCATATGCATTAAAGGATTTAAATGTAGCTGATGGAAATGGTGTAAATTGTGTTGATGTAGGTCTAACAAGTGGTGAACCATGACAAAAATTTAGACATGCATGTGGATCAAACTCATGGATGAATTTGGAAACATTAAAGCAAGAGATACATGATTAAGAGATGGGTATACAAAAGAGTTATTCAATGCAGAGGTGTGGATAACTGAAAAATCAAAAATCTGGGTTTTCTTTGGTAAGCAAACACAATTTCAACTTTCTTTGGTCTGCATTACCAAATGTGTTATTCAAACCTAAAAATTCATGGTAGTATCAAGAAAATAGATGGATGGATTTTATATATCCACCTAATCACTCTGAATATCTAGCCTATATCCACTTGATCACTTTGAATATGTAGTTTATATCCATTTGATTACTCTAAATATCTAGCTTATTCCTAAATGTTACTTGACATGCATTTACCTACAAATTCAAAGCATTTCAATTGTGAAGAGGGAAGTCAAAGTGCCTTTGACTTATTTCCAGAATGGGGCAAATATCTTCCCATGCCAACAATCATTTTGAGCCACATGATATGCTATGATTGGCTTAGTTCCACTTAGCTATGTGTTGTTTGAATTCCTTTTGAAGCCTCGTGTTCTATAAAAGGCCAAGTTTTTTTTATTTTAATGGATAAGAATTTGTTGAACTTAGTAGACATAAGATTATAATTTTACCATTTTATCTCTATTTTCATGTTTTATGTTTAATTCCAATTTAAAAACTTGTATATTCCACAAAAGTTACTAATATCAAAGCTAATTTGAAAGTGATTTCTTGATAATAAATCTTACATAGCTTACTATTTATTCCTATCAAAAAATCCAATGTGTTGCACTAGATTCGGGTGCATATTTACATTGTTCAATGGTAAATGGTTATTTTATTAGACACATAGGACAACTGAGAGCTTGGGGTGAATCAATTGTATATTAAAACATTCAAACCCTCATTAACCTTCAAACCCTTATTATGCATCAGTGACATGAATGTAAACTCATGAAACATAAACACATTCATAAACATACACCTTAGAACACCAAATTTACGTTGAAAACCCTAATCAGGGAAAAACCACGGTGAGGATTAACTCACATATATATGAATAAAAACATCGATTACAAAAGGCTTACTACCGGAAGGGCTCACTGCCAGGGGATCACTTCCCAAAGGACTCACTATCTAGAATAGACTAGAATAGAAGAATATTGTTACAAGGAGGTTCATTACCTCAGAGAAATAGGAAGATTCACCATAATAATTCCACCATCCTCAACCTTCATCTCACTACCTCCAACAACTTCAGGTACACTGAAAAATGTAGACACCTTTTTCTCATTGCTTTTGGTAGCCTTAGGTGTTTAAGCTTGCACTCATATCACAACACTTGATTACATTTGTATGATCCTTCACATCACTATGCATCACATGCATCTCCAACAATTAACCTTGATTATATATCTTCTATGACTTCAAACAACTTCTCTAGGTCAGCCTTAATGAAACGTATGCACCTCAAATGTGCAACCACTAAATAGGATGACACCAAACATTTCCATGGTGGAAATAAGTGAAGGTGGACCAAACCAAATGTTAACTAGGACCCAAATATACATTGAAACATTACATCATCCTTCCAAAAATAAGAAACCATCTTTGCAATTAGTGCTAGCATCCTAGGTTGGCCAAACTTGCACTAACACTATCAAAAAATCAATTCACTCTTCACCAGGTCCAAAGAAATCCTATGCACCACATAGAAACATTACACAACATCCTAGAATATTCAAACATCATCAAAATATTCAAAAACACTACCTCAACCACTTGAAATTGAGAATACTATCATCCTATGCAACCAACCACACTACCATTGACTTAAAAATCACTAACCAACCTTGCAAAAAAAATTAACACAAAACACTCCAGGGGAAGGTATAAGCAAGCAATATAAGCATGTTCCCAAATCTATAAGACAAGAAACCTCAACATGGAGAAATGCAGAGAAATTACATTTCTCCTAGACAACCTTCTTCATAGGAAACACATTGTTAGACACATCTTCCACTGTCACATAATCTAGAACCTGAAACTATAGATATAGCACCTCTAAACACCTCTGATCATCTCATCAAAACTGCACAAAAATATCTTCAACCATCAATAAATGTAGAGCACAATGCAGAACACAACTCTTTCACCTTGTACACTCTATTCAAATTTTCTCAAAAGCATTTGGAAACCAAGTGAACCAGTTGTATCAACAACACTTGCTCAACACCACAACTACTTTTCAACATGACCATAGTAGAGGTTGACATCAATAATAACACTAATGAAAACATAGAACAAAAATCTCCAACAATCTCCCCCTTTGTCATTGATAGAAACACCATCTCTAAAAAACTAGCAACAACAAAAGCAACCCTTCATCAAGCAAAACTCCCCCTTACTTGGACATTTCTTACATTTCAAACTTATTTCTTTCTCCTATTTCTTATATTTTTCATGATTATTTTCTCTCCCCATTTGACATCAATGGCAAAGGGAAACACCTACCAAAATTACCTTAGGCAACACTTACAAACTAATTTCTCTCCCATTTAATTTCTCTCCATTGCTATCTCTCCACTAATCTCTCTCCACTGCTCTCTCTCCACTACTCTCTCCCCCTTAGGGGCACAAGAAATGCTCCCCCTGACTACACCAACCAAAGAAATCACTACGTACTCCCCTGAGATGTAGCCTTCATAAGTCTAGGACAAAGAATAAATCTTGAATTTCTCACCTAGACAGATGCACCAACTCATGCATCTAGATGAAAGGAAGGGCAATAATCCCTAGCTTCTACTTGAGATACTCAAATGTATCTTTTGAAAGAGCCTTTGTGAAAATTTCTTCTATTTGATCCTTTATAGGAACATATTCCAACTTCACTTCATTCTCAACAACTTTCTCTCCTAGAAAGTGATACCAAATAGATATATGCTTTGTCCTTGAATGCATTACCAATTTTTTTGAAATGTTGATAGTAGTTGTATTATCAAACAATATAGGAATATATTCATCATATGATATTCTAATATACTTTAATGTCTGCTTCATCCATAACATCTGTGTGCAACAAGATGCTGCTACAATATATTCTACCTCTGTAGTAGATAGTGACACTAGATCTTGCTTCTTACTCAACCAAGAAACCAAATTTCTTCCAAGAAATAAAGCACCTCCACTTTTACTTATTTTTTCATTTGTACAACCTACCCAATTTTCATTTGTATAAGAACTCAAAGAGAAATCAGTATCCCTAAGATACCATAGACCAATGTTTAGAGTGCCTTTCAAATATTGAAATATCCTCTTTATTACTACCACATATGATTCTATAGGATCTTCTTGAGATATTGCCACAAGAAATACTACATGCATGATATCCAGTCTAGTAGCAATTAGATATAGCAATCCATCAATCATGGATCTATACTTTTTCCAATTCGTCTTAGGAGATTCATCTTTTTTTCTCAACTTACAACCAATAACCATGGGAGTACATACTGTAGAACCTCAATCCAAATACCTACAAAACACAAGAAACAAACACATTAGAAGATCATATGCAAGTAAGAAGAAGGATTCCCCATGAAATCCATTAGCAAAGCTTCAAATAGGAATGAAAACAAGAATAAAATGAAAGAACAAGAAAGTAAGCTAAATCCTATTGAAAGCAATGCAAACTCTTGATTCCATGGGGAAATTGGTGCCAATTTGATGTGAAAATTGGCCCTTTCCCAACTCCATTGATGTGATGAAGATGACTGATGAAGGATGTAAGCTTGTGGTGATGAATTCAATGGAGCTCCATGTTGGAAATCTGTAAGAATCCTAACTATGCTTGGATGAAATTGATGATAGATTGCTATGGATTTGAGTATAATAACTTTGCTCAAATTGTGGATGCTAGAATGAGGAATGAAGCCTCTTATTTATAGAATGTTGAGATGGAAGAATGCCCAAAATGAAGCAATGTGGGACTAACATTCAACCAATGGCAAGGTGCCACTTGTCCAAATGTGAGTGGATGAAGGATGTGTACATTTTGATAAATGTGCCCATAAATGCAATATTTGAAATTTGAAATTTATGAAATGACAAGGTAGAGGGAGAGTCAAATGGAGTAATGACCACTTGGCTCAATGCAAAATGACATGTAAGATGAAATAAATTCCTTGTTGGAAGGACTAAGCCCACTTGATTTTGAATTCAAATTGAAGGAATATTCTTTATTTATGCCATGTTGAGAGAAAATAGAGATTTAATAAATGAATTAAATCTATTTTCATGTGCAAGTGGAAAAAGCTAGAGGATGGGACATGAGATGAGATTAAATTAATCAAGGTTAATTAATTTAATGAGAGATTAGAGGATGTGACATTTTTTACTTAAATTTATGGATTGATTTGAATAAAAAATGAGAAGAATATGATTTCAAGATTTAATTAAATAAATATTTTTTGATTTATTTAATTAAAGGAGATGAAGCTAGATTAAATCAACTAAGGTTTTAATTTATTTAATTTAATGAGATAGAATTTTAGGGATTTAATCAAATAAATTGATTATTTAATTAAATAGGGATAATTAGATCAGATTGATTGATTTAATTAACAAGAGAGAATGGATTAATTGGATAAATGATTTATTTAATTAAGGGAGGAAAATTGACGAATTTAATCAAACAAAGGTGTTCGATTAAATGGTTAGACCGAGGGATGATTTAGGATGAAATGGTGTTAGTAGTCGGGATTAGATGTGCAATGTCAATCAATACATTTTACGTGTCTACACATACCAGTTTGGAGTCCTCTATTCCAAACTTATTTAACATTTCATTGACATACTTTGATTGTGAGATGAATATACCTATATCAAATTGATTAATTTGCAGCCCAAGGAAGAAATTCATCTCCCCAAACATTGACATTTCAAACTCATTTTGCATCTCCTCTGCAAACCTTTTAAATAGTTTATTCTTTCCTCCAAAGATTAAAGATTATGTCATCAACATACACAACCAAAATCAAGATTTGATCTCTCTCAACCTTGAAGTAAAGATTATTGTCTACAATACCCTTTTTGAATCCCTACTATAATAAGTACTTATCAAATCTTGCATACTAATCTCCAGGAGCCTGTTTGAGTCCATATAAAGCTTTCTTCAACTTGCAGACCATATCAAAATATTTTGATAACTGAAAACCTTCTGGTTGTTCAATATACACCTCTTCTTCTAACTCACCATTCAAAAATGAAAACTTGACATCTATCTGATACACCTTGAAGTCTTTATGAGATGCACAAGCTAAAACATCTTAATGGCTTCCATTCTTGCTACTAGAGAAAAATTATCTTCAAAATATATTCCTTCCACTTGTGAGGAGACCTTACACACAAGTCTAGCCTTATTCCTAATGAATTCTCCATCCGCATTCAACTTGTTCCTAAAAACCCATTTAGTTTTTTATCACATTCTTGTTTTGTGGTCTTGGGACTAGTTCCCATGTTTGATTCTTCTCAATCTACCTCAGTTCTTCTTCCATATCTTTGATCCAATTCACATCCTTGCATGCTTTAGTTACTATTTTAGATTCTACCTCAGAGAGTAAAAAAAACTTTACATGTTCCTTTACTATAGCAACTTTTCTTCTTATCACTACAACTTTGCTCTTATCTCCAATTGTTTGATCTTTAGAATGATTCCTCTACACATACTTAGGAGTATTAGGATTTTTTTTAGAGATTCTTCCTCTTACGCTATCATCTCTTTCTCTTTCTCTTCTTCTTTTTCTTTTTCTTTGTAAAGGGGTTCATCAGATTCATATCCTTCTATCATCACTAAGCTTTGGTGTGATTCTTCATCCACTTTGACACTTGCACTTTCAACTATCTTCTTTAACCTTTTTGTTGTAGCATCTATATGACTTTCTCTTTGTAGAGTATCCAAGGAAGATTCCTTCATTTGATCTTACATCAAAATTTCATAGATTTTCTTCATCTCTCTTGATATAACATTTTCTTCCAAACACTATGAAATATTTCACTATAGGAGGTTTTACATGCCATAGTTCATTGGGGGTCTTTGAATTGTTCACTCTTGCTTGTCCTCTATTAAGAATGCACACTACGGTATGAGTATCTTCTTTAGATAGACATACGGTATATTTAATTCCTTCATCATGGTTCACATTGTTTCTTGAATTGTCTTGTTCTTCCTTTCCACAACTCCATTCTTTTGAGGAGTCCTAGGAACTGATAATTTATTTTTATCCCATGATCTTCACAAAAGTTGTTAAACTCATTAGAGGTAAACTCACCACCTCTATCAGACCTCAAACATTTGATTTTCAAATCCATTCCATTCTCAACCATAGACTTAAATGCTTTAAACTTATCTAGAGCTTCTGATTTTTCTTTCAGAAAGGTCACCAAAGTCATTTTAGAGTAATCATCTATCAACAACGTAAAATACCTATCACCTTGTGAGCTTCTTGTTCTAGTAGGACCACAAGGGTTTGCATGCACCAATTCCAAAGGTCCTATATTAGAATATTCCTTAGTTCTAAATCTCTTCTTTGTCTACTTTCCAAACTAACACTCCTTGCAAATTGCATTGATAGGCTTTGTAATTATTGGTAGATCTCTCAAACTTGAGTAGAGTTGATCTTTATTAGAATATTAAAATTGATGTGACACATTCTTATATAACATAGCCAAATTTCATTGATTTGAGACATAAAGCACTTAACACCACCGCCTTTGAGATGATAAACATTTCCTTATGTCCTTGTTCTAGTTGCAACCAATGTTTTGGAGCTTCCTTTTCTAATTTCACAACCATCATCTTGAAACACCAAATTGTATCCTTTACTACACACTTGTCCTACACTGAGAAGATTATGCGGAAGACCCTTGACATCAAAAACATCATCTATCTTATGATTTCCATGAAAACTAATTGAACCTTTTCCATAGATCTTAGTATATATATCATCACTAAACTTAGCAAGATCACCATCATACTTTTCAAGCTTAACAAAATTACTCTTATAACCTATCATATGGTTTGAGCATCCACTATCAATTATCTAATAGTTTCTCCCCTCTCTTGCATGAAAGGAAGTTAACATAGTTCCTTCAATATTGTGACCTGTTTTAGAAGAAATTTCCTTCACACATCTTTCAAGATTAGTAGAATTAGTTCCAACATTTAGAGCCATGAACAGGAATTCATCACTTCCATCATTTGAATAGTCTAATTCCTCATCATCAGATACACCATTATCTTCTTTAACATAATAAATCCTTTTGATAGATTTACCTTTTTGATCTTTATGTTTGTCATTTGAAACTTTGATTGAACATTTAGAAGCATAATGACCTATCTTTCCACAATTGAAACATTTGAAGGGTAACTTACCTCTATATTTTCCAGTGCCCTTTTTCAACATCCTTACAAAATTTTCTTCCACCTTGTCAAGATCATCCAAATCAGATTCATCATTCTTTTTCTTGCTAACCTTAAAAGTAGTTTCTTTCATTGGAGAATCTTTGTCAAACTTTCTTAATTCAAAACTACTTAAAACATCAAAAATTTGATCTCTAGTATATTGATCCAAATTCTAAGCTTCCTCAATAGAAAAAACTTTAGCACTATAATACTTAGGAAGAGTTCTTAATACCTTTTTCGCAACTTCTCTTTCCTCCACTTTTCCACCAAGACCATTGATGTCATTGATAGTTTCATCCACTCTAAGCATGTAGCCAACAATATCTTCATCTTCTGACATCCTTAGGGTTTCAAATTTGACTTTGAAATTTTGCATCTTTGCTAACTTGACCTTATCATCTCTTTTATAAATGCTCAACAACTTTTTTCCAGATCTCTTTAGAAATTTTGAGGCTTATCACCTTCATAATTTTTGAATTAGAAATCCTACTGAAGACAACATTCCTTGCTTTTCCATTAATATTATAATCCTTGATCTGATCATCACTTTTTGAAGGATTAATAGGCATACTTTACCCATTTTTAATTGACTTTTAAACACCAAACCCTAATGAGACAAGAAAGGCTTCCATCTTGGATTTCCAAAAAGCATAGAGGCACTTTGACACCATTCCTATGCACTATCTAGATCTACCCCAAGTGGTTAAGATTCTTCCAAGGAACCACAACTTTGATGCCAATTGTTAGACACACATGACAAAGAGAGGGGGGAGAATTAGTTGTACATTAAAACATTCAAATCTTCATTAAACTTCAAACTCTTGCTATGCATCAACACATGAATGTAAATTGATGAAGCATAAACACATTCACAACTTTACACCATATAACACCATATTTATGTGGAAAACCCTAATCAAGGAAAAACCACAGTAAGGATTAACTCACATATATATGAATAAAAACACCGATTACAAAAGGATCACTTCCTAGAAGAAAAGGACTCACTGTCTAGAATAGAAGAGAATAAAAGAAGACTGTTACAATGAGGTTCAATACCTCAGAGAAACAAGAAGATTCACTACAACAACTCTACACCATCCGCAACCTTTGGCTCACTACCTCCAACAACTTAAGGTACACTAAAAATGTAGACAACTTATGTTCATTGCTTCTAATAGCCTTAGGTGTTTAAGATCACACTCAAATCACAAAACTTGATTACATCTGCATCATCCTTCACATCACTAAACATCACACACATCTTCAAAAATTAACCTTGATTATATATCTTATGTGATCTCAAACAACTCTTGCTTGGCCTCAATGAAACATATACACCTAAAATGCGCAACCACCAAAAAGGTTGACACCAAACACTTATGCGGTAGAAAAAAGTGAAGGTGGACCAAACCAAGGGTTAACCAGGACCCAAATCTATACAGAAACACTACACCATGCTTCCATAAACAACAACCCATCTTTATAATCAACGCTAGCACCCCAGGTTGGCCAAACCTATACTGACAGTATCAAACCATCAATTCACTCTTCATTAGGTTTGAAAAAATCTTATAAACCAAAAAGAAACATCACACAATATATTGGAATATTCTATCATTAGAATATTGAGCAACACTACCACAACCACCTAAAACTAAGAATACTATCTTCTTGTGCAACAAGCCACACTATTGTAGACATGCAACTCACTATCCAACCTTGTGGAACAACTAAACACAAAACACTCTAGGGAAAGGAATATGAAAGAAATATAAGCATGTTCTCAAATTTTCAAGACAATATACCTCAACATGCATAAATGTGGATCAATTCCATTTCTCCTAGAAACCCTTCTTCATAGGCAACACACTGTCAAACACATCTAACACTGCACATGATCCAGAACATGAAACTATGGATATTACACCTTTGAAAACCTCTGATCATCTTATCCAAACTACACAATTACATCTTTGACCATGAAGAAATACATAACACAATGCATAACACAACTCTATCATCATGTACACTTTATTCAAATTTTCTCAAAAGCACTTGGAAATCAAGTGAACCAACAATATCAACAATACCTACTCAATACAAAAACTCCTCAACATGACCACACTAGAGGTTGACATCAATGAAAATAATAATGAAAACATAGTGCAACAATCTCCAACACATTGTTGCAGCCTATCATGGACTCAAAATGGCTCAAAGCAAAGAGTATAGGAAGGACTAGTTGGAGGGTGACTCTCTAAACATTATAAATAATTTGAAGAATGCTTCACCTCCATCTTGGACTATTGAGACCTTGGTGAGGGATTCCATTGAAATTATCAATTCCTTTGATAATTTTTATATCTCCCACATATTGAGAAAGGGAAATATGTTCGCTGATTTCTTTGCTAGCTTTGGTCTTAGAGAAAGAAAGGAGTGGGATTTAAATGATCCTATTCCTTTTGAGGCAATGACTATTATTAACAATGACTACTAATCTCAAGTTGCTATTGATCTTATTTTGCATTGAGTTGTGCATTTCCTTATTCATGTGGCCTAATATGAATGGGGGTGTTCAATTTTTAAGGATGGGGGATGACTTTTGCATGGACTAGAGTTCAAATTCATCATTTCATATATGTCCTTTTGTTGGCTTCGTACAGATTCTGGGTAATATTCGTCTTAGTTTCCAGAGTCTTGTAGTTTATAATTTTGCTCTGGGTGGTATCTGTCTTATTTTCTTGAGGTTTTTGCTTTGTGCTTGGCCTCTATTTGTTAAGTCTTTTGTGATGGGTGGGGACAAAAACTGTGTCGAACCAAAGCCTTGTGTTTCTACTAAGCAAAAGGAGGTGTTGGAGATTTTAGAGAAGGGTGGCTTAAATCTGTATATGGAGAAATTGTATGGTAATAGCCCATAGGTCACTGATCTAGTTGCTCAAGGGTGGAATGAGAGAAACCTGAATTTGGGCGGAAGGGGAGTCGTCGTTGATGAAGAATTCATAGCCTAAATTATTGGCTTGGCTATGCATGGTATGAAGGTGTTCAGAGACAAAAAAGAATTGCAGGTTGCAATGTCTATATTCTTTAAAGGGAATGAGGTTGCTGATTTGAAGATGGTAAAGAGTGGTGGTTATCAGAGGAGCTCCTTAAAAGCATTGTGGCATGATGTTGTTGAAGAGATTATGAGGTATGTCACCTTGGAAGACATGTATATGACAATTAACACTTACCATTTCCTTTTTCTTAACCATTTCGGGCATAAGAAATGGATTTCCTTTCCTTACTACTTGTTGATGTCACTTGACTCGGGGATTAAGGATCATATGAAAAAACCCCAAAACCCTGTCCTACATGTGGGGTTAATTCTCCTGATCTATGAACACATCAAAGTTCATGAGGTGCAAAAACCTCTTGTGTCCCCGAAGGAAGATATTGCTAAACCTCGAGAGGGTTATGAGATGGTGTTAGAAGAGGAAAGGGTTAGTAAAAAATCTAAGAAGACGAGGCTTATTTTGAACAAAGAGTCTGAGTCTGATAGGGATGATGATGTTGATTATGTCTCGGATTCGTATGCCTCTTTTGAGGAGGGCCCCAATTCCTCTATTTTGGGTAAGACTAGGAAAGGGAAGTCGGATGACAAAGAGGGCTATATGACATGCAGTGATGAGGTGGTTGTGAATGTTCATTCTAAGGGGGTTAAGAACAAAAATGAACTATATGGGGAAGCTTCCTCTCCTCCCCCAGTGACTAGATAACTGCAAGAGACTGAGGATGGGAGCTGGAAGAGAAGGGTGTTGAGAACTCTTGGCCAACTCTTGGAGAAGGGTTTCTCTCTTTCCCTGGCTAGAGGTATCTTTGGTGAGGCTTCTTTGGGTGCTGACATTGGGATGCAGAAGTAGGGGAAGGAAAGGGCTATGGGTGGAGGACATACCGTGGGAACTAGCAAAGCAAATGTGGATAGGCTGATGAAAAGGAAGGTTGTTGCGGAGGAAATCGCCTGCTCCATTCGAAAGATGAAGACTCCTATCTCCATTGGAAAAGGTAAGGATATTTATGTTGATAAGGTTCATGTTAGTCCTTCTGATGAGGATGTTGTTGTGGGGAAAGGGATTGAGAACTTTGACAAAGAGGATTTGTCTGATGTGTTGGGCTTGACTCGTGATAGTGCTAATGTGTTGTTTAAACTTTTTAAGTGGTTCTTCCATGAGATTAACATGGCTAATGCTATAATTAGAGGTATTGATAGAAAGGTTGAGGATCCTTCTATCCACAACCAAATTGATGATCTGATGGAATCTCTTGATACTATGGCTAATACTGTGGTGGAGGAAACCATCAATTTGAAACAGAACTTGGAAGGGAGAATCTTATCCCTTGAGGATAAAATAGATAAAATGTGGAATGTTGTGATCAAGAGTGGAGATGTCCCTAAGGTTTTGGGAATTTTTTACTCTTCCAAGGTGATCTCCCTTATGATTACTGTAAAAAGAGAAAGGATACTGTGTCTGCTGATGATACTACTATTGTGGGTAAGCTGTTGGATGTGGATTTTGCTGGTGAGAAGGGTGGTGTTAAATGTAGTGTTTTGAGTGGTGGGGTAAGAATTGGTGGGTAGGGGGTTAGAACTAGAAACAAAATGAAAGCTCAAGACGGGGCCTCTGGTATAAAGGTGTCTGATACTGTGGATAATGTGTAGAAGATGGTTGCTAGTGAAATGGAGGTTGTTGAGATTCTGAACAATATGTAGTGTTGTTGGTTGGATGCCTTCTTTTTGGCTGCTTTTTGGTTGTTGGTTTGCTATCATTGGGCTGATTGTTGTGTATTATTGTTTTCTTTTTTTATTAGCTAATTTTTTTTGTAAAGGGTTCCGGGCCCCTTCGAAACCTATTTTTTACCTCCAATCAAAACAATCTCCAACACATTTATCTTCTTTAAACTTATTGCATCATTCTATGTGTAGCTATGAAGCAATATGGTGAAGTATAGAGTGGTTTTTGCTTTGATTTAGTTCATTTATTCATGTATACATGGATAATAGCTTGGAGACCTTAAATTTTAGGATCTTTACATGCTTTTCTTTAATTATATGTTAGTATTTTCTTACCAAATGGTTTGGATTCATAAATATTTCCTCTAAATGATTTAGATTCATGAAATTATGGAGTAATACATATGTTGAATTTGTTAAATATTTATGTTACTTTGTTTGGTACTACTATTATTGAGTTGAAAAACCATAGGCCCCTCATGATTAACAACATTTTTTCACAAAAAATCCTGCATGAACCTATTACATCAAGACCTAACATTCCCAAGCCTTAGGATAGCTAATATCATCTTTAACTAAAAAATATTAGTGATTCTTTCAAGATAGATAGGTTATTTTGTGCATTTGAGCAAAGATTTATCTGCATGTTGGTGTGTATAACATCCACATCAACAACTAGTATCAAAATTTTATCTCCATGTCTCTGAATGTAAACTATATGATTCAAGTGTAAGCAAGTGAAACTAGATGCAAGCAATAAACCATCAATTTTCTCATACCAAGCCCTAGGAGCATGCTTGAGAGCATATAAAGAATCATGTAACCTACAAATAAGTAAATATTCTTAGATAAAACCTTGAGGTTGCTCCATATACATCTCCTCATGAAGATCATCATGTAGAAAGGAACTCTTCATGTCCATCTGATAAACTAGCCATCTATGTGATGCAACAATAGAAATAACAAGGTAAATTGAATCCATCTTGGCTATAGAGGAAAATGTCTTTGGGTATTCAATATCATCAACCTATGAAAAACCCTTAGCCACAAGATGTGCCTTGTATATTTCAATAAAATGATCAACTACATATTTGGTGTGATACACCCACTTGCATCGAACCATCTTTCTTCCCTTAGGAAGAGTAACTAAATCTCATGTATTAGTCTTCATCAATGAAGAATAATCCTATGACATAGAACTATCCAAATCTAGAATACCAAAAGATCCTTTGAAAAGCTCTATGAGTTTGGAGATATAACATGAATCAAAATACTAGTGTTGGAATTCTATGAACAAGTGTGTCTAGAGGATGAAGGATCACCAACTAAAGAAATAGCCTCCTCAACAACACTTCTAGCCCACTTGGGAAAAACATGAGTGGTAGGAGGTGGTGGTGGTGGATCAGGACCATCATTTGCAATATCCTCAAGAACTAAGGTATCATGATGAGAGGAAGAAGGTGGAGTAGGTAGTGAGGAAGAAGAAGATGATGGAGAATATTTTTGTGTGAAATACTTGTCAAATTGGAAATCTCTATGAAAGTGGACATCCCTAGTGAATAGATCAAATAACCTATAAGCTTTCACATCCTCACAATAACCAACAAAGATGTATTGTTGAATATTCCTCTCATTTGTCTGATGTTGACCATCCAATATAAATTCCCAAGCTTCACTACCAAATACTCTAAAGAAGGAAACATTAGGCTTGATTTTGGACCAAGCCTCCTTTGGAGTGAGGTTCTAAACTACCTTGAGGGGATTTTGGTTCTAAATATAGTTGGCACAATTGATAGCTTTAGCCCAAGATGATGGGGCCATATACCTAGACTAAAGCATACAATTTTCCATCTCTTTTAATGATCTATTCTTTCTTTCAATAACACTATTCTATTGAGAAGTATAGGGAACTAAATACTATGTTGAATACCATGTTCAAGATAATATTCCATAAAGGCCTACTTCACATATTCCCTCCATTACCTATGCAGATTTGCTAAATGGAAGAACCTAATTGCTTCTTCAAGAACACCTTGAAGGTCTTGAAAGTGTGGAAGATGTCACTTTTGTAATTAAGAAACACCCAAGTGTGACAAGATTAATCATCAATAAAAGTGAGTACATACTTGGCTCCTAAAAATGAAGAATTTAGAAATGACATGAAGTCACTATCAACCAACTCAAGTAAGGTAGTAAAAAAATTGACCTTACCTTTGAAAAGGGATCTTGATGATGATTTGCAAGTATACAACTTAAAAATGCACTCTATGCAAGACACCCTAAGGAATCCAAGTACCATATTTTTAGTGCTCAATTGTTGAAAATACATATAATTGAGTTGTCCAAACCTCTTGAGCCAAATTCTACTCAAAGAGTCAGCATGGGCAATATGTGATGCTCCAAAAGATGATTTAAAACCATGAAACATATACAACCAAGATCCATGATCTACTTTGCGTAAAGCAATAATCCTCTCTAGATTAAATGTAGTTGTCGAATAACTACATCATATGGTGAAAACTCAACTACCTTTCCATCACCAGTATGACAAATATGGTGACCTGAAAAGAGAGTTTTTGAAATCTCAAAAACACAGAGAACATCATCAATGATACCCTTTGTCGATTGTACTATACATGACCCCATAACTATAATCTATGAAGAGTTTTCCACTGAAATATGATAAATAGTGTTATTACAAATAAATGTTAAAAGATCCTATGGGTGAGTCATATGGTGTGAAGCTCTGGAGTAAACTATCCAACTGTCCTTGGATGAATCCAAACCTCTAGCTATAAGGGAATGTTCCTTAGTAGGTTTGGGAAGATCAATGTTATGTCTTTGTATGACCTCTTCCAAAGCTACAATCCTCTTATGACAAACTTTTCTATCATGATTTTGTAATCCACAAAAAAAGTACAATAGAGAGTCTTTTTAGACTTATAAGGCTTCTTTCTTGACTCTGTAGAAGATGTGTCTTGTGCATTGATTGAATTATTTTTCTTAGATGATGGCTCATTTTTGAAGCTAATTCTGCCTTAGGTTTAGAAGGCTTCTTTCCTTTTTTCCTTAGATGTTTGGACAAGGAATTCCTAACTATTTGAAGAGGTGATATCATCCATAGATATTAGTTTAGATTTTTCTTGTGTAAGTTTGTCATAAAAATATTCAAAAGATGAAATTACATGTGTTGTTCCAAGAGTATCCATGGTAGAGTAAAAGGAAGAAGAAAATATCTAATAATGACCTCTTCACTTTGACAAAATAATGAAGACACTCTTTATTTTTGTTAAAAACACGGATCAGAGGAGAAACTCATAATTGAGCTCTAATATTATCTTCTCATTGATTCAATTTATAGCCAAATACATAATAAATACTATGTCCACTGTAGATCAGAGTTAGCTACAACATTTATGGTGGACAGGTGAGATAAGAGGCATGGACGACGTAAGGCAGTTGAAGATGATGTTGGAAATTTGGGTTGATTCTTGGTCGATTGGTTGTCTGTGTCGACAGACCTTGTTTGGTGGATAATTAATTTACTCTTCCAACAATTTTTTTGTTTTATCACAACCTTGAAGCCTGGAAAGCAAAGAATTATATTAAACTAAACCAATAAATCTTCAATAGAAGAGAAGGCATCTTGAGACAATGTTGTTAATTCAACATCTAATTATAGAACCTTGAATTCAACAATTTTACCAAAGAGATCATAAAATTTGTTCCACATTTTCTTAGAAGTTGTACAACTAGAAATATGGAATTCCAAATTATAAAAAACAAGGACTATTATTCTTATTGTTTCATCTAACTTGTTTGGATAAGTAAACTACTCAAACTCCATAGTAAATTGAATTTGTTGTCTAGTAACCATTTTCCATAATCCCTTAGATTGAAGTAATTATTGTACTTTGACTTTCAATGTGTGGAAATTATGTGGAGTTAACAAGTTGATTTTAGGATCCATGATGCACGTATAACAAGACACTTGACCCCAAAATTGTATTATATCTTAAATTAGATGCCTCTAAAAAGATACAAAACAAGAATTACAAGTTTGTGTCGAGTTTGGAAGCCAAATCATCCATTTATAACTCATGGATATTTTTACAAATAATGAAAAATGGGATTTCCTAAACCAAATTTTCATTATAAATTTGGAATCCTTGTGAAATTTTGATGAATTTAAAAAAAAGAAGTGTTTTTTTTATAAATGAAGTGAAAGTTATGTCTCGTCAAAAAATGCACAAAATACACTTATATTTGAAGGTTAAAAAAGAGATTAAATAGGTACAATCTTGAAAATGTCTTGACATAAAAATGTCGAGCTTGTAAAGATCTTTCTAATGATTATTCACACTTCAAATTTTTGATGCTCCATTTGCTAGTTATTGTAAAAAGAAGAAAACCACCCTTTGACAAACAATAATCATGGCATAAAGTTTTCTAGTTAGAGATATGAGAATTTAACTAACCTATAGCTTGAACATTTTGTGGAAATGATTAAAGTAGAGGTTGTTAAAAAAACTAACATATTTGTGTAAAAATAGCTAAGGAATAACAATTGTAATCAGACAACAAATGCCAAGAAAGGGATTAAGCTGCTAAGTGTCGATGGAGTTTCACAAAGTTGCTAGTTGGAGGAGTCCCTTGGGGAAGTGATGCCATGTGAAGGGTAGCTCCCATGCAAGGAGATATAAGTGCCTTTGAATGAATCTACTATGGAGTTGAGGGACATCTGAGAAGTGCATGTAGATTTTGATGCCACATAAGAAGGTGAAGAAAAAAAATTTGAAGGTAGTAGAAGCACAGTTTACAATTTGAAATAGTGCATGATTAACAAAGATGTGTTTAGGTTTACTGGAGACAAAGGCAAGGAAAAATCCTGAAACCTCTCAACCAAAGGTAAGGAACCACAATCATGGATGAAGAAGTCAAATATATGATACCTCTTTGATGAGGTAGTGAAAGACAATGCAAGCCACACAAGTATGGAAAAGTGGGCAGTACTGTGTGAACGACTCTTGAGGTCGTGGAGGGGCGTGTAAAGGTCTGTATGTCAAAAATAAGGAAGGACTCATTTCAATGGTTGTTCTTGTTGATGAAATGAGTAACCCTGACCTTAAACAATCAAACTAATGAAATCGGCCTCTGCTAAAATTTGTACGACTAAATCACCACACTAGGAGCTAAAATCCTTGCCTGTGGCAAAACATGATAAACCTACAAAATAGGCCAAATTTTCCATGGTTTCTTGTAAAAAACAAAATTTGACCAAAATAGGGGTAATTAGAGGGTGATTTAGCCCTCTACTAAAAACAAATAAATTTTTGATAAAAATCTATACAGTACAAATTTGTATGGTATTGTACAATATAACAAGGTATAGTTCCAAAAAAATTGCAAATTTTCAAAGTTATCATTTTTTGTGAAACAAAAGGTAATTCTTTGTTTCTTGGACCTTTGGGATGCAATAGTGAGGTCCATTTGCCTCCATGATGCTTCATTGATAGGGAAAGAAACTTGATTCACCAAAAAATAAGAAATAACTTGCAATTCAATGCTCTAATGCCATGTTGGAGCAGCAAATAATGAATGTAATATTCAATCTACCATGAAGTGAATCAAGCACAATGTAAAAGCCAAATAACTATCATAGAATGTGTAGAATACAATGAACACTCCTTGTTTATATAGAACAAAAAGGAGGTAGGAAGGTGAAATAGAAACACTAACTTACCCTCCAAGTGATGTGACACATGTAGAACACTTGGGACAAGTGTGAAGACATGTGTCAAGTGTTTATGAGGTGAGACAACTAAAACACTAGGTGAACTTAAGCTAGTGTGAATAAGACTACTAGGCGTAGGAACTATATAAAAGATAACTAGATTCATAAAGACACTTTTCACACTAACAAATGAAACTACAAGGCATGCAAGCTTAACTGAAATAGAACAACAAAAAAGAAAATAGAAGTAGAGAAAAAAAAACTAGCAACTAAAAGAAACAAAACCAAGGACCCAAGGAAAGCTTAATTGATTGGGTCCCAATTCTTTAGTAGAGCATCCAACGATGCCTCCCAATCTTCTTTAGTCTAGACCTTCTTGTCATACCCATATTTTAATGTGGATCTAACACAAAAATTGCATTTTTTTTAAACAACATAGGTTCACATCCTAACACATATACATCATTCCACCTTTGCATAATGCGACTTCTAAAGTCTAACATTATTTGATAATATTATATTGAATGAGGAATAACTCATAGTTTAATTAGTTATAGGTTCTTGTTGATCAACTCCTTTGGTCTAGTTTTATAAATGTTTGGCTCTAAATTCTTACAAATGTCTTGAGTAGAGTGTGCTAACAAGAATATTACTACCAATAAACTTATCACGTAACTTGCACCTTTGTCTTCACATTTTCCTAATATTCCATAGCATCTTAACTTGGTTAAATTGATTTAATTGTAGAGTAGTTGACCTTAATATAGTTATTTTGACATTCATTAATTCAAGAGAGCATGTATGCAACTCTCTGTACTTCTAAACTCACACTGGTGCAGGAGCACCACTCAAAGCTCATTTGAATTTGTTTGGGTTTGAATGGAAAGAGGTTGTCTTAGGAGTTTTTGGTCTTAAAGTGTGGCAATAAGGTCCAACAGACCATTAGAATATATGTAGGAGGTCATTTTTGTAAAGCAACACAATGTTGTCAATGATGCATAAAATGTAAGAACTTGTAATGGTGGGTCCTAGATGGAATTTGGAGTTTTGAGTCTTAGATTTTGATAAATAAGGTCTTAGGAGATCATATAATATTGTTTTGAGTCATGTTTAATGGTTTTTAGAAGGTTTGGGGTCCAAAATTGGGAAAATGCCAAAGTTGTTAAAAAATTGCCAATGTTGTAATGCAAAAATACAAAATTCAAGGAACTCAACGGTCATGGGGAAATTTAAAAGTAAATTGGTAGATTCGAGGGAAATAGTTGGCTGAATCATGTTTAAATACATGCCCTCAAATGATGTATAAGGTTGTTGAACATTTTGTGAAGGAGAATCCATACAAAATATCCTTGTTCTTTGGCAAATTTATGTGTTTTTGTATCAAAATATGATCTTGCAGGTGTTTGTACGTGACCGTACATTAGGAACTTGTGTAGAAAAATTTGAAATTTGTTGAAGAATTGTCTTATCTTTTTTTGCATCAATACTAATGGTGGTTCATTGAATTTAAGTTAACATTCCTCCAAATTGTCGTTGACAGGCCTACAGGGCAGAGTTTTGATTTTGAGGTCTTAAGTATGTTATAAGCCCATTCCACTACTGTACTTACTATATCTCTGTGGAATGGGTATAAACATGAAGGCTCTAGGGTGGTAGAATGCAGGGTAGAGTCTGTATGATGAGTTATGGGAAGAGGTTGTGATTGTCCTGAGGGTTTTGTAATGCATTTGAAGAAGAAATTGAAGGTTTTGTGAGGGATTTTGTTAAAAGGGCATGAGTGGAGGCTGTGACAAGATAAGTTGAGTGAAAGAAGGCATAATAAAATGTGTTTGAGGAAATTTTAAGATTGTAAGAGGTCAGGAACTTAGTGTTTGAATAAACCCTACCTACAAATAGTGAAAAAGAGAGTTTGCTGGTTCAACAATAGGGAAAAGGTTTGGAGCCTTAGAACCTGAAGAATTTTTCTATTTGTTGATTGGTTTAAAGGTCTAAGAGGTTTGTAAAAGTTGGTGGTGAAATTTTAGAGGTCTTCCTTTGGAAAACAGACCTAATTGGTCTTTTAGGGCAGTGTAGTTCAAGGGTTTGTGAGAATTGTTCAAAGGGGACCTTAAGGGGTTTTGAAATATGTTTAAGAGGGAATTTAAGGGTGTTTAAAACAATTAAGAGTTTGGTTGTGGTGAGAACCATTGAGGAGAAAAGTGGAGGAGACTCGTTCTATAGACCTAGTTGGCAAGGCTGAGTAAAATTGAGAAGGGTGTTTCTTAAGGGTTTGAGAGTTAGATTGTTGTTTTCTCTAACTTGTTTGTGTTGTTTAGGTGAAATAAATTCTATCCCTACATTAGTTGGTATCAAAGCACATGACACAGGTTCATGGAAGATTGAAAGTTGTTGATTGAAGAAAAGGAAGAAAGAATTTGAATAGACAAATTGATAAGATGTCTCCAAAGAAGGATAATGTAGTGAGAAAGATGCAAGAGATGGAAGAAAAGATGGAAAGGGAGATAAGAAAGATGAAAAAACTTCAAAAGAGATTTGTAGCAAGGTTGGAAGATGTTGAGATAGGAAAAAAGAGAGGAATGGTTTTGAGTGAAGATAGTGAAACTAAAGATGAAGAAGATGAAGAATTTGAAGATTTTGAAGAATAATTAGATGCTAAAGAATAGAAGATGGCAAGGATTTTGAAGGCAGTAAAAGGTAACAAGCATAAGGTAAAAGTTGAATTACCAATGTCTGATGGTAGTTTAGATGAAGAATATTTGTTAGATTGGATTTCTGCTTTAGAATATTTCTTTGAATGTGAAGAAGTTTCTGATGATGAAAATGTGAAGATAGCCAAGATTGAATTGAAGGGGAATGCATTAGTTTGGTGGGACTATGAACAGGAAGAGAGGAGAAGAAGAGGTAAGTCAAATATTTCTTCATGGGATAGGGTGGTAGCAAAGTTAAAAGGATTTTTTTTGCCAAAAGATTATGCCATTTAGATGTCAAAGAAAATTCAAGATTTAAAGCAAAGAGAGATGGATGTAAAGACCTAAACTAATGAGTTTTACAAATTGAGTATAAGGGTTGGACATGTAGTAGATGATGTTGATAAAGTAGCCAAGTACCTTAGTGGGTTGAGATTTAACATCCAAGATGAGATAAGTTTTCTTAATCCAAAAACCATTAAAGAATGTTATTAGATGGTAATAAGAGAAGAAGAATAGGTCAAAAGGAGACAAGAAAAATCAACAAGAGGAAGGGGCAGCACTTCAAGAGGTAGAGGCAGATTTACTTCTTCAAGACAAATCAATGAGAGTCAAGGTGATGCACAAAAAGGCCAAGAATCATTTGCAGATTTCAAAGGTGGATTCAAGGGATCAAGAGGCTGATATGGAGGTAGGAATCCTAACATATTTCCAGGAAGGTGTTATAAATGTAATGAGTATGGTCACCCTGCTTGCAAATGTCCTAAAAACCTTAGTGCTTCATCAAGTAGTGGAGAAAAGAGGAATGAAAGAAGAGCTCAGATTGTGCAGGAGGATGAATGTGAAAGTTCAAGTTCAAAAACTCTATGTGTTGTACCTGAAGTTGGTGAAAATATGATGGTAAGAAGAACTTTGTATCAAGCATCCAAGGAGATGGAGATGGCTCAAAGAAGGAAATTGTTCAAAACAATTTGCAAGTGCAAAGGTAAGGTGTGTAAAATTGTGATTGATTTAGGGTCTACAGATAATATTGTTTCTTGTGAAATGGTTAACAAGTTGCAGCTAGAAAGGATCCCTCTTGAAAAGCCATATCATGCTTCATGGGTGAGTAATGATCAATCAACTCTTGTTAAGGAGCAAGCATTAGCTGAATTTCAAATTGGTGCATATAGGGATCAAGTACTTTGTGATATCTTACCAATGAGTTGTTTCCATTTACTCCTTGGTAGACCATGGCAATTTGATAGTCACTCTATTTATGATGGGAGAGCTAACACTTATAAGGTTTTGAAGGATGGTATCAATTTTATCCTAACTCCATTGTAGGAGGGTAGAAAACAAAAAAACAAGGAAGCTAACATTATTACCTTTGGAAAGAAAGAGTTTGAAAGGTTTGTAAGTTATGAAAAAGAAGGGAAGAAGACATTAGCAGCCACTTCAAGGTCAGAAAAGGATAAGACAATGAATATGTAGGCTACCACAATCATAGGAAACAATAAAGAGAGTGAAAACAAGGTGAAGAGGAATGAGTTTGAGAAAGGAAAAGGTGAGAAGATAGAAGGTAAGTTGAAAAAGTGAGACAAAATAGAGGTTGGGACAATGTTTTTCCAATAGTTGGTAACATGTTGCAGGGCAACCAAAAGCTGAAAGTATAGAGGCAAACAAGTCTGATAGGGTAGAGATTAAAGAGAAAGGATATCTGAGTATAAAAGTGAAAGGAAAGGAGAAGGTGAAGTGTGAAGATAGAGGTAATAGAGAAGTAGATGAATACAATATTGAAAACAGTGAGTGTGCAGGTGTAAGAGTAGGTACTAGGAAAATCCAAAGCAAAGGAAGAGTCAAGAGATGTGTGATAGGGAAGTCAAGGAAAAAGAGAGCAATGTTAAGTGATAGGCAGTATGATTTTAGAGAAATAATTGAAGGACAACAAAGTATACTACAAGGGAAGAGAAAGAGAGAAAGTGAAGACCAAGGAGGTGTAGAACAAAAGTTGGAGTGGTATAAAGTTTATTTCCAAGAGACTTGTGAAGAATTCAAAGGTGGTTGCATGGTGCAGGAGCACCACTCAAAGCTCATTTGAATTTGTTTGGGTTTGAATGGAAATAGGTTGTCTTAGGATTTTTTGGTATTAAAGTGTAGCAATAAGGCCCAATAGACCACTATAATATATGTAGGAGGTCATTTTGTAAAGCAACACAATGTTGTCAATGATGCATAAAATGCAAGAACTTGTAATGGTGGGTCCTAGTTTGAATTTGGAGTTTTGAGTCTTAGATTTTTATAAATAAGGTCTTAGGAGATCATATAATATTGTTTTGAGTTATGTTTAATGGTTTTTAGAAATTTTGGGGTCCAAAATTGGGAAAATGCCAAAGTTGTCAAAAAATTACCAATGTTGTAATGCAAAAATACAAAATTCAGGGAACTCAGCGGTCATGGGGAAATTTAAAAGTCAGTTGGTCGGTTGGAGGGAAGTAGTTGGCTGAATCATGTTTAAATACATGCCCTCAAATGATGTATAAGGTTGTTGAACATTTTGTGAAGGAGAATCCATACAAAATATCCCTATTCTTTCGCAATTTTTTGTGTTTTTGTATCAAAATTTGATCTTGCAGGTGTTTGTACACGACCATACATTAGGAACTTGTGTAGACAACTCTAAATTTTTTTGAATAATTGTCCTATATTTTTTTTGCATCAATACTGATGGTGGTTCATTGAATTTAAGTTAGCTTTCCTCCAAATTGTTGTTGACAGGCCTATAGGGCAGAGTTTTGATTTTGAGGTCTTAAGTATGTTATAAGACCATTCCACTATTGTGCTTACTATATATCTGTGGAATGGGCATAAACATGAAGGCTCTAGGGTGGTAGAACATAGGGTAGAGTCTTTATGATGAGTTATGGGAAGAGGTTGTGACTGTCCTAAGGGTTTTGTAATGCATTTGGAGAAGAAATTAAAGGTTTTGTGAGGGAGTTTGTTAAAAGGGCATGAGTGGAGGATGTGTCAAGATAAGTTGAGTGAAATAAAGCATAATAAAATGTGTTTGAGGAAATTTTAAGATTGTAAGAGGTTGGGAACTTAGTGTTTGAATAAACCCTACCTACAAATAGTGAAAAAGAGGGTTTGTTGGTTCAGCGATAGGGAAAAGGTTTGGAGCCTTAAAACATAAAGAATTTGTTCATTTGTTGATTGGTTTAAAGGTCTGAGAGGTTTGTAAAAGTTGGTGTGAAATTCTAGAGGTCTTCCTTTGGAAAAAAAACCTAATTGGTCTTTTAGGTAGGGAAAACTTTAGTGGCGAATCTTTGCCAATTGGCGAATTCTCTCTCCCAATAGGGTGTCCAAATAACTTAGATTTTACAAAGTATAGGTCCAATGCATTCCCATTCATCAATGAGTTTTTTTTATGAGGCATATTTTAGCAACAAATTCGCCATTGTCAAACTACATGTTTCAATTGCACCGACTAATATTTTCGCCTGGAATCCCGAAAGCATTTAATAAAACACCTATATATTCACCAATACTATTAAAACAACATTGTATCAGGACCCATTTCGCCAATTAAAATTTACAAATAGTTGCTTGTGAAGACCCATTTCGCCAACTAAAATTTATAAATAGTTGCTTATGAGGACCTATTTCACTAATAACATTAAAAAATAATTACATTTGAGGACACATTTCGCCTTGAAAATTACAACGTATCGTTGTATAAGCATGCGAGATTGGCCAAATTTTTAATATACCATTTAAAAATCCTGTAGAATTCACCAAATATGGAATCATAGACTGATATAAATACAATCGAAAGTGTCATTTATTCTTACACATTTTGTTCAGTTTTGAGGTTCTACTTCTCCATTCGGAAATCAGCGAAAGCCAAAAATGTAGACTTTAAAGGTGAGTGATCATTTCTTCATAGTGTTATTAGTTATAATAATAAGTTTTCTTTATCTCTTTTCCATTCTTGCTTGAACAAAGTGAACCTTAGAAGTTAGAACCAAACTTTGAAGTTTTCAAGTTTTCAAAACCTCTGACCCACTGAGTAGAAAGATGACCAAGAAAGACTTGCAACTCAACAAAGTGAACCATCAACCAAGTTGGGGAATCGCGAAGTTATGAAAATTTAGAACTCCACAACAAGGTTATATAACTCTGAGGACTAGCGACTAACTTTAGGAAAAGCCAATTATTTTATATTGTATTCCATGGTATTGAATTTGACATGTGATTTATTATTAATCCATTCCATGAACAAAAACAAATACAATCAAAAGTGTCATTTATTCGGAAGTCAACCAAAGCCGAAAATGTAGACTTCAAGGTGAGTGATCATTTCTTCATAGTGTTATTAGTTTTAATAATAAGTTTTCTTTATCTCTTTTCATTCTTGCTTTAGTCTTAAAGATGATATTGAGTAGGTAATGGGATCTATATTATTATTCTTTGTCCTTAAACAAGAAGATATTTTTTCCAATTTTTTTTTGAAGTGAGAGATGAATATGTCAAGTGAATCAGAGATCAATATGTTGAGCGACTCGAGCAGCAAGGGTAAGGCTCCTGCTACTCCTTAGGGTGGTGAAGAGTCTCCTGCCACTTCTCAGTCTCCTTTCGCTCCCCAGGGTGGTGAAGAGACTCCTACGACTTCTCATACTCCTTTTGCTCCTCAGGGTGGTAAGGCTCTTGCTGCTCCTCAAGGTGGTGAAGAGACTCCTGCCACTCCTCAGGCTCCTCAGGGTGGTGAAGAGACTCTTGTCGCTCTTAAGGGTGGTGAAGAGACTGGGAGGCCATCAAAACACCCAAAACTTAGACGTACCATATAGTCTTACTTTGGAATTTCCAAATCTTCTGATGGAGCTACATCATCAACTGTTCCACCAAATATTGGTAGCATTCCCAATACCTCACCACCATCGGAAGGTCAAGTTGAGATTGTCATTGATTTAAATCAAAATGTATCAAATTAGGATAGCCATACTGCAAAAGATGTTCCAAGTGATACCCTAGGCCCGGTTAGCTAGAATGAGATAATTGACTTGGATGAGGATGATGATGTTGGTAGCAAGAAAAGGAAAAATAAACCAAAAAGGGGCACGAGTGGGAAATGACAAGGTGTTTTCAACTTGGTTGGTTGTCAAAATACCCATTCATGGTACCAGTGGGGATTGGCAATGCAAACGATATTGAAAAGGAAACATTGGCCAAATGTAAGATTTGTAGTTGGAAATTTGGAAGAGCCAAGACATTGCAGCTAAAGATTAACACTATAGAAAAGCATATCGGTAAATTTTATGAAAAACAAATCATAAACAAAAAGGAAGAATTAGTTGTACGATGGAAATCAAAGGAAGAATGTCTTCATGTTAAGTATGTCGCAGATTATGAAGAGCATGAAAAAATAATGTCGAACATTACTGCATGTAAAGGTACACTTGAGGTTCAATTTGGAAAAGAAATGGAAGGAGAAAATCTGTCAAAAACTGTTTAGATGAGTGTTGTTTTTCATATTTTGTCCAGAGGGCATCCTATGACAAACTGCCTAGAATATTCTAGTTTATTATCTTATTTGAATGTTCCTCACTATCGCTTGTCACATTGGTTAGTAAACGCTGGATGGGATTGGGAAAATTGTCTTGCTATAGTGGAAAAGGAAGATTTAAAGGATAAAGTAAAAGAGTCAAATTTCATCACATTATCTTTAGATGAAGTTACTACAGTAGACAATACTTTTTGGGTCTGTATGCATTTGTATATTGTACAACAACATGCTCGCCAAGCTCATCTTCTCTATGTTCATAAAATGAAGACAATTCAATAGTGCAAAATATATTTGAACTAGTGAAAAAATATTTGAATGAAATTGTAGGTATGGATGAGTTGACAACTGTGAAAAATTTGTGTGTAGGAGGTGATGGAGCTATAGTGATGAAAGGTCAAAGGACTAGTGTTTGCACAAAGTTACAAACTACTTGTGCACCATACATGCTTGGCATTCATTGCATGGCCCACATAATGAATTTATCATTCAAAATTGTTAGCAAGTTTCCTACAGTATCAAAAGTAAAAAATCTAGTCTGTGAGATCCATGCATACTTCTACTGAAGTCCTAAACATTTCACAGAATTTCAAAATTTTGCTGAGGGAATAACACCAGGAAACAAGCTTCTCAAGGATGTCAATACTAGATGGATCTCCCTGCATGGACCAGCACAACGAGTTATTTTAGAATATTAATCTTTGATTGGAGTGATGTACAACATAGTAGACAAAGCTCTTGACCTCTTACATAGGTTAAGTGATATAGAGGCACTCTTGACTTTAACTAGTCTTCTCCCCATGCTAGATGTGATGAACGAGCTTGTGAAGAAAGCCCAAGATAGAACTATGTATATTAATGAATATGCCAATCTATGTAAACTTACATGCTTGGCCCTCGATCATCTATATCTATATCTAACACAAGATGGCCCAAATTATTTCATGTGGCAAAAAATTACTGATTTGAATGATCCCGATAATTATTTACAGTTTAATGCAAGCATTCAATTATGCATCTGTGTACATGAATATGAGATACAAATGTACCAGTGTAAGAAAGCCAGACGCTCTACTAGAGAAGTAGCTATTAACGCAAAAGATTTTCAAGGCATTATTAAATATTTTGGTGATAATTTGAATGAAATTGCAAAATCTCTTTCCTCAGAGATTCGTGAAAGATTCCCTCGACATGAAATACTTGAAGCCATGAGTATTGTGTATCCTCAATTTTGGGAAAACCGAGATAACCCCACATTTTTTCATGCTCAAGTAAAAATCTTGATCGAACAATTTTCATAAACTATAACATATGATGAGAAGAAAATAGAAGGAATTTTAGATGAAGCTAAGCTTAGAAAACAATGTGAGAATTTTGCAATAGCTATGAGGGACCAGTATAAATCCATGGGCAAGGACAAGGCCTTTGAACTAGGATCAATATAAAAGGTTTGGACAAGCTTAGGTCAGAGTGAAATATTGTGTGGTTCAATATTAGAATATTTCAAACTTGTTGATTTATGTCAAACAATGATATTGGGGTTAGTGGAGGATGAGAGAGTTTTCAGTACATTGGGGTTTTTGAAATCAAAGTTAAGAAACAAACTAAACAAGAATTTGGAAAATTGCTTGAGGATGAAAGGAACTGTGTATAATGTCAGAAATTTTCCTTTTGAAAGGGCACTCACAATCTGGAGGTCCACATGTGAAAGAAGAGGGGTCGGGTTGTGCAGCACTCCAATTCCAAAGGCTAGTATTGGTGGCACTGGTAGTGGCAATGGGACTCAAACAACTGACATTGACAAAAATGACACAATGAATGTTGAATTTGAGACACAGGCCGAAGAAAATGAAGAGCAGACTTGGAATAAAATTCAAGATGACTCTTTTACTTTATCTGATGATGAACGTCAGATTGAGGACCCTGAGTCTGTTTGGGAAATGAAAGAGATTCAAGAGAGTTAGTGGCTTTTAGGTATTTATATTGCACTTCATGGATCCCAGGATCAGATTCCATTATTCCATACTTTAGTTGATGATATTTTATATCGTATTCAATGAAATTGTGAATCATTGCACTTCATGATATTTTATTTTATATTGCACTTCATGAATCATATTCCAAATTCAAACTGTAGTTGTGATATTTTATGTTGTATTCCATGAAATTGTGATACTTTATATTTTATATTGTATTTTATATTTCACATTAGTCCATACATAGCATGCTTTCGGAAATTCCTGAAAAGACAACTCAAGTTTAGTCTGTACATAGCATTCAATGAGATGTTAGATGATGGCACCTTTGAAAGGCAAGATAAATCCATAATGTTGTGTGGTCGCTGAAACTTGGAACCTTAGAACCAAAGTCTAAAGTTTCAAAGTTTTTGAAACCTCCGACCCACCGACTAGAAAGATGACCAAGAAAGACTTGCAACTCAAAAAAGTGAACCATCAACCATTTCGGGGAATAGGGGAGTTATGAAAATTTAGAGCTTTGCGACAAGGTTATAGAACTATGAGGGCTAGCGACTAAGGTTAGGAAAAGCACCAAAAACACTTTCTTCACCAAAACTTAGTAGCAATGAAACTAACCAAAAATCCATCATTCCAATTCCAATAATAGATAATCCACGACATGAATTCATATAAATGTTTAGTTGATATGCTAAGTAGTCACGGAGATTGAGTATTGATGTGTGAATTGTAATGCAATTTCACTAAGATTATGGATGCCTGGAATTAAAATTGCCTTATAGTTCATATTTTAATTGTGTTAAAAGTAAAACTTGAGCATGTGCTCAGCGATTCATCACTCAACTCAATGCTTATTAGATTAATAACATATTAACAATAGTATTAGTAGCATATACAATAATGAACATAATAACAAGTGTATCTAGAAGTTGAAACCACTACCAAAATTTTTCTTCAAATGATATAATAAATAATACAGATAATTGAACATCAACACATTACTGAAGTCTGAATTTGAGCTTTTAAATTGATTATCATTGTATCACATGAAGGAATAAATAGAGGCATTGGCAATGCAAAATATTGCTCAAAGACAACTCTGCACAAAGCTGAGTTGGAACTTGGAAACTCATATTATCAAAAGTTAAATCACTACATCACCTTTTCTAGCAACTTCCACTCTTCGGGTGTTGGAATTGTCATTTTTTCTAACTGATGTTGTTTGACTTGAAGATTTGTTAACAATTCATGATTCAAATTGGAACCTGTCTTGGATTCTTCAGTTAATTTTGCATTCAGGGTTAGCAATGGTTTGATGGAATCCAAATAGGTCACCACATCTGGGTTCTGAGGAAACTGGTCCAAATCAATCTTCCTTGCATCCTCCATCTTCTTTCTAAAATCATTCCATCCAATGAATCGCTCATTTGTGTCAAAATCCTCTAGTAAACCAAGCTTTGTGAAGTTCCTTAACTTTTCATCCACCTTCTCCATCTTGTTTGTAGCCAAATGCAAATATTTCTCTGTTTCACGCATTCTCAAACACTTTTCAATGACAGATGACAACATCATTGATGTAGCAAGCCGATTAGTAATCCCTTTTGATTTCAAAACATTGTCACTGGCTTTGTAGATCATTTTTTGAATTTTAATAGCTGATTTCTCTAATGCCAACACATTTTTGTTCTCCATTAAATATTTGTTGAGCTTCTTATGACGTTGTTTGATAGCATCAATCAATTGAAACATGTCACATAAATGATCAATCCCCTGGATTATTTCATCCCAGATCTTTTGTTTCATATGCCTCATTGTTTCTCTCAAAATGAAGACTTAATTTCATTTTTTGCTTCCATCAGCTCTATGTCCAATCTTTCATTTCTTTTTCTCTCCTCCACTTTTTGTTCCCACTGTGCATTTTCATTTGCAATTCTTAGTCTTAAATTTTCTGAAGTGGATTTTTCTTCATCATATTTCTTGTTGCTCTCATCTAGCCTTTGCTTCAGTTCATTCACTATAGTCTCAATCTCATTTTGCTTATCCTCTTTCCCTTTTAATGTAGAGGAAAAATTTTTAATTCTTTTTTCTAATTCATTGCTCTTGTTATTTGTTGCTTTTCTCTTTGCTTTCTCATTTCCTAGGTTTTATAGTAACTTTTCAATTTGAATTTGCAACCTTTTTTTCTCTCTATCTTGCTTCAATAATGATGTGTACACCAATTCATTGTTCTTCTTTGATACATTAATTTTTTTAGTATTTCTAAGTCCATAAAAATCCAATTGAAAATTGTTCACCTAGAATTCAGATGGAGCCATCTGATTTGCTGGTCTATTTTGAACTGTGGGAACAAGAAATGTGTACTCCAATGATTTCTTTACTTGTGTCAAATGTGGGTAATACCATGGTTGTTGCAGGATCTGAAGTTAGAGCAGACACACTCTCCATCAGTTGCTTCTTTTCTTTTTTATTCAATTCTGATTTATTTTTAAACTCTTCAATGTAATCAAAACCCAGGGATGCAGGAACAATGGAATGCTTGAATGGTGAAGGAATAGGAGTACTTGCAGTTGTTGATGATGTCGCAACCAGAGTAACTGGAATTGGGGGAGTGCTTGGAAATAACTCCTTTGTGGTGGATCCACTGGTATTGTGACTTGGAGTTGGACCTGTCAAAATCCTTTGCCTCTTTTGTATGCCTTGATCGCTTGGTGTTTCTGTGGTATATTGTGTTGTCCTCTTGTGTGTAATTTTCTGTTGTAGCACATGTTGACCACTACTAGTACTAATACCCATACCATCACCACCAGAGGCAATGCCTGTTGCACTAAGCCCTCCACCATGGGCATGTCCTAGTTGTGATTGTGTCTAACCATGAGGATGAGGATTTGAACTTGAAGCTCTAAAAATTTGACCTGTATACCCTAGGTATACTTTTTCACCTCCAACCCCAAGGCTAGATTTATCAACTGGTTTTCTATGCTCTACATCTATTACCATCCAAGGGCCTTGTCTTTGGGACCCCAAACCACCACCTTCATAACCCATTTTTTCAGCTATGGTTGCTCCTGTAGTAAATACTTCGTTTGTGGCCTCACTTAAACCAAGTTTGAAATTGGCATGGCTTTCTTCTTCCCTATCATCATCACTTTCTTCATCTTCTCGTTCATCTGAATGCTCTATATTCCATAATTTGCTAAACTCAATATCTTCTTCATTATCTCCATACTCTGCAAGAGCTCTTGGATCACCTAGGTCCTTCCTCATAGACCAAAAGGCAGTAATTTTTTATCGTGACCAATTTTTTTCTGTAACTTCCTTCTCTAGAGAATCTTGGCATTTTTACTCTACTAGATGGTTTATGAATTTTTTAATAAAAAATTGTTGTACCTCCTAATTGTCTTTTGATGCAATGCCATAATTTCTGCTAACAATTGTTCAAAATAAATACCATTCTCAGTAGCACTTTTCTCCATTGCTACTTTGACCTCATCCGAAGAATCCTTGTTTCTCAAGTTTTTAAGCAAGGGTTTACTTTGATGTTGAATTCTACTTCCAACATTCTTATTGATTACAATCATTGATTTAATGGTGTCACATGGATCATACTGCCAGTGATAGATAGCATCAAAAAATAAAATAAAATCAAGAGATCATGTGCCACACTAAATTCTTTTCTCTCGAATGTCATCCCTACACATGAAAAAGGTAAAAAAGGAAATAAGGTCTTCTTCCCCTGACTAGTTTAAAGTGTCTTTCATCAGTACTTTGCATCTACCTTACATATTCCAAAGCAAAGACCCTTTTTGTCACATTTATTGGAAGTTTGTATGGTTGTACTTCTGATGCATAAAATCTTAGCAGAGTATATTCTTCCATTAAGTACCAATCAACCAATTGTATTTGTTTTCCTAGTTGAATGCAGTTTCTACATGACATAGGCAATCTAGGCATTGGAGTTTTTATAATTGCTTGATGTAATGGAGCCAAAAAGTAGTCTACAAAATGATTGTAGTTCCTTTTAGAATCATGCAACCTTATAACAACAGTCCATTCATATACTGGAGCCATTTTCTTTTGCTTAGGATTACTATTACCATAGGGCTGAATCTGAAGCTTGTTGGTTTGAAACATTCCTTTGAATTTGAATAAAAAAAGATAGCACAAGTAGGTTGTGAACCTAAATGTCTTGGTGGAACCTCCTTTAATCATTAAAAATTGTCTATGCATGGATTCTACAATGTGCTCAATAAAATTATATTTGGCATGTGGAACACCATAATGGATATTATACACCATTTCAAGGAGGCATGCACCCACTTCCAAATTGCTATCCAATCCGAGGAAAAATGCTAGCATGGAAATAGTATCCTTAACCCATGGTTTAAAAATATCCAATCATAAGGAGGCTTATGATCACCTTTCAATTTGTTTCTATCCTAAACTATTTTATTTAAGAAATATTTTTTCTCCATTTCATCCACTGCTTCATAATCACTAGCAAGCTTTTCTAGGTCAATGTGGATATTTCCAAATTCTTTAGTTGTAAACCCCAAGGCCAACACTTTTCCAAGTTCTTCTGCATTAATGGATAACATTTCTTCTTTGCTATCTTTATTAACAATTTCTCTTTTGTTATCATCATAATTTAGGGCACAGGCCATGATAAATTTTGGGCAAGGGAAAACCTCATGTAACATCATGCGCCCTAATCCAGTTACCCATGATGCACTGATACTATTAACTTGCATTTGCTTTGAATATTTATTCTGAGATGAGAATCTAAGTTCTGAGGTGCACCTACCATAGGTTTCAAGATCATAAATATCATGGTATTCATCAATGAAACCTGGGGTTTCAAGAAATTTTGCATAATGTATTTTTTTATCTGACATTGCTATAGTGGTATTGGTGGTAGACATGATAATACAATCAACAATATGAAATTTGTGAATTCCCTATTAGTCCTTAATTTTTCTTAATTCTTAAGCCTCTTAACCCTAAACCTAAGCTTCAAAGTTTGACAAAATAAGATTTTAAGAAACATCAACTTCAAGTGAGAAATGTAGCCATAGGAATTCTTTAACTTACCCAGATTTTGAATTTTGATTCGTGAAGTCGAAACTATGTTGAAGCTTGAAATTGGGTTACTGGAATGGCTTTGTTGGAAGTGGAACTATGGAACCCAGAACAGGGTGGTGCACTACAATGAGCAAACTGAATGACACTAAAACGTCTACTTGTTACTTACGGACTACACAGTACACAATTAGGTAGTACAATGTACATGGCTGACAACATTTAAAACAAGCCATTAAAAACAATGATTTACTCCTGCATTGACAACAAATTCTAAACCATTGATCTTTGTTAATCTAATGGTTATAGGGTGATTCTGAAGGTTTAAGTTCACAAGCATAGCGCTTTGTGCATCTCATTCTGGAATGCAACTACAACCATACATCAAATGTTCATCGAACAGTTGAGTAATTTATGATATAAATAATAAACATAAAACATGTGTTTTAAATTTGCTTTAAATTTTCTTTAAAACATGTGTTTTAAATTTTCTTTAAAGTTTAATGCGCTAGGATTGACATCAAGGCCAAGGGGCCAGAAAGTGGAAACTTAACATTTCAAAGGCCTTAATAAAATGAATTACAATGTCACATTAATAGCACATTGCACAACCATTAATAGCACTTAACTTGAAAAGGACATAATAAAATGAATTACAATATCACATTATTACATAGTACAAATACAAATGTAAGTGCAAGCACCAAGCTTCTGCTAGACCGCTGGTGAAAATTTGAAAATGTAAATGTGATACATGTATCTTTGAAAATAAATGGAACTTGCCGAGTCAACCACGAGCTCTGAAAATAAACACATGGGACTTGTCGAGTCAGCCATACCCTCATTGCTTTAAAAATAAATGCATGGGGAAAGGGGGCCAAATCAAACTAGGGAAATGGGAGCCATGAAGATACAAAATGTACCCCTTTTAGAACTAGACTAATGCAAAAGATGAGCACTAAAAATAAATGCATGGGGCTTGCCTAGTAGGCCATGGTGTCTAAAAATAAATGCAAGAAACTTGCCTGGCCAACCATGCTGGGGAAATGGGAGCTGTGAAGATACAAAATGTGCTTATCCCCTTTGAGAACCAGAGTCATGTAGATGATGAAGGGTAGTAAAAATGCTTCCACCTTCTACTTGAAGCCTCCATGCATTGGGATAGCACTTATGTCCATCAGATCTCCTCATCCTGGTTCAAAACTTGGCTGAGAAGTCAAGTGAACCAAATCAACTTCTTTCCAATTCCAACCATTCTGAACTTGAAGGAATTTTGTCTTTTACTCTGTAACTACATAACTAGAGGCAGGATAATTTAAAGCATCCCCAATAATACTGCATCATCTTCTTCCTGAATCCTTATTAAGTTATTAACCCTACAAAATGAAAACCCTTACGACAATTAAAAGAATGATTTTAGTTGTGCTCACTATCCTTATTTATGGGCCAAAAGTGCCACTTCCAGCCTGGTACCTTGTACACCTCACACATGTCACATGTGAGCTATGATATTGTGTATAATTACTACTAACTAATTAGTAATAATTGTGATTCACGCAGTCGCAAACCAAAAATCCAACTTAATCGGTACCTCAAGCTGGCTGCATGTAAAGTTGCAAACTGTAGCTCAAGCTGGAAAGCTATCAATTGTCAAAATCGGCAGTGCCACACAAGCTGACAATTGTCAAAATCACTAGATTATTAACATCATCATCTACGATTCTACAGTACATCATGCAATTTTCAATATAAAGCTATCCAATCAATCACTCTGGCTATTCATATGGTATTAATCTACGTTGCTGCCCAGTACCACAACCAAATTGAGAATTTCAATAGAATAAATGAAAGGTAGAGTACTTCGATGCATTGAAAAGAGAGAATTAAATGTCTCATTTTACCTTAATGATTATCAATGTCCTAGCTAATAAGTCACAATAATTTTTTCTCACTTATGATCAAAACTATATGTTGATTTTTGAAACCAATCATTAATAAAATATCAGCCATTGATTTCTAAAAATCTAACGGTTCTACTGTTATTCCGCAGGTTTCAGTTTGCAAGTCTAGAACTTCAAGGATTTACTTTCGGAATGCATCTATAGCCATCCATCAAAAATTCATTGAATGATCCCTCTTTTAAAACACACTTTATGCACGTGCATAATTTAAAACGGGGACATCACTAGGTTGAAAAGACTCGACCCTCAGGAATTAAGGATTTGTCATAAAAAAATTTGGTCTGACTTAGGAAATATTAAATGGTAAACAAGAGCAGGATGACCGATAGACCTAAATAATTAATAAAATTTCAACCATTGATTTATGAAAATCTAATGGTTCTAGTGTAATTCTAGAGGTTACAATTCGCATATCTAGTGCTTGAGAGATATATTTCCAGAATGCAACTACAATTGTCCATCAAAAATTCATTGAACGGTCATGGTCCATAATGTCGTGTGGTCCCTGAAACTTGGAACCTTAGAACCAAAGTCTGAAATTTCAAAGTTTTCGAAACCTCCAACCCACCGACTACAAAGATGACCAAGAAATACTTGCAACTAAGGTTAGGAAAATTTGCACTGACACTTCGCCACTACATTTTTTTTAGTTTGATATTATGTTTAAATTGCCAATGTTTTTTTCTTAATCATTTGAAAATAGGTTTAATTCGCCAATGAATTTTATTTTTTATTTTGAAAAAAAAATTTAATTGCCAACAAAATATTTTTTTTGGTTTGAAAATAGGTTTAATTCACCAATCGAAATATTTTATTGGTTTGAAAATAGATTTTAATCGCCAATGGAAAAAAAATGTGGTTTTAAAAACTTTGTATTTCACCAGGATTTTCCACAGACTTCTAGTGATTAGAAAAGATTCGCCAATGGACATTTTTTTCACGAAAACCAAAATTTTTTGCCACTATTATTAATTTTTTTATCAAGAAGTATACAAGATTCACCAGGATTTTATGCCGAGGGGGGGGGGGTTCTTAAAGTTTTCCTTGCTTTTAGGGCAACGTAGTTCAAGGGTTTGTGAGAATTGTTCAAAGGGAACCTTAAGGGGTTTTGAAATATGTTTAATAGAGAATTGAAGGGTGTTTAAAACAATTAAGAGTTTGATTGTGGTGAGAATCACTGAGGAGAAAAGTGGAGGAAACCTGGTCTATAGACCTAGTTGAAAAGGTTGAGTAAAATTGAGAAGGGTGTTTCTTGAAGGTTTGAGAGTTAGATTGTTGTTTTCTCTAACTTGTTTTTTTTGTTTAGGTGAAGGACATCCTATCCCTGCATCACACACACTATTTGATGAAAAAAAAAAAAGACACCAAAAATCAACAACAATGACAATGCATATTTGCTCAATGACACCTGCAATCTTTTGTACAATACATTCAATGGGAAGGAATCAAAAAAGGCAGCCCAAAGGACTGAGAATACATGAAAAATAGATGTAAATTCCTTGTTATAGGAAACAATAACAACTATAGTTATGCATTCAATCTTCTTCCCAATTCTTGTAATCTTCTTCCTGTACTTGCAATCAAATTCTAGAAATCAAAGCACACGACCACCAATACCTTCAAAAAAATATTTTCCACTAACTTTTTCCTTCCATCAAAAATTTCAATTTTGAAAATTTCTTCCCAAGAATGCTATGCCCAAATCCCCTCACTTCAAAAATCAGGAAACAAAACAAAAATAATCACCAAATATCATAACCAAACACCCTACCATACCACTTAGCAACTCCACCACTTCCAAATCCATGACCCCCCTTCTAGAAAATCAATTAATGGCAGAAAATTAAATTCTTTCAACTCCCCAATGCATGTTGATTTCACTCCTAGCTAGCCACGCCACCACTAGCTGACACCATCATTCCTCCACTCTTCAATTTGAATTGCCAATTCAAATTTTCAATCCCACTCAACCTGGGCATCCAAATCATGCCTATAGAATGATATCCATTAATTTCAAATTCTAATATTTTTTAACTCCCAAAAATCTCATGCCCAGCTTTCCTTTTGGCAATTTTAAATTAAAAATTATAAAATATGGCATGCTTCCCAAGGTGAATTTCAAGACAAAATATGTCCAAATTAGTTTAATCTGATTTTTGGAAATTTCAAGATCAAAATAATCCAGATGTCCATTAAAATAATTACACAAAACTTGAACAAAAAAATCAAATATTGCCAGTTGGTTGGAAACCATGGATGCACCTGCATTAGACACCCACAATAGAAGAAAAGTGACCCTAACACTTCTCAAGGAGATAACCAAATAAAATAACCTCAACTTTAGACAACTAAGATGAGTCTTCTACAGGTCTCCCAATCCATTTTACCAAATACTCTAGATACTGCTTGTTTCTTATGCTCTTACTCACCTTGGTGTCTAAAATTGTCTCTATCTTCTTCCTCACTTTTCCATGCAAATTGACATCTCTTCCATCCTTCATTTTTCCTCTCTTTCTCCCTCTTTCCACATAATCCATCGCCCACCAATTTGAACTATGAATTTCTATGAATTCATAATCTTCCATTTCCTCTACCTTAGTAAATTCATAAAATTCATGCATTACCTCTTTCTTTGTCTCTACTATAACAACTTTTTCCTCACCAATTTTGGTGCCATCATGGTGTTCCTCTTTCAACTTGCCTTCTAGAAGACAACCCTTAGCTTAAATCTAATTTTCCTCTGCAATCACATCAATGTTAGTGAAACAAACAAAAGGATCATCCTTCCCGTCCTATAATAAACTATCAATCACAAGATCACCAATTTCTTCATCAAACAAAGCAACCTCTACTTGCTCATCTACTCCCAAACTTTCAGATTTAGTACCTTCATTTACCAATTCTTTCATTATTGCAATATCCTATTCTACACTAATCTTATCATGTTCACATAAATCAACAAAATTTTTGCAAAAATAAGATTTTACCTCTTCTTTCTCCCATGAATCTTTCACTCTACCCCTTTCAAATGCAATCAACACAGTTGCAACTTGCATTAGAAAATCATGATATTCATACTCATCTTCTTTCACTAATTGTCCAACTCCATTAACCAAGTATTTTCCAGTGTCATTACATACCTTTCCTTCTTCTTTATTCAAATGTTTCAACTTCTTTTTTACTCCATCCTTCATCAAGGAGTAGGTATTGGCATACCCATCATGCACTACTTTTTTTGTCAAACTACCAAGGTATTCTCAATAACAAGTGACAAAAATCCATAGATATAATATCACACAAAACTCAATCATAATAATCACCAATCTGAAATCTTACCAAGCATTGTTCATTCACCAAAACCTTATAGTCATCTTGCAACCAAGCAATATTGTATGGATGTGGGTGCCTTCTCCTTTCTAGCTACAACTTATTCACCATTTCTTCATAAACAATATTGTTAGTACTACCACCATCAATAGTCACATTACACACTTTACCTTCACAATTATATCTTTTTCAAAACAATCTCTTCCTTTCACCTGGTTCTTTTCCCTTGTTCATTAGGGATCTTCTAGTGACTAGTGAAATTCTCCATTTTGTGCATCTTATGAATGTGAAGACTCTACATTTAAATTTGTTTCCCTTGCATTATTTTCAGTCATTTTTGTTCCTTTTTTATTATGAGGGAAATCATATGCTCTATGCCCATCTTCTCCACACTTGAAACAAGTTCCTTGGAAGAATCCTCTTCCAAATCCTCTACCCGACCTTCTTCTACCTCTGAGATTTTTCTCATGGGATTGGTTTGAACTCTCACCCTTCTCATAGTTGTTGTTCTTAGTATCTTCAATCTAATTTTTATCCTCATTTTTCTGCACATAAGTTCTACCCTTTCCTTTTTTCTTAGTCTCAAATTTTCTATTTAAAATTTCAACTTTCAAAGAAATTTGGTAAGCTTCTTCTAAACTAAAAATTATTACCAAACTTAGTTCTTCCTTGATGCTAGACTTTAGTCCATTGATGTATTTTTCTACTTTCTCCTTTTTCGGTTTTGAATGTCCCACTCTAATAATGAGAGTGTGAAACTTCTCAGTTTATTCCTTGACTAATTTTCCATGTTATATCAATTCATGCATCTTCTTTAACAATTCCAACTCATAATCCATTGGAATAAATTGTCCCTTAAGCTTCTCAACCATTCTACCCCACTTTGTAATCATTTCCTTTCCTCTCCTACCTCTTTCAAGTTTGATTTATTTCCACCAAATTCTAGCATGTCCCTTCAACTTAGTTTTAACAAATTTTACCCTATTAAGATCTTCAATCTCTTCAGATTCGAATAACTCCTCCATATCATTTATCTAGTCTATCAATTCTTTTGGATTCAAATTCCTACTAAATGTCAAAACCTCCATCTGTGGCCTCCTCCCAATCTTGGTGATGGCTCTCAACAATCTGACTTTTCCAAGATCAATTTCATCCTATACTTCTACAAATGGTTCCTCATCCTCAGTTTCATCTTCACTTTCATCTCTTTCTCTATGCACAACTCTTATGCGTAGCTCTTCTTGTAATGTTTCGAGTTACCTTCTAAGGGCTCTAAAATATTCCATGTTAGGAGGGTTTCTACCTCCACATCTACCTCCAGATATACCTCCACCTCTACCCCTTCCTCTTGGGGGCACTCTTAGAGGCATTTTTAACAACACCCACACTCACAGATCTTACTACAAACTACCTCTCTTCGGTGCTCTTCCTGCAGAATCTGGACAACTCGCTTTGATACCATCGATGCAAGAGAGCTTGCATAAAACTCTCTGCACTTCTAAACTCACACACAATTTGATGAACGAAATAATTAAAGACACCAAAAATTAGGAACAATGGCAACATATATTTTGTTAATGGCACCTACAATCTTCTATGCAATACATTCAATGGTAAGTAATTACAAAGGTAGCACAAATGATTGAGAATACATGAAAAATCAAATGTAAATACCTTGTTATAGGAAAAAATGAAAACTACAAGTATGCATTTGATCTTCCTCCTAATTCTAGCAATCTTATTCTTGCACCTATAATCAAATTCTAGAAATCAAAGCAATTAACCACGAATGCCTTTAAAAAAAGATCTGCCATTGATTTTTTGCTTCCATCAACAATTTTAATTTTGAAAATTTCTTCCCAAGATGCTTTGCCCAACTCCTCTCACTTCAAAAATAATGAACCAAAACAAAACAATCACCAAAAACTATTAACAAAACACCTTGCCATACCACTCAACAACTCCACCACTTCCAAATCCATGCCCCCCCTTCTAGAAAATCAATTAATGGTAGAAAATGGAATTCTTTCAAATCCCTAATGCATTTTTATTTCACTCCTAGATAGGAAAGCCACCACTAGCCAGTAGCATCATTCCTCCACTCTTCAATTTGAATTTCCAATTCAAATTTTTAATCCCACTCAAACTGGGCATCCAAATCATGTATGCAACATGATGTCCATTAATTGCAAATTCAATATTTTTCAACTCCCAAGAATCCCACACCGAACTTTCCTTTTGGCAATTTTGAATAAAAAATTATAAAGTATGGCACACTTTCCAAGGTGAATTTCAAGCCAAAATATTTCCAAATTATTTAATATTATTTTTGGACATTAGAACATAAAAAATACTCAAAAATGTTGATTAAAATAATTACACAAAAAATTGAACAAAAAATCAAATATTTCTAGTTGGCTGGCAATCATCGATGTACCTACATCATTCACGTGGATTAAGATTACGAATCTCGATAGAATAACCTTTAATGATTTCATCGCAATATCTTTTCATAAATTCTAAATTAATCCACCTTATCATCTGTTATTGAGAGGCTATTACCTTTCTAATCAATCAAGAATAATGATCTAAAATAACTATCATAAACTTCTATTTATAATAGTTTTGCTAGACTTAATTAATTATTATATTCAATATTGTGTTATGAGTATAACCACAAAACCGGATGGAGTGCTTTGCAACCTACACATGCTACCTTGCGACCTTCTTGCCTCAAGCTGCATGTTGATGCATGGTTGTGCATGCGCTTTGTATCTTTTGGATCACTCTTTTGTTGTCTAGTAGTTGTGTGTGGGGGGTCTTTTGCTGTGCATACGGGTGGTAGAGTTTCATTTTTGTAGAGCCTTTGTTTTAGCGATGTGTTATCTTTTTATTTCCTTGGTCAATGGTGGCATTGGGATAACTTTCTATAGTAGAGCGGTGTGCATTGTTGGTTTTGTGTTGTGTTCCTTCCTTTGGCTGCGAGGGGGAGGCTTTGGGCCAATGACTGGCTGGGTTCTGTTTGTGCATGTCTTTAGCCTTTGGTGAGCAGTGTTGTTGGTGTGGAGAGAAGGGTGTTGTGGGTGCTTCTCATCGGGGGTGCCTTGTTTTAAAATGGAAAATCCAAGTATTGGTCCATCTCATAACGGTGGGCTTCATCTTCGTAAGGTTAATGGTTGCTTAGAGAGATCATAAGATCATCCCAAGCTGGTCATTCAATCAGAGTCTATAGTGGATGATGTCGAGTAGTATTGTAATCATGTATTGATCTATAAGTTTATGGGACTGAGGGTGTCACTTCCCTTCTTGGACTCTTGGGTTCGCAGGACTTGGAATTCAGAGGGTGATTTTGAGATTTTGTTGGCTGCTAATAATTTCTTTTTGGTGGATTTTTCATGAATTAATGATCAAAATCGTGCATTTTAAGGAGGGCCATATTTTTGCAATCAAGTGGGCCTTTTCATTAAACCCTGGCATATGGGCTTCAATTATGCTAAGGAACTACCTTTTATTGTTCCAGTTTGGGTTCTCTTGCCTCATTTTTCGTTGGAATGTTGGAGAAATGATATTTTACAAATGATTGCTTTAATGCTTGGAAAACCCATTGGTCCTTCACATCAAAATCTGTCTAAGAAGATTTTCTCTTATGCTTGTGTTTGTGTGGAAAATGATCTGAACAATACATTGTCAAACTCGATTGATATGAGCATTGTATCCACCTCTTGGACTCAACAGCTGCATTATGAGACCTTTCCCTTCTGTTGCCATATCTGTCATGATTATTGTCATCTTCAGCAGAAGTTCCCTAGAGTTGTTAACAATTTTGGTATGGGTAATGCCTCTTCGCAATCAACTCAGAATTTGGATAAAGGTAAAACCCCTATGCAAGGGGTGGTGATGGATAAGGATGGTTTTGTCCTGGTGAAGCCCCACAATAGAAACAAGGGTCAGAAAAGGCCTCTCAAAGATAGACAGGAGGATGAAACATTTAATAGATTTGATGTACTAGAGGAATTGGTTTAGGAGGAAGGTGTTGTTATAGATATGCAAGTTGTGGATGGGTCTATTGTGGATCATCTCTTGGAGGATCAACATGACTCTCTAGGAAATCAATCACTTCCAACGAGCCCTATAGGTTAGTTGGTCATGATTCTTCCTACGTCAAATGCTATGTTGAAGGAGACCTCATTGGTACAGGAAATTTCTTTGGGATCTGGTCTCCCTAGTTCAAACCCGGGAATAGAGAAAGGTGGTGGGGAGACTGGAAAGTGTAAGCATTCTGCTACCCCTTTAGGCTTGCAGCAGAAACCCATTAAAAAGAGCATTCCAAAGAATCCTTTAAAATCCGAAAGGAAGAAGGATCAGGAAAAAGTTAAGTTAATTGGGGAAACTCTGGTGGAATCGAATTTGGTGAGAACTATTGATGCCCACTTCTCCCAGAATCTTCAATGATTGTGTTGTCTTGGAATATAAGGGGTATGAATAGCATCCCTCAACAAAAGGCTATTGGGGATTTAATTAGGGTGCAATCTCCTGACTTAGTTTTGTTGCAAGAAATCAATATGTCACCTACTAGTATGTTGGACCTAGCAAACATAATTTGGGGTCGCGGGTTATGTCAGTGTGTGGGAGCAATGGGTAGTTCTTGGGGCCTCACTTGTTTATGGGACTTAGAAAAAATTGCCCCTTATTGGTGGATTGATGATAGACACTCTATCTCTTTTCTTGATGTTGGTCTTAAGTCTGTTGAGAAGATCCTCTTCTCTAACATATACACTCCTATGGATTTCCTAAGTAAGATTAATTTGTGGACACATGTTAAGTATGTGCAGTCTCTGGAGCCTTTTCTCCCTTGGGTTTTGGCTAGGTACTTTAATGCTATCTATTCTTTGGAAGAAAAAAGGGGTGGTATTGGTTGTTTAGATCCTTCCTTTGAGCTCCTTAGAGATAATATGGCATGTTTGAATTTGGTGGACATCAAGCCTAGGAATGGGTTGTTTACCTAGAATAACAAAAGGACTAGGAAGGATGCTATCTCTAAAAGGCTGGATAGGTTTCTAGTTTCTAGTTTCTGGGTTGGTGACAGGGGGGTGACTAGCTCTAAGATCTTGGATTCGCAAGGTTCTGACCATTGGCTAATAAAATCCTCGGCTTATTTGTCTAGAGATTTTCTAAGAAGTAGTCATTTAGATTCCAGCTCATGTGGCTTCACAATGGGTCTCTTCATGATTTTGTTAGGAGCTGGTGGAGTGCTAGAAAACCAGCTTTTGGCACTACTATGTACTCCTTCACTAAAAGGCTTCAGTTCATTAAACATATGTTGAAGTGTTGGAATAGGTATCACTTTGGTAATGTGTTTTAGGCTAAAAGGGAGGCTCAAGTTTAGTTGGATTCCATAACATGTCAAATCCAAGATCAAGGGCTCTCAGAGGAGTTGTGTAGAGCTAAGGCTGAGGCTATGAAATTTGTGGAGGAATGAGAGCTTTGGGAGGAGATATTTTGGAAGCAGAAGTTTCGTATTGAATGGCTTCAGGAGGGAGATAGGAACACCTCTTTATTTCATAATTCGGTCAAAGATAGAAGGCAAGGCAACGTCATTTCTTCTACTCAGTCACAAGCAAGGAATTTTTTTTCTCTTCTGTTGAGATTGCTAATGAATCTATTAGATATTTTTCTACCCTATTTTCTAAGGACTCCTCTCTAGCCAATGTGGAAGAGGAGTATATATTAGAGTGTATTACTACTTTAGTGGTAGGGGATATGAATGATTCTCCTATCAGATCAATCTCTCTAGAGGATTTGGAGGTGATTGTGTTTCAAATGAAGAAAGGAAAAGCTTTGGGACCTAATGGGCTCCCAATCGAGTTCTTCTAGGAGTTTTGGGAGATTATCAAGCTTGACCTTCTTAAAGTTGTTCAAGATCCCAAAGGAACAAGCAAATGCTTAAAGCCATGAATGCTACTTTCTTAGTACTTATCCAGAAATGGGAGGGTGCTAATGCATTGGATCTTTATATACCAATTTCCTTATGTAATGTGGTCTACAAAATTATTACTAAGTTGATTGCTAAGCACTTGAAGCCATGGTTGGACAGGTTGATTTCTGAGGAGCAGGGAGACAAATCCTTGATGGGATTATTATTGTGGCTGAGATTGTGCACTCTATGAATGCCTCTAAGGAAAAGGCTATGTTCATTAAGCTAGATATGGAAAAAGCTTATGATTGTGTCAAATGGGTTTTTCTTTTCAAGATTTTGAAGGCCTTTGGGTTTGGTAGCGATTGGATTGAATGGGTTGGGAGTTGTGCCACTTCATCTTCCTTCTCGGTGTTGATCAATGGGGACCCTTCAAAGCTTTTTGGGGCTTCTAGAGGTCTTTGGAAAGGGGATTCATTGTCTCCTTATTTTTTTATCTTGATGACTGAGGGGCTTGGGAGATTTTTGAGGTCTTGTGTGGAGCGTGGATTAATTCAGGGGTGGTGTTGGGGTAATGGGATTCTGGCTCAATCTCACTTATAATTCGTTGATGACACTTCTCTGATGGGGGTTGCTAAAGTGGAGGAAGTTGTTAATTTGAGGGATACTTTGGATTGCTACTTAAAGGTTTCAAGGCAGAGTATTAATGAGAGTAATTCCTTTATTTATTTCTTCAATACTCCTAAGCTTATCTAGTAGAGAATTGCCAGGATTCTTAGATTTCAGATTGGTTCACTTCCCCTTTGTTTATCTTGGTATTCCTATTGTAGTGCAATCGCTTCCGAATGGGTTTTGGCAGGATGTGTTTGAGAAATTTTGTAAGAAGGTCAATCATTGAACATGTAGATGGTTGTCTACTACTGGTAGAGTTATTCTTCTTAAGTCAGTTGTCCAAGCGCTTTTGATATACAAGTGTTTTGTGCTATCAGCTTTGACCAACTTCATTAGAGACTTTGATTGTCTTTGTCGGAAATTTCTTTGGTCTAGTAATATCCTTTCACAAAAATGGAGCCTAGTGAAGTGGGAGGATGTGTGTCATTTGAAGCGGGAAGGGGGTCTTGGGTTGTGAAAAGCTGATCTAAATGGCCAGGCTTTGGTTGCGAAACTCTATTGGTGATGGTGTACTCAATAGCAACATACTTGGGCTAGGATCCTCACTTTTAAATATCTAGGTGGGATTTATGGTGGAGAGGTTCCTTGATTCAATCTTTTTGGCAAGGGCTCTATGGTTTGGAGCACACTAAAAAGGGGTGCAGAGTTGATTAGGAAAGGGCTATTTTGGATTTTCAATAAAGGTTCAGAGGCTCTTTTTTGGACTATTTCTTTGGATGGACATCCTCCAATTTTGGTCACTCATCCTCATTTTCAGGATTTAAGTAAATTTTTTCTAGAGGTTGGTTGGAGGTATGTAATGGGTTATAAGCCCCCTAAGCTTTTGGACCAGGTTACTATTTTTAAATAGAACTTGTAGGAATGGCCTCCAAGGGGATTGAGAGAGGATCATCAAGAGCTTGCCAGGATTCTTGAGAGTAGATTATATAACTCTCTCTCAGATAAAGATGTTTTGGCTTGGGGTTCGGATATGAAAGGTAAGTTCTTTGTTGCTACTGGGTATCAGGTGCTTGTCAAGAAGCTATATAGAAGTTTGAGGGTTACTTGGTGGAAGAAATTTTGGAATAATTTCTCTTGGCCCAAGAGTAACTTCTTCTCTTGGCTTGTGATGTGTGGTAGATGTCTAACCTGGGGGAACCTTTGGAAGTGAGGGTTTCAAGGCCCCTCCATGTGTGTGTTGTGCTCTAATAGTGATGAGAATGTGCCTCACCTTTTTTTCTGTGCTCTTTTGTTAGAGAGATTTGGCATTACTGGTGGAATTCATGGAATCATCCATACAGGCATGTCTCTTCTTTGGAGAAATTTTGGTTGCAGTTGGGAGGCCCTTCTATTAATGCTTCCTCTCTCCATATTGTGTGGGCTATTGGACCTACCTTAATTATTTGGTGGCTTTGGTTAGAACGTAACTACAATATCTTTCTAGGTAAGAGGTTGTAAGTGGGTCGGGTGTGGTTGAGAATCTTGGGTATTCTTCTAGATACTATTGGGGCTAAGTGTGATCTTTTGGGTCCCATTTCTCTAGGAGATATGGGAATTCTTTAGAATCTGGGGCTTTCAGGTTGTGATAAGAGTGGGCTAGGTGGTAGTGGGAGATAAAATGTTAGAGGGAAGACTGTGCATGAGGGGCATTGGAAGTCCCCTCCCTCTAGGTTTCTAAAGATTAATACTGATGGGTCTTCTAGAGGTAACCCTGGTCCTGTTGGTGTGGGGGGTATAGGAAGAGATACTGATGGGATTGTGGAGTTCTTTTTTTCAGAATTCTTTGGACAATAGTACAAAAATATCATGGAGGCTTTGGCTATTATTGTGGTTGTCAAAAGGGCCTATACTCTTGGGTGGAGAAGAGTTATTTATGAGTTTGATTCCTAGGTGGTGGTTGATTTTTTGAATAACAACCAACTAGAGGGGGTGAGTTGGAAATTAGTTGTGGTGATTAGGCAGATCATTTCTTTAGGGAGAGCGATAGATTCTATTACCTTTTCCCATATCCCTCGGGAGTGGAATAAGGTGGCTGATGGTTTGGCCAAGTGGGTATTTGATCAAGGTGGTGATTGGAAGGTGGATGATTGGGGAGGTTTATCTGGGTTTTTGTCTTAGGAGTTGGAGGAGCTTATTACTATTGATATTAGATTGTATCTTGGGGTTAGTTGATGGGTTTTGTTGGCCTTGGGCCTAGTTTTCTTTGGTTGTATTCTCTCCTTGTATTGTTCTTTTGATGAAATATAGTTTTTGCCCTCTTTTATTAAAAAAAATATTATATTCAATATTTTAATTGAATATTCGATATCTTTTATATTATTTATAAAATATTTTTAATGTGAAATAGTTATTACAAATGATTTTCATTAATCATATGATTTTAATAGCTAATAAATGAACATCTCGATCGCTCGACCAATACTTTTAATTTCGGTAATACTATGGTTGAGAATGATATATTAATCCAACTGTACTATTATAAAATACCTTACAAAAAATTAAATGATCAATTAAATATTTTTATCTAACTTGCATTAGAGTGGATAGAGTCAATTTTAACATAACAAACATAATATTAATTTCCTATTTAATTAAATTAATTATCATTTCAATTTATGGCAATTATTTTCCACAGATGATTTTAATTGAGCCTTTATTTTAATGATCAAAATCACATTAAATCCTTAACTCTTTCCATTGGAAACAATAAATAAGTCTTATCTCAATCATTTAAAATATCCAAAATATAATACTATAGACCATCACAATTATTTTAAGTCATTCCAAAATAATTTTATTTAAGATCTATTAGTTGAGTTAAAATAAATTTTAATACATAGTCCCTTATTATTTAATTGAGAACTAAATTAAAACTTAATGGAATTTCAAATTTTAATTTGCAAAAAGAAATAAAAATCTATTTATTAAAATATCAAAAATGACTTTAAGTTGTCACTTAAAGGAGGGGTCCTAATCTCATTGCCCCTCACCATGAACTTAACTCACATTAAATTAGTTAAACCAAGTTTTAAATAGAGAAAATAATATGTTAAGCACTCAATCTCATGCATTGAATGAGATTGATCCTCAACCTTTAGATCTTAGGACAACCTCTTGAAACCCTAAATCATAAGGAAAAATATATTACTATTCCTATCTCCTCATTCCTTCATTCTTATCTTTCTTATGTTGTAGGTTGTGGAGAGAGAAATGGACTCTTTCCAAGATCCTCCATTGAATTACCTTAAAAAAGGTTTTCATAAATTTTAATGTTCACCTCTTAGTTGTAGGTTCATACTTGCTTCCTTCAAGCTACTGCATTTATTTTCATGTAGATATAATTGCCCATTTTCTTGGGTTTTAGTTTCATTAAATTAAATGAACATTTATTTCTTTATTATTTCTTTCTTATTCCTTTTTTTCTTATAGATTTAAACGACTCTACTAAGAGATCTCAAATTTGGGAAATGTTATGTATTATTTTGTTTTATTTTCCTTTACAGTTCTATTATAGACACAAACTATGTTTTATTTTCATCTGCTTTGTTGTCTACAATAACATAGGAGGTTGTATAATATAAATTCATTATTTTTCTTTGTTTTAAATTTGATCATACCCAAACTATTATTTTGCTGTTACACAGGATAGTGTATATATATAAAATAGAGGATAAATAGTATTCACATAGCAGTTTAAATTTACCAATTTTGTTTAAATAGTACCTACAGGCATGGAGGGGAGTGGTCGACCCCATATAAGGGAGTCAAACCCTTATTGACGACTACACGAGGAATATCTCTATGTAGATTTTTACACCTATATATTTTTTTATTGTGCAATGTAAATAGAATAAATATTAAGTCTCTACTAAAAAATACTATGTAAAGGAGAACAACCAATAAGGTATTATTTAGAATATTTAGAAAGAGACTACTTAATAGGGGCACACCTCCCACATGAGAGTAGCCTCCTCATGTGAGAGGGAAGGCTCCCATATGAAAGTTGCCTTTTATTTTGTTTATTTTTCATTGTTTATTGTGGCCCCTACCTTCATTTTGGACACTCTTAAATCCTTTTTCTTGGTTAACACTCTACAAATTGTCTTCCCTTTGATGATTCCCATTTATCCTTTGAGTAGAGTGGATGTTGAAGTGTATCGATAATCAATGGAGAGGCGACAATTGATCCCTTGGATAGCTTAACTAAAGCATTTAATTCATCTAAAGGTATTCAAAGAAATATCAAATCATTCAGACATAGTTGCTAAAGAAGGGTGGGGAAATATCCCAAAAAAAAAAAAAAAAATTGATGATAGGAAATGGCGTCGACTAATAGTAAGAACTCTCCTAACAAACTTAAGAAATTTACTGCTATTTTGAATTTTGAAATGGCTATTGCCTTGGAAAAAGAGGAAAATAAAATTTAAAATGTTGCAATATTCTTAGCGGCCCTAGAATATAATGTAGTCCAGGCAAGAAAATATTTAGATGAATGGTTCTTGAATGTTTGGAACAAAAAACTAGGTATATACCATATATTTTGTAGGACAATTCAAAAGGGGCTTTTTCAAATTTTCTTCAAAAATAATGCAATGCAAAAAAAAAATTGTCTCAAGAGGGTTTTGGACAATAGGTAATTCAATATTTAGGGCAATCACATGGAATTTATATGTGCTAAATGAAGAGGTCCTAGCCCTCTCATATTCTAGATGGATTACAATAAAAGTGTCCCTCCTCAATTTTGGGTGTTCTTGCTATAATTGGTATCCTAGTTTGGGATAGTATTGAGAATAGAGGAAACAAAAACTACCCTCTTCCATATGGACACCTGATTGGGTAAGTGCATGGATCTGTGACACAATTTTGTCTCTTAAGATGCCACTTTTTTCTGAAATCAGCAAAATATGATTTGCTTGAGAAAATGAAGATAGTTATGCTCAAAATTTCAAGATGCAGCAAGAACAAGAGTTGAAGTGCTTTGAATCTAGTTTCTAAGCTACTAATTATTTTTTAAATTAAAGAAGATTAAGGGTCTCAAAAAGGGAGGGGGGAAAAATAGGTCATGTTTTTATAAAAAAAAATAACATAGTGCCTGAGGGCTCGCCCCTTTTTAGGTAACATTTTTTTAGAATTTGAAAAATCCGAACAATGAGAAATTAGCTAACACCATGTAGTTTATCCTCGTTCTTTCAGATAATTTTTTTAATGAATATATAATATTTTATGAATTTTGAAAGTGGACACATGTTAAAAGTTGAAATTTGAGCATGCTCTCCCCTAAAATTTTTGAAAACTAATCGAAAATTGATTTTTTTTCAATATGTGTAGAATAGAATCTAGTTTAAAAAAATGTAATTTGTTTCACATTTCTATGAATGAGTAAAAATCTATCCTAAAACTAGCACATGTTGGTTTTTGACCAAAAACAGAGGCATTTATAATAGAAGTTATGGATCAAAACCTTTAACTGAATCAAAACAAAAAAAGAATTATATATTTAGATAGCTAAGAGAGAGGTTAACGCCATCACAATTTTTTTATAAACTTGTATTTAAAGTTGTGCAAATGTGACAGTGAGCACAAACGAAAATATGAGGAAATTTGACAAACCCTGTCAATTGACTCATCCAAAGGTCATTTGGTGCTTACCAAATGACCTGCTTTGAACAAAATCTAACTTCCCCCTCTTTGGTCAACCACTTTGATAATGTCGAGAGTGTGTGGTTTATGATTGTAAATGGATAGTTAAGGTTTTACCTTTCATACACTCTTTGCTTCCTTACCCTAACTGGATAAATCTCTATCACTCTAAAGTCTCTCTCTCTCTCAAGTCTCGCTCCCTCCCACTCTACCTAGACTACTCTCTCACTCCAATCCCCTCTCTCAGGTCTCATTCCCTCCCACCCTACCTAGATAAATCTATCTCACTCAACCCCCTTTCTCACACTCTCTCTCTCTCTCCCCCTTTGGTCTTTTGTCTCTCTCACTCCATCTCCTTCTCTTAGGTTGTTATCTTTCTCTCTTTGTCTCTTTCTATCAAGTCTCTCCCTCGTACCCCCTTCTCTCTTTCTCTCACACACACACCCTCTCTCTCTCTCACTCCATCTATCTCTCTCCCACTCTCTCTCTCATGTCTCTCCCTTCCACCCCCTCTCCCTCTCCCTCTCTCTCAAGTCTCTCCCTCCTACCCCTCCCTCTCTCTCAATTCTCTCTCTCTCTCTCTCCTCTCTCCCTTTTTTCTCTCTCCCACACCCCATCCTCTCACCCTCAAGTGTCTCTCTCCCACCACCTCTCCTCTCTCTCTCTCAAGTCCCTCTGTGCGCTATCTCTCTCCCACTCTCTCCCTCTCCCTCTCTCGGTCTCCCTCACACTCCCTCTCCCTTCCTCTCTCTCTCAGGTCTCCTCCCTACCCCTACTCCCTCATAGGTCTCTCTGTGTCTCTCTCCTCTCTACCTCTATCTCTCTCCACACCCTCTCTGTCCTCACTCCATCTATCTCTCTCCCTCTTTCTCTCTCTTTCCTCAAGTATCTCCCTCCACCCCTCCTCTCTCTGGGTATCTTCCCTAGACCAGCCCTCTCTCTCTATATCTCTTTCTCTCACTCCCTCTCACCCCCTCTCCCTCTCTCAAGTCTCTCTCTCTCTCTCTCACTCCCTGTATCTCTCTCCCATCCCTCTATCTCCCACTCCCTCTCTCTCCTACTCTCTCAAGTATCTCCCTCCCCCCTCTCTCCCACTTTATCTCCTCCCTCTCTCAGGTCTCTCCCTTCCATCCTCTCTCACTCTCCCTCTCTCTCAAGTTTCTCTCTCCTACTCCCTCTCACTCCCTCTCTCTCAAGTCTCTCCCTCCCACCCCCTCTCTCTCTAGACATCTGATCCAGGTGGAACCAGGAAAAATGAAAAATTCACAATATCAGAACCTCATGAAACTAGCCTCATCACATAGAGCTCTCAAACACGATTCCAACACAACTTGAATAGCATCAAAAGGAGGTCATATGCAAGAGTTATGCTTGGTCAAACTAGTGAACCAAGGGGGCAGAAAAAAGGAAAAAAAATGATCATCTTGGAATTCATCAAAATCAACATCAAATCAAAGTGCATGTCGAAACGATTCTGACGACATTCGTTTTGTCAAAATCTGAGATTGTAAGCATGAGATATCGTAGGTCAAAGTTTCAATCAACTAGGGTTGATCGGAAGGTACATTTGATGACACCAACATTCTATATAGATGGTGTGGTAGAAGATGTGGCATCCACATGGCAGTATAGGTCAACGATGATGTAGCATGGTCATACAACTAGTTAGCATCCACTTGGCAGGACAATCAACCTCCTAGTTAGTGTCCTACGTGGCTATGACATCAAATCATATTTTGACACATAGCATCCTCTGAGAGCGACATGTGGCACTCCATCTCTCCTATGTGGTTTGAAGTTTGTTTTATTCACCAAAAAGATTATGGTGGGGATCGAACCCGTGACCCCCACATATCAAGCCACCACCCTAAACGGTATGCCACGTGCTTTGTCTTCAACTATAGCTAGTAGCCAGTTAGTTTTGACATTTAAATCATTAAAATTGGCTTTTATAAATGCTAGTGGCGGGGGTTGAACCTGCAACCACTGGGCTACCAAAATTATTCTGCACCATCACGCCATTCACAGTTGCATGTAAATAGGGGGGTCACTTTT